>OX243813.1:24824335-25204335 GCA_945859605.1 Lumbricus rubellus | reverse complement strand
TGTTTACTGTGGCATCACCCAGTAACAATCAGAATGTTTGCAATCACGTGTCTGCCGGTACACAGAAGAGAGACGTTCCAACAAATCGTCTTTTGCAGAATCGACCAATTTTCAGCAAATCCCGTATGGCATCGGTCGGGTCTCTGCACTTGGTCGTACGAACATATCTATTTTATCCAACCACATGTTGAGGTCAATGGACAATATTGCAGAGATGTTCCACTTGCCAGGCATTCGTGACATTTACGGAGTAGGCTTATTTCATCGTCCATCATAATAGCGCTCGTGCGCACAGAGAAACCGTTGCGTAATGGAAACTGAAACTTCTGATTTCATCCCGCCTACTTTGTGGCCACCCAATAGCCTTGATTTAAATCAAGTAGACTAAAAGATATGTAGTGTCATGCAAGAAAATGTCTACATAATTTGAATATGCGATGTCAACGAGCTGTGTCGTAGAATTGTGGAGGCATCGGACACAATGGATCAGCGCATCATTGGTGAATCAGCCAAGAAATGCGTATGCGTCTTCGCGCATGCGTATCTGCCAAATGAGGGTAATTTCGAAAATAAATGTTAACTTCCATAATGTTCAGAAATGAATCCTCTATCTACACCTAAAATTTCGTCAACATAACCCGATGTTTGGCGGAGTTACAGTAAAATATGTAGGGTAACGTTTTTTTATGAATCACCGTGTATATACATGTATATACTCGGGCTCTATTACTATAGAGTGCATTGGTTGCGTGACTATATAATGATAGAGCGCCAGGTTAATTGCATGCGATCCTGTCTGAAGGTCTTGTCCGAAGGTCAGCCTGCAGTTGTTAGTCATCGGGCTGCAGTCGGATGGTATAAACAATTGAACGCATGCACGGACTCTGTTGCATTCATGGTTATAATAATAGAGCATTGAAGGATCATGGATGCGTGAGTGCAGGACCCAATCAAAGCCTCAAAACTGTTCTAAGCACTGAATCCACACCATTATTATTGTAGTTTAGTAGTAATCACGAAAGTTCCATATCTGGGCGTATGTATACGAATGAATTAATATAAGCGTAAATGTAGGCCTATAGGCTATTTCAGTTATAATCAAAAATCAAATCAAAATCAAAATCAAAATCAAATACCATTTATTAATAATGCAATAATGTAATAATGTATTCATGTAGCGAATACATCTGTCCACTACAGACTGACTCTAACATCGCATGCAAGAAGCATGTGTATACAACATTTCTATAATTATAGAAATGTTAGGCTGCTAAAGAAATTATGTCTATCTGGATCCCATATTATGGGAAATGTCTCCCCATATATGTGTATTGCGAGATTCGGTTGGTTTGGCACTGTATACGTTTTGTGCCAGTGACGTCTGTTTATCTCTTAAGGCGCCGTGGAAATTAACACTGAGATTGATGAAAGCACTAATGTTATCTGCAGTCTATATACACAAACACTGCAGATCACTATAGAAGTATAGATCTATATATCTTTAGACCTATGCGCCAAAATTTAAGTGGTGGAAATCACGCGTATAATCTCTCGTCTTGCCAACATAGACCACTTGACCATTGCAACAAATCATCTCGCTTTCATTTAGTTGTCATAGAAACGAGGTAGCCAAGGTCGTCATGGACACCGAATCAACCATTTCAGCATATGCCAACAACAGTTAGCCTACTAGGCACAAAAACATAGAGTTATAGGCATATACATACAGAAATAACCACACATACATAGATTGGCAAAATTAGCAACACGCGCAAAAATGTACCGTAAACAAGAATGACAAGCAGAAACAGATCTCTACAGACAAGTATACACTGAGGTAAAAAGACAGGCATATAATTACACACGCGCAGATACTGCAAGACAGGCGTGAAGAGACTTGTAGACACGCATGCAGGAAGCCATTACGATGCAGGGGCATACACGTCTAAAGTCCGGTTCAGTGCTCTTTATGTGACCTAATCAATGCGTGCAGCAAGTTATGACCTTCTGCAACTTGTATGCGTGTAGTGCGCATATACGGTCCATCCACGGTATACACATGCATGCTCATTATGCAATATGCATGCGCATATAATATAGCCATCAATGTATATCAACAAATAATGTGTTAAATTATGTCATTCGTCATTCTGAGTATATATATATATATATAGGATATATATATATATATAGGAGATACATGTGCGTGTATGTGTGTGTGTGTGTGTGTGTGTGTGTGTGTGTGTGCTTTGAGAGGTGTCTGGACGCATGCAGTCATGCAGGCAAGCACATTGATTTTCCATAAATCTTGGTCAGAACGCGACGAACTCTATTCAGAATAGACATAACATAACATCTGTAAAAATTCCAATAGACTGAAACGTTTTTAACAATTATTGTGAAGAACATTCATCATTACATGCTGCAGCGCAACAATAGGTCTTTGTTTTCATGAGAATATATCCAATGCATAGATCCACACAACACTTTACAAGCATCACATGCATGTGTCATATGGATGATGCTCACTCGTTTGCGTGGCAACGTATATATGCCTAATGTGATACATACTATTGTGATACATACTAATGTGATACATACTAATGGGATACATACTAATGTGATACATACTAATGTGATACATACTAATGTGATACATACTAATGTGATACATACTAATGTTATACATACTAATGTGATACATACTAATGTGATACATCCATGGCATGACCTCCAGATTCTGTTCCCTTCCCTTTGAAAGAATCTCTTCCATTTCCTTTGAATGAATCTGTTGCTTTCCCTTTGAATTTTACGAATCTGTTTCTTTCCCTTTGAATGAATCTCTTGCTTTCCCTTTGAATGAATCTCTTCCTCTGCATGGTATCGTCTGCTTGACCCAGTGACATGCGATGCAGTAAATCCAATTTCAATGGACGCCGTCCGAATTAACAACATTAACCCCCGAGGAGTACAACAACAACTGAGATCTTGCTTCGAGTGCAGCTGCAGAGCAGTGCTGCAGAGAGCATTTGAGTGCTCAGCGGTTTGTCTTTTGTAACGACAATGCATGGACGCCAGCAGCACTCGAAAGCCGGGTCATGCAGCCGCTATTTTCACAGAAAATCCGCCGATATATATACATGTATGCATATAATATACATATATATATATACATATATTTATATATGGCCACTGATGTCAGGAAAAACGAGTCAGCGGAATATCTGCCGAGAGTTTATATATTTTAAACTTGGCAGTTTGGCCCACCAGTCAATACCAATAGTGCCATGTAGTAGGCTACCAATCAATCCAAAGCATGGAGAAAGATGAGGGTTTCTCTCCTTTCGGATTATATAGTAGGCCTAGTTTCCAATCTTTAGCGGTCCGAGCAGCCACAACTCACACAGCGCAGTTTGATTAGACCTAGGCCTATAATTCATAATGTGAATGGGTTATTACAAGAGTCTTATTTAACTGTCGGCATGAAAAAAAACTATGGTTTGTATTGGTTAAAGGTAAGTTTGTTGAACGTCATCTAACGTCTACACATCTGCAAAACAACTGAAAACAGTTGCAGTGAAGGAGCAGAAGTAAAGAAAAGACTGCATGTCATCAAAACTGATTAAATGCAACAGCTGCGCTATGCCAGCCTGAAGTTTTGAACAAACGAAAATTGAATTGAATTAAAGCAACATATAAAATATAGTAATAAAGTGACATGTCAGCAATCAGTGCCTTTTTATGCGTCGTCATATAAAGTGCGATATGGAGAGGGCGAAATCCAAAAAGCTCTTTGGCACGATATATCTTCAGCAGTCGGCGTTGGAGTAAATTCGTTTATGGCCCTAAATTATGGGGATTGGGGAGCGGTGGGGCAAACTAAACTTATGACTCAGGTAAAAACCAAGAAGCAAACGAGCTGAGAGTATAGCACTCGACTGCAGCCCAGCTGGATTTGTGAGACGGTAAAGAACTGTGCGTCGTGATCGACAGTGTCAATGGCAGATGACATGTAGAGAAGGATGAGAGCAGTGTGACCTTTCTTTCATTCTTTGAACAGATTATTATACGAAATAGACCAAAGTCACAATAGATCAAAACTATAGCGAATACATTTAAGTGGAATAAACGCCTGTATTGATTAACCTGCAGACGATGGTTCTTGACATGCGTAGATATAATATAATTAATTATATGCTGCATTAGTTTCAGTGGTTGCGCTTTGTCGTTTTAGCAGACGACTTTGAGCACATGCACTGCGGCGGGAAATGAATCCAATTGGATCAACAAACAAACGATGCCTCCGCAAGAAATAATCATTATTTTAATCAAGCGTTTCATTGAACTATAGGCTCAATCCCATCCTGAATATACATTCACTATTCAACCTTCCGTTCAGACCCCTTACATCTCGCGGGGGTGGACCATGTAATGTCAGATTTATAGGACGGCAAATGATTCGGCCATGCATGAAAATCGATCTTCTTTCATCGATTCTACGCTCTAAGAGGCACTGGAATGAAAATGTTTCTGTGATAAATAATGTGGACGACGAAGGAGGTTGGATGGGGAAAGGACGGAAGAGCTGGTGGAATGGCATGGGACAGCGTGGGTGGTGGTGGGGGTGGGTGGTCGCTGTCGTCGTTTTGTTAGCAGGTCGAGGTTTAGTGTTCCACTTCAGCTTCCGGCTCGGTTCATGGCGATCGCCTACAAACGTCTCTGACTATAAATAAATCAGTAACGGAGTCGTGACTGACTATATGTCAGTAACGGAGTCGTCTGCGATGTTCCGTTAAGTAGTTTATAACACAACACACGGAACGAACAGATTCGACTCCTGTTCAATATTTTATCATCTGCTACTGGATACTGCATTGAGCAGCGTCTCTGAGGAGTTTCTCTTGAAGTGGCGCTATATAAATTTACGGTTACGATCACGATCATGAAATCCTCTGCGTTCTTATCGGTTTGAAATAATAAACGAAACTTTTTAAAAATTATTATTATTTATTATTATTATTATTGTTATTATTATTATTACTATTATTATTATTATTATTATTATTATTATAACACATTTATTTCTTCAAAAACTGACACAATCATGTACAGACGAGTAAATAATCGTTTCAAACATTAGGTCCTTGGCCTCTCAGTGTCTTGGCCGATAAGTTCTGTTGTGCCCAACACAGACAACGAATTTCCTACTTGGAGCGCGACTGAAATGCGCTGGAGCAGATGGTTGGACTCTCTCTGGTCACCGGTCGACATCGAAATTCTGCTTCCCAACTCTTGAACGAATTCCAGGGACTCGGAGTGCCAACTTCCTCCGGTTTCGATGGCCACAGGAATGAAGTGATGCGACCAGGCCATTAAATTTTCCTCTCCCCATCATAAATTTCTGACTACGCCACTGCCAGCATGAAAAATATTAACAATGTTGAAGTCTATCATCTCAGGCAGATGAATACATTGAAGGATGGAGCACATTACAAGAGAGAAGATTTTCATCCACGCGAAATTATTCTCTGCTATACTTAGATGGTCGCCTGTTGGTCTGACCGTTGTCCCTATCTGATTCACCTAATTCCATGCATAGCCTACATGTGATTGCAGACCGCATAATCCGCTACAGCAGATCCCGGCTGTAATAAGTCAGATTGTCTGCAGCGGACAAAAATTGCCAACAGATTATTCAAGCTCATTTGGAAAAATATCCACTGTTGTTGTTGTTGTTGTTGTTGTTGCAAGAACGCAGTACCTCTCTCATAATAATACAATACAATATGTATATGCCCTATACTCTATAAGTATAATCTACATAAGGCTTACATACTGTATGCATCGGGTATATCCCAATGCACATCAGAAGTAATTATGATATACATCGGAAATATATGCGATAAGAATATCTGAAGCGTCATACATATTGAATCGCATGACATGCATGGTTGGCATGCAAGAAATGAGGACACGACTGCATGGAATGCATATATACGGAATTCAGAAATTCCGCCGGGAAGAGAGGATGGAATAGAAAATTAGGTCAACTAGAAAAGCATAGGGTGGAGAGGAGACCAGAGTGGATTCAAAATTTCTACGCACAAACTCGATCGGTTTTGGGAATAGAAGCATTCACTGGGCGGGTGAGATTGTAATTGACACAAAATTTAGGCGTCATGTTTCATTCTACCATAATGTTACCCTATGTCTTTTTAAGTTCATTCCCGTAAAGTAGGTGTTTTTTTCGTACTGTCAGAATTCATACGAAATTCTGTAAGATTTTAAAAACACTGTGTATGAAAATTTCTGCTGAATGCGATTATATCAATTATAATGTTGACACGATCGTCACCATCGCTGTTTATACCATGCATTCTCCTTCTTTCTGTCTTTCTATCTTTCTTCTATATAATTATTATAAAGTGTTCTTCGCGTTGCTTCTTTTTCCAATTAAAAATCTTCGCGCAATAATATAATTAGATTTAGATGTCGTAATTAGCTTTGCTCGAAGTAAGTTAGTCTGCAGATTGGTTTCCTCGCAATAGAATCCGGTCTCACTGGATCGCATGTATTCAATCGTGCACGTGTTTAACACCGGATATATATATATATATATATATATATGTGTGTGTAGGGTATACGGCCTAAGCCTCATATTGACTTGTAACAGAGTGACTCTGCGTGCTGTGTATCGATCTACACACCGAAAGTCTCCGATTCCACGGTATACACCAATTCGTGATCCAGGATTAGGAAAGCCTCCACGACACCTAGATTGGACAAGACGTGACAGAAAATATTGATACTGCAGCTGATCGAATTCGTCGCCAATTTTCTCAATGCAGCAGCAGCAGCAGCAGCAGCTGCAGACTATGATGAATTCCGTGAATGATGCGGCATATATGCACGCTCGAATCAGACGATGTAGGCCTATATTGTATACATGTATGGTATTGTATTTGTATATGTATATGTATAATTGTATATGTATATGTATATGTATATATATATGTATATGTATAGTATTGTAAACAGCCGATGTCTTTCTTTCATCTTCCCGCCAACGCGGCAGATTACAAAGTCCGAAATGCGCTGCGACTTCTTCTCATATTCTCTCTCGAGACGGATGATCTTTGTGCGTGACGTGAAATCTCTCAACGCAAATCATTAAAACACGAGATATATACAGAAACTGCACTGCAGGGGCTTACGAGTAAAACACGATATTTCTGAAGATCTATATCTATAGTGTCCAAGTCCAACTCGTCTAATGACGCGCTGGTGAATTTTCCAAAGACAGAAGCATGTAAACTCGTTCACAGCACTGTATACCATGCAGTGAATCGATACGTAGGCCTATGTGTTTTCTCCTACTGCAGTATTATCATAGTCATTTTCGACAATTTGCGGCTTCCTGTTAGATGACTTAATCAGGAACGTAGCCCATATATTTATAAACTGTCTTTAACAGAACATGCACATCGGATGTGAACTTTATTAGTAAGTCAAAGTCGTGATCCTGAGTGAAATAAATGAGTTCCGTTGTAAAATGCCAAAAAAACTACTTGGCTTAATCTGAATGCAAAATAAATAAAGTGTCATCTTCATGAGTTGACTTTTTATTTGTCTATATTATTTTGATGATTTACTTGTTTGGTAAAAATACACAATTGCTAAATAGTAGGCCTACTTACTGAATTTTAACGCACTGTGTTTCTGGGACTTTATTCTTCCTCCACAAAACAAGTTGAGGTCCACAAGCACTTACACCTAAAAAAGTAGACCCCCTTGCATCGCCAATATATACATATATACAGATTATGTCATATATGTATACTATTGTATAGTCTAAGTCTTCTGTTAAATCATATTAGATCCATAACTCTGACGACGGTTTGTCATTTCTTGCCAATGTCAAATCAGATGGAGGTTTGGGTTGGCTGTAGAAAAGACTTCGATAATATAGCGCCTATACGCGAGTCATTACTCGCTTTATCATGGATATTTGGTCACAAAGCAGCATCGTAATTAAATCTAAAATGCCAATCGCGAAAGGAAATTTCTTTGCCGTGCAAAAGCTATGAGCAGCAGGCAGACTGAGACAGACAGAGACAGACAGAGACAGAGACACAGTGAGACAGAGACACAGTGAGACAGAGACAGACATAGAGAGAGAGAAAGAGAGAGAGACAGACAGACAGACAGACAGAGACAGAGAGAGAAGTGAGGGAGGGAGAGAGGGTTTAAAAGGAAGCCTTCATTCAGCAGAGATATTATGTGGTGATAAAATTCTTGATGTTGTCATCGGCAAAGCTGCACAGATTGAATTGATTGGTTCCTTGATTGAAGGGCTTTGATTGCACAGCTGTGATGTCGACGATGACGCTCTTGTCAGCCATCCGAGGGTCGGCCGCATCATGTACAATGTTCCTCCAACGCTTCCTGTCCTCCGTCAGTCTATCAATTCTCCCGATGTCACCTTTATGTTGCCCAGCCAGTTTGTTCTTAATTAATAATTGGTCTTCCTCTTTTCCGGTCTCCTGACATTGTGCCCTGCATGATGTCTTTCTCAATGCATGTTCCCTCTCCTCTCATGATGTGTCCAAAATAAATCATTTTTCTTTCTTTTACGGTTTTCAGCAGATTCCTCTCCACTCCTGCCGCCTCCAGCACCCATTCATTTGTCAGTTTTTTCGTCCATGATATCTTCATTATCAATCTCAGACACTTCATCTCGAACGCTTCTATTCTTCTTTCTTCCTCCTTCCTCAGTGTCCAACTCTCACAGCCGTATATGGCCACTGGCCATATACCAGTGTCCTCCATAGTTTTATCTTCGTTGCATTTGTTAGGTCATGACTCTTCCAAATCATTTTGAGGTCTGTAGCTATTGCATAATTTTATCCGTTTGCCAGGTAGGCTCTATACACAATTGGAGTTAACAATTACGGTTACACATGATGATGATGATGGTTCTCTGCCCAAAGGCAGGTTCTATGGCTTTCGCCACCTGGGGGATGAAATGAGTGAGGTGATTTCCCGTTGCCTTCCCCACAGACAATGATGGGTAAACAACTTGCCCAAAGTCGCTCCGCAGCAGCCTGCGCCACCGCGTCTCACACGTGCTAGCCCGAGATATCTAAATCTCTGAATGTCAACTCTCAGCCCGGGGCTTGAACCGCAGTCCGTTGTAACCAACAGACGTTGCCGCTCTCGCTTACCGGTTTAGCTAACTAGGTCAGTACGGTTTCACACAACCTGGTTATAACGCCACTATGTAATAGGCCTATACATAGTATACATGTGTACCTATATCAATGTGCTGTTTTGGTCATGATTAGCTTATTATATTAGGTAATATTGTTTGAGACTTTGTAGTACTGGGATCAATAAATGAATTGATATGATTTGCTACTTTTATATAGAACATTATGTTACACAGTTACAGTATACGAGTTGTAGAAACATTCGTGCTAAAATTTTGCATTTATGCGCTAAAACCCAGAGCAGATAATATATGCGTGTATATGGCCCAGGGTGAGAATTGCCGGGGAGGTTGGGGAGTTCAACCCCCCCAGTCTTTTTTAGAGCCCCATGTTAAAGTATGTTTTTCATACCCCAATTTCAAGTTTATCATAGGCCAATCCCCCCAGTTATTTTTCCACAATTCTCATACTGATAAGGCCTATATAATATATATTTATATTATATATATGTATTCAACAAGTATACATAGACTGAGTGTCGCCTGAGACATTGGCGAAAGAGGCACATAAATATAATATATCATTCTGCTTCTTTGCATTGGCAAACGTGTCAGCACTTAAGCATTTGACAAACTGCCTTTTACACTATACGACCGCGGTTGGAACTGAAACCGTCTCTCGTGCAATCTTACTCTGCCTACTTCGTCAGAGTATTCATTTATTCTCATTTTGCTGCATGCTATAGATCACGTCATCTCAAGAGAAGATGGAGAAGGTGTCATGAGAGGATTCTCTGACTCATCGTTCTCTGCATCTCACCCTGCATGCTTGCTTCTCTCCCTCATTCGTCTGCAGAGGAAAGTGAAGCCATCTTTACGTATGATAGTCAACATATCCATGAATAATTATTATATATATATACATATATATATATATATATACTGTCAACATATCCATGAATATTATATATATATATATACTGTATGATATGCAAAACTATGCTGCTCATACATTTATTGAGTCTATAGGTATATATATAATATATATATATATTATATATATATATATACAATTATACATGTATATAAGCGTTCGACAAAAGGTTTCTTTGGAAGTTGTGTAGAAAATGATGAGCTCTGAACAATGACTTCTTCACGTCACGTTGTCGTCACGCCGAAGCAAACATTTCAGTGACGGGTGTTGTGGCATGCGATGTCAATTGCATTCTTTGCACATAATACTTGCTCTGTCTTCTGTGCCTCACACTATCACTCTCAATCTCTCTGTATGTCTCTGTCTGTCTGTCTGTCTGTCTGTCTGTCTATCTGTCTGTCTGTCTGTCTGTCTGTCTGTCTGTCTGTCTGTCTGTCTGTCTGTCTGTCTGTCTGTCTGTCTGTCTGTCTGTCTGTCTGTCTGTCTGTCTGTCTGTCTGTCTGTCTGTCTGTCTGTCTGTCTGTCTGTCTGTCTGTCTGTCTGTCTGTCTCTCAGTCTTTCTCGTCTCTCAGTCTTTCTCGTCTCTCAGTCTTTCTCGTCTCTCACTTTCACTCTTTCTCTCTGTGTATTTGTCTCTGTCTCTGTCTCTCTCACACTTTCAATCTTTCTTTATCTCTGTCTCTGTCTCTCTCTCGGTTTTTCTCGTCTCTCACTCTCGCTTTCACTCTCTCTCTCTCTGTGTCTTTGTCTCTGTCTGTCTCTGTCTCTCTCGCGCCGTCTTTCTCTCTGTGAAAATTAAGGCTTTGCAGACAGACAAACAGACAGATAAACAAACAGAAAATTCGTTGCTATATGGATGAAACCAATGGAGGAGTAGAAGGAGTATGAGTAGGAGGAGTAGGAATAGTAGTGCGAAGAGGAGTAGGAGGAGTAGAAAGAATAGGATGAGGAGGATTAGTAGTATAGGAGGGGAGGACAGAAGAATAAGGAGTATGAGGAGTAGGATGCATTGCGTGCTACAGAAGAAGCAGAAGACATAGACAGCACATCATTACGCATTCTTCCGAGGATTTCACCGTCCAAGAGAATGATCATTGCGACTGATACTCGTCCGACCAAAATAATATTCTCACGGGACAAAAGGAACGATGCCACACACCGATCTTACTTAACGACTCGCTATACTCATCAATCCATATACACACACACGTATATATATGTGCGGCTATATACACATTACACACACACACACACACACACACACACACACACACACACACACACACACACACACACACACACACACACACACACACACACACACACACACACAAACAAACAATCACATACACAAACAAACAAACACATGTGTGCGTACATGTATAAACAATATTCTTCAGAGGTTATATGTATGAATGTACACGGTGATTCATAAAAAAACGTCCCACACATAAGTTGGCATAACTCATGTGGATGACCATCAAATTTAATGAAATTTCAGAATAATGAAGTTTGATGATCTGGCCAAGTGCCATATAAATTATGTCACGTTCAGAGCTATAATGACGTAACGCGGATGACGAAACTAATGACGTCACGATAATCTCGAGAAATAAGCAAGATTTCAACGTTCCTGTCAGTCACTGGGGTTGTATCATGCAAACCTGGTCAATTTCATCTGGTTTAGTCTCCTAGTGAGAAATTTTTTACTGTGGCATCACCCAATAACAATCAGAATGTTCACAATCACGCATCTGCCGGTACACAGAAGAGGGACGTTCCAGTAAATTGTCTTTTGCGGAATCGACCAACTTTCAGCAAATCCCTTATGGTATCTGTCTGCACACGGTCGTACGAACATTATTTCATCGAACCGGGTGTTAAGATCAATGGACAATATTGCAGAGATGTTCTACTAAAACAGGGCCTTTTACCAGACATTCTTGACATTACCGGTGAGTATTTCATCTTCCAGCAGGATAGCGCTCCTGCGCACAGAGCACGGGACACTGTTGCGTTACTGGAAACTGAAACATCTGAATTGATCCCGCCTACTTTGTGGCCACCCAACAACCCTGATTTAAATCCAGTGGACTATAAGATATGGAGTGTCATGCAAGAGAATGTCTACAGATCTCGAATATGTGATGTCAGTGCAAGGCCGTAGCCAGGATTTTATTTCGGGGGGTGTTTTCAGTGGCGGCCAGGATTTAAGTTTTGAGGAGGCTGAATTTCCTGAAAATTTTCCATTTTTATCGGCCAAATTTTTGATGTGACCTTTTTTTCAGTCATCCGGTCGAAATCTTTTAAATATTTTCCATTTTTGCCGTCAAAATTTCTGATGACCTTTTTTTTAGTCATAAATTTTTCTGATTTTATCTATTGTTTCATTTCGGGGGTGCTTGATGGCTTTTTCATGTTTTTTTGCATCACGAACTAGAAAATGCAATAGATTTTTTTTCTGCATTTTTCATTTCGGGGGGTGTTCAAACACCCAAAACACCCCCCTGTCTACGGCCTTGTGTCAGTGAGTTGCGAAGTCGAATTGTGGAGGCATGGGACAAGATGGATCAGCGCATCATTGATGAATCAGTCAAACAGTGGCGTATTCGTCTTCGCGCATGCGTAGCTGCCAAAGGGGGTCAATTTGAACATAAACTTTAACTTTCCGAATGTTTAGAAATAACTCCTCTGTCTTCCTTTAAAATTTCTTTCACATAGCATGACATTTGACGGAGTTACAGTGAAATATGTATGGGACGTTTTTTAATGAATCACCGTGTATATTATATATATATATATATATATATATATATATATATATATATATATTATACCCTATTATGTGTATATAGTCTTGAGACAGAGAGGGGCCACATGTATATATATATATATATATATATATGTGCATGCATTTATATTTATGCGTGTGGCTCTCGGATTCGAAGGTGGCTTATGGTTGGCATGCATCGCAGAACGACAGCTCATCACTGTCACAGACATCTAGTGGAATTATGATGCCCAGGGGACGAACTGCAGGCTGCTGCTGCTGCTGCAGGGATGCTGCTGCTGTGGATGGTTTGTATATATATATATATATATATATATATATATATATATATATATATATATATATATACGCCTGCAGTCGCTAGATCCTTCTTCGGTCGGTCGGTCGGCCGGCTGGTGGCGGCTTCAGCGTCTGCTGCCGACTCGATGAGATGGACGCCATCAGGATTTCTGCTTCATCAGCTGCATCACCCAAGCACAACCAACATTACACGCTGCACACACAAACACCTCTCTGTCTCTCTCTCTCTCTGCCTGTCTCTCTTTCTGTCTGTCTGTCTGTCTCTCTCTCTGTCTCTCTGTCTCTCTGTCTCTCTCTCTCTCTTTGCCTCTCTCTCTCTCTCTCTCTCTCTCTCTGCCTGTCTCTCTCTCTCTCTCTCTCTCTGCCTGTCTCTCTTTCTCTCTGTCTCTCTGTCTGTGTCTGCGTCTGTGTCTCTCTGTCTGTCTCTGTCTCTGTCTCTCTCTGTCTGTCTGACTGTCTGTCTGTCTGTCTGTTTGTCTGTCTGTTTCTCTCTCTCTCTCTCTCTCTCTCTCTCTCTCTCTCTCTCTCTCTCTCTCTCTCTCTCTCTCTCTCTCTCTCTCTCTCTCTCTCTCATCAACGTGTCTTCAGTCTCCACATCTCCCCAGCTGTACTGAACATCCCTGCTACTCTCCTCTGCTCCTCTCATGTGCTCCACTCCTCTGCTCCTCTTTTCTCTTTTTCTTCTTTGCTCCTCTTCTGTGCTCCTCTGCTCTGTTCATCCGTAAGTATGTTCTCTACTAAGAAGTACTTGCAAATGCTTAAGGTGAGTATGTCTGCACACTGCATAAAGGTGGACAGCCTACAGTATTTCTGTCAAAGCATTTGAGTTTCAATGATTGCGGTTCTTTAATTATGTAAGTCGTTATAGTATTACTCGCGTACCCGGCCACGCGTTGCTGTGGCTGAAAAGAGAATTCAACCATTCCGTTATAGTATTATTGTCTTGACAGTCTTGTATATCAGCAGCTGAACAGCTGTTGAACACAACCGATGGCATCGCATTCTAATTATCCGGAAGCTTAGAATAAATCAATAAAATGTAGTCAGACATTGCAGTTCCAATAAAGCTTCAAGTCGATTGTGTTTTAAAGATACATGTGGATGATCTTGCAGTAAGTCCAGCTACAGATTATTCCATCAGTTTGTCTACGTTAAATAAAGCCTTGCTTGATGCAGCACATGTGAGTTTATACTGCGCCTGCAGTTCGGACATTGCTTTTGGTTCCTGTTTTTTCTCGACTCCTTCTACTTTGAAAATTAAATTAAATCACCAGAAATCGATTTGTTTTCTTCCCACTTTCCATCCATCGACCGATTTAATTCAATTAGATTAGATTATCTGAGATATCAGGAAATTCAGAAGGATTCATGATCGCCTCTTGCGCTTAGTCCTCTTCGAAGCACTTTCGCTAACAAAGCGACGCAGCGCTGCGTGGGCTATATATATATATATATATATATATATATATATATATATATATATATATATACATGTATATACACCAGAGTATAATTCAGTAGAGCTGAGCAATTTTCTCAACTGCCGCCATTACCGAGTCAGCCATTACAGAATTCGTCTGATGCCGGGTTTAGATCGGCACTTAAAGCCAAAAACGAATTCACCAGAACACTACATAGACTTCCAATTACATCCTAAGGGATAAGCTTACATAAACAAACATAGAGGAACACGGAAAAAACAACATAGCCTATATCTATACTCGATGAAAATCTAGGTTCCACATATACGTGTATTATATCTCCCGGAATACCCATAACTCATTGCGTGCGATCATAATAATTACGTCTAAATTAAACATCAGTGCGTGTGCTGTGATGGATGGACGATATTGAGTGTGATTTATTATAACAGTCCTCCTCCTATCGTTCGTCGTCGTCATCGGCTTAAGCTTTTGCTGTCGGAATTTACGACCCTGCATGGTGCGAACGCTTGCAGTGACCAACTGACCACCGTTCGTAGCAATGGTGACTCGGACAGACAGCCCTTCCGGTCACGTTCGCAATGGCGACGCTGACCATTAGGTCAAGCTCGGTTCTGCTGCGTCAGGTCAGACAGAAAAGCGTCGGGTGCACGATTGGCAGAGATGGCACAAACATCCATGTCATGCAAAAGAACATCCGGGTGGTGACATCTATGGACATTTAGGGCCTATATTATGCTTATCAGATATTCAGTTCAGTGGCGTAGCTACCATTTGTGCAATATGTGTAAAGCATACAGGCCCACGACCTCCAGGGGCTAACAGAGATTGTTGAATCATTAGCCTATAATCTAACGTAATTAGTAATATTCACATTATTTTGTGACATAATGTAGTTTTGTGAACATACTTGCATTAGACTACTTCGCTACTTTACTGACGCCTGTTAACCGCCGTGCAGGCAGGCATGCAGGCATGCAGGCAGGCAGGCAGGTAGGCAGGACTATACTGAATTCCCTTTAACTTGTTTTTCGTCTCGAGTCACGAGGGTCAAAATTTGATTGCGCAATTACGCTAATGTGTGTGAACGACAATAAATAAAATAGGTCTACTTCAGTTTTAAGTTGAGAACAGTAAACTAACCATGCCCGCATCTGATTTTCGTTCACAAGCTTTTCTATATGCAAAGGTCAAAATCGGGTCTATGCTATCGTTTAGGATAGGTGAGATCATATCCGGCTACCTGTCACGTTCTTGCATTGCAATTAAATGATGCCCCGCAGAAACTTTATACTTGTCACAGGCCGGCAGGGGCGGATACAGAAATTTTCGAAGGAGGGGCCAAAATTCTTGGTCCTCGAAGGCAAAATTTTGGTTCTCTTTTGCCGGAAAAACTGATGACTTTTTTACTCATTTCGTCGAACTTGCCTTGAAATATATACAATTTTACATGCCAAAAAACTGGTGACTTTGTTTAGTCATTTCGTCGCAATTTCTGGAATATATTCCAATTTGCCATTGAAACCAAATGGGATGGGCCTTTCTTCAAACCAAATGGAGGAGACCATGTTCTATGGGCATTTGTGAAAGTGGGGGTCATTGCCGGATTTGACCCCTGGATCCGCCTCTGAATTCAGGTCATATGCTGGATATAGTAACGGTAGTAAACTGGCATCTCCCTCAACCAGTGTGAGAATTGTCCGGGAGTTTGAGGTCGTTCAACCCTCGCTAGTCTTTCATAGGGTCACATGCATACGAGTAGTTAAGTCTTTTCACTTTTTCACAACCCAACTCCACGTGGATCATATAGCCTGATCCCCCAGTTATTTTTCAACAAAACGCTGTTCTCAAATCTTCTCAGCTCTCACCCCAAACTCAGGGAGACACCAAATTGAACAAGTGTTGATCAGGGTTCTAGGGAATCACGCATTTGTCCCAATTTTTGCACCTGTAAAGAAAATTGCTAACTTATTTTTGAAAGACTTAACAGAACCGTTGGAGCTATAGTATACACCTATGGGATGCGCCTGTCTGTCTTCCTTCCTGTCTGCCTCCCTCCATACCTGACTTCCTCTCTGTTTATGTGCTTTCCTGTCCATCCACCCGTGTGAGCTGCAATGTTCCCGTTGCTCCCAAAGTCCGTTTTGAGTGAGGAGTGTGTGAGTGAATGAACAACTTTACTACTGGAAGACATGGTGTAATTACGACCTGTATTGTGCTGGTTTACCGAAATGAAATATGTTATGTAACTTATGTTAAATCGCCTGTTGATGGCACGCTTCTAAACTACAACTTTTGCATAATTATTTAGGCCACGTGTTATTCTTTTGAAAGCGACCAATAGCGCTTTAGATTCTAATTTTTGGCTGATGCTATAAATTTTATAAAACATAATGGTTGCTTGAAGAAGTTGAAGAGAAACACACGAACATAACGCAGTTATAATTAATTTGTGTACGTGAGAATTAAATTGGCAACAATCGCATGGGCGCCCGCACATAGGGGCAAGGGGGGGCACTTGCCCCCCCCACCTGGAAAAGTGACACTTATTTTTCTAACTACTACTTTTGAATTTCTAACAAATTTCTTCGCATTAAAACACTAATGATACGAATGATACACACAGTGAAAGTCATAAATTTACGATTAGAAATCCCTATAGAAATAAATATTTATAGTGCCCTTCATGGACCTACTTTTCAGCATCTACTTTAGGATTTTTAAGAAATTTTCGCACTTAAGAAACTATTCATATTAAAATATTACACAAAATGACACTGTGAAATTTGCATTAAGAAACCTCTTTGAAAAAATGCCCGTGTTTTTATATTCCAGCGCTATATTTCTCATGCTTTTGTCACTGAAAAATGCATCCGTGACCATCGTAAAATTTTTGCCCCCTCCTGCAAAATTTTCTGCGGGCGCCCATGAACAATCGGATTAATACTTGTGTGTGAGTCCGTGTGTGTGTGTGTGTGCGTATGTGTGTGTGTTGCAATGCAAATTTCACATGGCTTACCTTCCTTTCGTCTCATTTATGTAGCGCCTATTCGGACCCATCCAGCGAAGGTTAACGGGTTTACGATTGGTTGTTGGTCTGTGGCCAATCAGCGAGCAGGTGAATATGACACCGGAGTCGACATTCTTTATCTGCGTTCCGTTCGGAGTCACAGACAAATGCTGAGCACCTGAGACAAATAAATTATAATTGAGTAACGCTGATTCTTAGGAATTATAGTTCAATAATGTCAAATACAATACAGAATGAGGCAGATTCTTTTATAGTAATCATTATTGTATTGATGAATCTATCACTCAATGTCTATGTCCATTATTCAAGTGTGAGTGACAACTAACACGTGTGTGTGTATATTATGTATTCATTTATGTATGTATGTATGTATGTATGTATGTATGTATGTATGTATGTATGTATGTATGTATGTATGTATGTATGTATGTACGTGTATGTATGTATGTATGTATGTATGTATGTATGTATGTATGTATGTATGTATGTATGTATGTATGTATGTATGTATGTATGTATGTATGTATGTGTGTGTGTGTGTGTGTATGTATGTATGTATGTATGTATGTATGTATGTATGTATGTATGTATGTATGTATGTATGTATGTATGTATGTATGTATGTATGTATGTATGTATGTGTATGTATGTATGTATGTATGTATGTATGTATGTATGTATGTATGTATGTATGTATGTACTATGTATGTATGTATGTATGTATGTATGTATGTATGTGTGTATGCATGCATGCATGTATGTATGTATGTATGACTTGTATGTATGTATGTATGTATGTATGTATGTATGTATGTATGTATGTATGTATGTGTATGTATGTATGTATGTATGTATGTATGTATGTATGTACTATGTATGTATGTATGTATGTATGTATGTATGTATGTATGTATGTGTGTATGCATGCATGCATGTATGTATGTATGTATGACTTGTATGTATGTATGTATGTATGTATGTATGTATGTATGTATGTATGTATGTATGTATGTATGTATGTATGTGTGTATGCATGCATGCATGTATGTATGTATGTATGACTTGTATGTATGTATGTATGTATGTATGTATGTATGTATGTATGTATGTATGTATGTATGTGTGTGTATGTATGTATGTATGTATGTATGTATGTGTGTGTTCAGTCAAGTCAGATGAAAAGTTTCCTGTTCTTCTACCTTCGGAATAGCCTACATTCAAGATTTTTCAAACATCTACAAAAGATGACATTGGTTGTATATTATATACTGATAGGCAGATGTATATACTGATAGGCAGATGAAAGCACAAACAGATAGCCATGGCTTGCATGTGTTTAAAAGCACGTCTGCAGACCAATAATATAACTCGTGATCCGAAATCGGAGGTCGACAGCCTATAACGGTAAAGTGGACTTTGACAGAGAATGTCTGGATTACTGTTGACCAAATGTCAAGATGATATCAACAAACGTCACCATTTGACGAAGAGATGCTTACGGATGTCCTTCCACTTATAGCCATAAAATACCTTTCAATCTATATGCAGCTTCTAGTGATTCAGAGATTAAGCACCACGTGCACTGAGAGGCCATGCATCTCTCAGCCATGTCTGCAATTTTGACAAGGATTATTATACAACGCCATAAATCAACTGACCAATGGATCTGAAACTATTATTTGCATACTATAATATTATTTTTCAGCCATATTTCTTAGGTGCGTGCGTGGAACTTCGGACACCACTGTCAAGTGTGTAGAGCAAAGCCGCTAATTAAAAGTAGTAATTAATTAGTGTAGGACTATTTATAAGCTCTCGGTTGGTTTCGCATATAGCTGCAGATGAAGTCGAAAAAATTATTAACTATGGTTATCCAAACACAATGACAATTTTTACAACCAGTATTGCCTATAGTATTAATAGCCTAGTTTATGCTCATCAAGAAGAATTCGGCACCGTGGTTTTCGAACAAAAGAAATAAAATATATTGTAGGAGCCTACTTATATAAAATAATTCCTAATTAATAATGTAAAATTATATGGAAATGTAAGCAAAAGTACCGAATCCACGCAACTCAAGCGAAGGTCTATTGTCTTTTAAGAAGCCGAAACTGCAAGGTTCACTTTACGAGAAGCATAAAGACATTTTTACAAAGCTTCTATAAAAAAAGTAAATAAACCATTTCTTGCTGTCGTCTTTATATCTTCCGGTTGTTTTCTGTAACACTAGCTTGGTCCTTATCATCTTCACAGCGCTAGTGAGATTAAGCCCGGACATAAATTTAAGTCTGGGCATAAACTTAAGCCTGGACATAAATTTAAGTCTGGACATAAACTTGGGTTTATGAGCAGAACTATTTTATTATGAGCTGCTTGTCTTGCGGCGTCATATCAAAACGGCGGAGCTTAAACCGACGCGGCATCCAAAAGTGGCAGCTCCCGATCGTCAAGTACTCTTCAAATTCTCGGAGATTTTTCGACCGGGAAATCATATATATATATATATGTGTGTGTGTATATATATATACGGTCATGCTTTCACGACCGATGACCACTTCACACAGAGTCGAAGCGGTGGAGAAGAGTCTCAGCTCTATAATGGTTTTTTGCTTCTTCTTCTGTAGAAGCGTTGACTGGAGTGCCGCAAAGAACGTCGTGGTATTGCGCTGTTGACACGACTTGCTGGAAAACGCCATTAGAGAGATAGAGAGAGAGACTGAGAGAGAGAGAGACAGAGACAGAACACTACAGTTTGATAGAAGATACTATATATATAGAGGGCTGCCATCAGTGGCAAGGTGATCTTAGTGGATCTTACGATTACGATTACAACTCATACATAGGCGCCGAGTTGACCCGAAGAGTGGGGGTGCCCAAAAGAATGTGAAAATATGCGCGCGTGAGCGCGCGAAAAATTTTTGGACCCTTTTTTTTATAGGAGACGTTTTGAAATCACCACTGTTCACATAGGCGGATACTTGGTCCTGGTTTTAAGGGACGAACTCGCGGCCAAAGTATGATCGCCGAGAAGCACAGCGCCGAGCAGGGAAGAGGTTTGGGAACGGGATGTGCTCCTCCCCATTTTCGAATTTGTTTATTGTCACACTGCGATGGTAGAACCTTATGCCATCATTTTGACGTCATGACATCCTTGTCAAAATTTCCTGTTATCTTATTGCATAAAGACATGATTTAAAACTTCAATAAAATAATGTTTTTCCCAATTAAAATTTTTGGATCATTCTTTGTGTTTGATGTAGCCTATTTCTCATGGAATCCACACAGAAGAAAAACACAATCTTCGTTTTCATGGCCGTCTTGGAGCACTCTCCCTCAATTAGGTCAACATAAGAGCTTACTCAAATTTTGCACAAGAAATCGGACAATTAGCCACTGTTTAGTGAGCCAACATTAACACTGTGGAATAGTTTTTCAAATAGTATTTCAAGTAGTTTTTAAAGACAAAACAATATCCCGCTTTTATGATGGTGGGAGGTGACTCTCGAGCTCTGAAAAACACTATTGAGCATGTATACAATATAGGCCTAAAGAAACAATGTCATTCAAATCGTCGCCTTCGTCCGTAATATAAAAAAAATGACGGAAGCGGATCGAATAAGCAGGATATCGGGGTTTCCTCGCATTCGCTGATCGGCTTAGGACCAATGGAGTTCAGACTACCAGATGATATAAAAACTGGAGAAATTGTAAAGTAAACTAACTGAGATTTAAAAAAGTATAAAGATGGAATGATTTTTATAGATAAGCAATCCCAACAGAGAAAAAAATATCTTAAAAGCACATCTTGCCAGCTGATTTCAGGTGGTGCCCATGCATGGGAGGGCCTCGCATGGCCAATTTCTGGTGGTGCTGAGCACTCACGGGCCTCGCAGAGTCGGCGCCCATGAACTCATATATGTGAAGTGTTGCCCTTAAGATCTTTCTGAAGAATCTCAAACTCCACAACAGCTGGAGCGTAGGCAAAAAAAATTCGGTAATTTTTCCATGGGGGGGGGGAAAGGTTCCATGGCAGGGCTTCTTTTAACGAATTTTTAGAATTGCACAAGTCTTTCTTTCCGTCCCTTCCTCGGTTTCCCCTTGGCAAATTAGGCCTACTCCGAATCGGATCAAAATGATCTTTCTTACTATACTTAACTGCACAGAAGTGACTCTACAACTGCACAAATCCATTTTAGAACTGTACATTTTGTGCAGAACAGAAACGCTAAAAGACCTTTTCCTATGGATAGAGTCTAGGCCTACGGTCTCACAGAATATGCAGAGAGTTGGTTAGCATCAGTTGACATTCTTGTAAATTACATCTTTAGGTGAGGGTTGAACCGGTGACCCCTTAAATATGTCCATGCACAAATTCAATTCAACAACCGTGTAGCGAATAAACGCTCCTTAACAAACGAATCAATTAACTAATAACCTGTGTAATTATTAATACTAAGTAACAGTTAAGCTAGACAATTAATTGGCGTATTTAATAGATAATTAATAAATTGAATTGTGGCATTAGCGAATATAACAGTAGAAATCACAAACACAAATGCGCTACAAAAATCAGTCAACACTTGAGGAGGCACGAAAACAGCGTTTCGCGCAGCAGACGATCGTCAACACTGTGAGCAGCCGAAGAGTCACGTGGTCTGATTCGGGCATGAGATTCTGAAAAGAATGGCAGACATTTTGCGATTTGTCAACCAAAAACGTTAATTCAGAATGCGCCGATGACATTTATTTGAGTGTGAAAAACGGGACTTATTGTACGTTTATTCCACTGCTGATCTGTAAATCCTAGGGAACGTAGTACCTGGGTTAGATAGAAATGTTCGAAGTTTAAGTCGGACTGTAATAGCGAACAAAGTCAATTTTCGCTCGGCATCGATCTTGGGATCGAGGAAACATTGCGAGAACCAGTTGCGATTGGAGTTTCGAAGTAACGAGAAGAAGTGGTGATTCGACGACGAAGCAGAAGTGAAGAAGACGTGTGAGTAGCCAGTGCTCACAGAAGAACGAAGACGACGCGGTGGTGAAACGGCGACCGAGGGCAGCCAGGGAGAAGCGACCTTTCTTCCCGTCTTTCCTTCCAATCCAGTTTCCCTGTGTCAAGGACAAGGACCTCATCATCTACTCAAGAAGGGAACTCTTGAGGAAGCTAAGCACAACTACATAATATTTTAGTAGATAAATACGCCACAATAGGTAGTTAGGGTATTGAATATTATTTATTGTTGAATGTTGATATTTATAATATACATCAAAAATGAAATACAGCTTGTTCTTGTTGTAGGTCAATTCTAGTTAGCATTCTTGATCACCCATTACGAATCCCTGAGTTTATAAAGCGTCTAGGGTAAGACCTGGTATGCGACAGTATGGGGACTCAGATTCCGGGATTTTAGTCAGCTTAAAAACTGATCTAATTGAACATTAATGACACTAGAAACAGCATAGAACAATATTGCTAGTATATTGATTTTTTGGATGTAAAGCTGAACTGATAGAGACTTGCATTTTAGAACTGTAGAGTGTATTTTAAAGAGTCCACAGCGACTGATATATATTGAATTGATTTCTGTGTTCAGAAATTATATAGCGCATTTTTTGCCTATATATTTTACTACTCGCTAATTTGAAGTAAGTCAGTAAGTGATGTCCAACAGTGATTTCGAAAACTGGGCGAAGATAGCCAAAGAGTTAGAGCTAAGTAGAGAGGAGCTTCGTATATTTATTGAAGAGAGAATAGCAGAAAGGGCATTTGCAAAGGAAGCTGTTGACAGAAGGCTTCAGGCGGAAGCAGATGCAAGAAAAGCAGAGGCTGATGCCAAGAAAGCCGAGGCTGAGATAAAGAAGGCTGAGTTAGCAGCAGAGGTCAAGAAAATAGAAGCGGAAGCGGAAATAAGAAGAGCCGAATTAGATGCTCAGGCAGCTGCAGATACAAGAAGGCTTGAAGCTGAAGCCGAGGAAAGGATAGCCCAAGCAGCAATGCATGCTAGAAAGGCCGAAGTTGAGTTAGATGCAATTAGGAGTGCACAATTGGAAGCAAGAGAAAATTGCTTAGCAGCAGAAGCAAAGCATACTTGTGAGGTTGCAGACTTACAGAAACAGATCTATAAGTTGCAGTTTCAACTTAAGAAAATTGAGACACAATTGGAAATGTATGAGGTTGAATCCAGAAGCAGAAGTGACGTCAGGATAAACCATGAGATAAACGACAGGGAAGTTGTTGAACACACTACAGCAGAAGTGCAAATATTCGAGAATCAGACAAATAAGGCCAGACAGCAGATTGAAGTGCAGAAAGTAAGTGATGTTGGAAAGGAGCAATACAGAGTAGAAGACAAAACTAGTAAGACACTACCAATGCACATAGCTGCAAGTGTCAGGGTAATTAGCAACAATGATGGAAACATAAATATAAAAGACTGTAGTGAGCACAAAGCAAAAGTGAATGGAAAAAGTGTTGAATGCTCATATGACTCTGGGTCAACATGTTGTATCATTAAACGTTCATTGATAGACGACACAGATTTGACGGGTGAGGAGACACATTGTGTGTTGGTCGATGGAACTATAAAGTATTTTCCACTGGCCAAAATAAACATAGAGAGTGAGTTCTTTAGTGGAGAAGTACAAGCAATGGTTATGGAAAATCCGTCGATGCCAGTTATAATTGGGATGATCGAAGGTATACAATACCAGATCACACATGGAAAACAGGAGGATATAATCAGTGGAGAACCAGAGAATGCAATTGCTGAAGTGAAAAGCAAGAGCATATTGAGGGACAGATCCAAATCTAAAGAGAGATCGGTACATGACAAGAAGTCAGTGAAATTCACCGACGATGTAACCGTGAATGAAACAGAGGAAACAAAAACAGCAGCATCAGTTGAGACCAGATCTGAGGTCAAAAGAACAACAAAGTACAAACCATTGAAGATAACAAAGATGCCTGATCTAAATGTGACAGCAAAAGAGATACAGGAAATGCGAAGTCAAGATGAGACGTTAAAGAAACATTTGGATGGAGCCATAGATTGGGATGGTCAAGATAGTAGAATAGATGTAATGCCATATGTCAGGAGAAATGGATTAATGTATAGAAGACACGAGGAGGTTAGAAGGGATGATAAATACAGACCATTCAAAGTTGCGGAAAGACCGAATTTAAATGAAACTGCTAAAGGAATGCAGAGACGGCATGAAACAATAAAGAAACAGTGGGATAAAACCAGAGACTATAGTTACACAGATAACAGGAAGCCAGCTTTTAATAAAACGACGAAAAAGAATTACAGAAGTGAACCATTGAGATTGGTGGAGACGAATAATAAATATTTAATCACAGGTGGAAGAAGTGAGTTAAATAAGAGTCGTGTAGATCAGAATAAATGGCAGAACGGAAGAGTAGACTGGAGAAATCGAGAGAATAGAAATAAGTCTAATGAGACACAGTCAGGAAGATCCAATGAGTGGATGAATAGGGGATACATAGAGAATCCAAATGTGGATAGGAGAAATATAAAGTGGAACAGGAGTCAGATGAATGACACAAGTAAGTGTGATTGGAGAAACTACAGACATGACAGGAGAGAGTCTAGTAGTAATTTTGGAGTTAGGTGTAACAGACCTAGTGATTTTAATTGGAGACATAGAAGTAGTAGAAATGAGGTTGGAAATAGTGGAAACCATTGGAACAGTAGAACATGGTACAGAGGAGTACAAGGTGTTAATTCTGGTAGAAGTCAGAATGAGAATTGTAGTAGATACAATGATGTGAATTGGAAGAAAAATCGGTTATGGAATGACAGAGAATGGTCATATCCTAACAATAATGTGGATAAATGGAGAAGTAGCAGAGACTACAGTGGAGAAGTTGAAACACAAGAAGATGTTGAGTTGAAAACTTTTGGAGATGATGCAGATGCATTGAATTTAGGAGAGAAGCACACAGGTGAACTGGAAACACAAAATGGCATTACGTTGAATTTATACGAGAAGGTGAACAGAGATAGTAAGTCAGATATGGACAGGCTGGACTGTCATTACGTGAGAAGAGGTACTGCAGACAGAAGCTGACAGTAGCTAGTGGAGAGTATTTAATTAAGGAAGTAATGTACATAAGTATTAATGTGAGATTAAGTTGAGTTGCAAGTTAAAGCAGTTTTGTGAGTTGTAGTGAGTGATAAGGTGAATCATAGGATCAAGTGAGATAGTGGTATAATTGTTGAAGTTGTGTAGTAGTTAAGTATTAGAGTTGAGATTAGTTAGAATACAGTGTCTGAGTGTGATGTTGAGTCACTTAGATAAATAAGGAGACAGTTTAGTAACTGGAAAAAGTTAAGATAAGAAGAAGTACTTTGTCTAGTGAGTAAAGTACGAGGAATAATAAGATGTTAGTGAAATGACAAAGATCATTCAATGTGAAATATAAGATGGATGAATGCCATATGTTGAGATGGTGGCATACATAATAAGTAGAATAGTAAGTTGATAATAAGTATGAGTTAAAAGTGTTGAAGCAATGTGGAGCATATCATTCGGATTAGTAAATAGTGCTTCGAGTTACAACAGACTAATCAGGAAAATTCTGCATGGAACAGAAAACCTTGAAAGTTATGTGGATGACATATTAGCCCACAATGAAGGATGGCAGGATCACTTGGAAACACTGGAGATATTTTTTGAAAGGGTTAGGGAAGCCAACCTAACATTGAAACCAAAGAAATGCTCATTAGGGTACGGAAAAATAGATTTCTTGGGTCACACGTTGAATAATGATGACATCAGTCCAAAAGAAGAGTCTGTGGACAAGATCATTGATATGCCTAGACCAAAGACGAAAAAACAAGTGAGGAGTTTCATCGGAGCAGTGAATTACTATAGAAAATTCATTCCACACTGTGCAGAAATAATGGCACCGCTAAGTGATTTGACAAAGAAGTTGTCACCTGGAAATGTCGAATGGAATGAGAAATTGGAAAACAGTTTTATGCAGTTGAAAGAAGAACTGGCAAAGGCACCAATTCTGAGATTACCGAACTTAGAGAAGGAGTTCATATTGCAGACGGATGCAAGTGGAAAAGGGATCGGATGCGTAATAATGCAGGAATATGAGGGGGTGAATCATCCCATAGCATATGCGAGCAGGAAGTTACTTGAGCGAGAGACGAGATATTCGGTGGAAGAAAGAGAATGCTTAGCCATAATGTGGGGCGTAAGTAGGTTCGACAGATATTTATGCGGCAAGCAGTTTGTGATTGAGACAGACCATTGCGGATTGCAGTATATGAAAGAGGGAAGAATGAAAAATGCAAGGGTTATGAGATGGAGTCTAGCCTTGCAAAATTATTCGTTTACTATTAGATACATCAAGGGGTCCAACAATGTAATTTCAGATTACTTGAGCAGGGGACTAGAGTGATATATAGTGAACCTTTGATGAATGATAAGTTGTATATAAATAGGTGTAGAACAGTAATTTTGTTGTGTTATGTAAGGTAAAGGAAGATAGTTTATAGATTAGTTTGTTAAGTATGTGAGTAAGTTAAAGCCTGTGAACAGACTTTTGAAGGGGGCATTTGTAGCGAATAAACGCTCCTTAACAAACGAATCAATTAACTAATAACCTGTGTAATTATTAATACTAAGTAACAGTTAAGCTAGACAATTAATTGGCGTATTTAATAGATAATTAATAAATTGAATTGTGGCATTAGCGAATATAACAGTAGAAATCACAAACACAAATGCGCTACAAAAATCAGTCAACACTTGAGGAGGCACGAAAACAGCGTTTCGCGCAGCAGACGATCGTCAACACTGTGAGCAGCCGAAGAGTCACGTGGTCTGATTCGGGCATGAGATTCTGAAAAGAATGGCAGACATTTTGCGATTTGTCAACCAAAAACGTTAATTCAGAATGCGCCGATGACATTTATTTGAGTGTGAAAAACGGGACTTATTGTACGTTTATTCCACTGCTGATCTGTAAATCCTAGGGAACGTAGTACCTGGGTTAGATAGAAATGTTCGAAGTTTAAGTCGGACTGTAATAGCGAACAAAGTCAATTTTCGCTCGGCATCGATCTTGGGATCGAGGAAACATTGCGAGAACCAGTTGCGATTGGAGTTTCGAAGTAACGAGAAGAAGTGGTGATTCGACGACGAAGCAGAAGTGAAGAAGACGTGTGAGTAGCCAGTGCTCACAGAAGAACGAAGACGACGCGGTGGTGAAACGGCGACCGAGGGCAGCCAGGGAGAAGCGACCTTTCTTCCCGTCTTTCCTTCCAATCCAGTTTCCCTGTGTCAAGGACAAGGACCTCATCATCTACTCAAGAAGGGAACTCTTGAGGAAGCTAAGCACAACTACATAATATTTTAGTAGATAAATACGCCACAATAGGTAGTTAGGGTATTGAATATTATTTATTGTTGAATGTTGATATTTATAATATACATCAAAAATGAAATACAGCTTGTTCTTGTTGTAGGTCAATTCTAGTTAGCATTCTTGATCACCCATTACGAATCCCTGAGTTTATAAAGCGTCTAGGGTAAGACCTGGTATGCGACAAACCGGACAACCTATACATGGAGGGGGCCACCACTGCCCACCAGATCGTCCATCGATGGTGTGGCGATGAATCATGCCATGCATCCGGAATAGAACAGAGGCTGCCAACGGGAAAGGTCACAATATTATATATACCACGAGTGATCCATCATCCATCATTCCCACCGAGACACTGCAGTATGGGTCGTCAAACACGTGTAATCCATGCAGATATAGCAGTAGTGTCTGTTTAATCCAGTTCTCATGCGATGACTCATTCACGACAAGATCCTATCACCGGCCACACGCGTGACGCTTAACCTTTTAGGAAATGTCATTGCGTAGGAAAGCTTTTTTCTTGTTATAGCCTACTACAATTCAGGTTTTTTAACGTGCAATTGTACACTAAATGTGCAGTTCTAAATGAATTTGTGCAGTTATAGAAGTACTTCTGTGCAGTTAAAAGTTAAAACTAGCAAAAAGGTCATTGTCCAGGTTTTGTCCTCCGACTGGAAGTAATTTACCAAGGAGGATGGAAAAGGAAAGGAGTTGTGCAGTTCTAAAAATTCCTTAAAAACAGTCCTGCTACAATTATACGCAAGGATATTGAGCTCGGCAAATATTTTTAAACATATCTTACATAATGTTAAGAAAAGACTCAGCTATTATTTTGTTTTAATGTCTTAATCGAGAAAAGTCTAGTCTGCGCTTCGCATGTAATTGTAAATCCAGTCAACAAGCTGCAGGTCTAACTACGCCTTGGGAATCGTTCGACTTGCAACGGCGGTTTTGTTTCGGTGACCTACAGGTCGTTTGTTCGAATGGTGTAGACATTCATCACTGCATGTCCCATCGTTCATCGTTCATGTTGTGAGACACATTTCCCTAACGACGACTCACTGCATCTCGGTTGTATTTACTGCACTTCAGTTCCGTCGCATGCATGTAGCGACATCTGTCCACTTGAACCTTTGACCAAAATAAGATTGTTTTAGCTGTTAAATTATCCGTTTGTATACAGTCTATAGTCAGTGGCGGCGCCTGCCGTGCAATTTTAGGCGGTCGCGTCGAAGAAATTAAATGTAAAGAATATAATTTAAAATACAAAAGAGTTTTTAGCGTGGTCACGAGGCAGGTCAAGAGTGAAATAGGCAGTGCGTCGAATGAACTCGCCGCGACCTATAGTGATAAGGACTAAGGAGTGATAATATTCAATATTGACTAGTCACCGCTCGGTGAAGGAAACGACTGTAGAGTTTCAGTTTCGTATAGGCCTATGCTTTGCTATTGCTTGACTTTATGAACAGGTCGAGAAGCTGGTCCATTCGAATCATCAAGCTTATATTCTTATAGAAATATAGACAGAGTGGAGAGAATGAAATTCGAAACGCTGTGAATAATAACATCCTCATTGGCTTCCCTGAACTATTGTAGGATTCTGTCTAAACCTCTCTTTCTTGCCAGTAAAACGCTTCTTTGATTCAGTCTCCTCGCTACCTCCGTGATCTTATCAGGTGACCCATAACATAACATAACATACATAACGTAATATAGCATAGCATAACATAATATAACATAGCATGACATGACATAATATACATTACATAACATAATATAATATAACATAGCATAATATAATATAACATAGCATGACATGGCATGGCATAACATAACATGACAAAACATAATAGGCCTATAACATAGTGCAACGCAGCATAACATGACATAACGTAGGGCAAGGGTCTCAAACACGCGGCCCGCGGGCCGCATGCGGCCCGTGGACCCGAATAATGCGGCACGCGAGAGCCATCTGGTTTTTTATTTTTATTTCTTTATTTAAAGAAAGAAGTTGGTTAAAAACCGAATTCTGCTGTTCTTTTGCGTTTTGAACCAAGGTTCAAACTGTTTTTTTCTAATTTTTTATCTGGATATTCAATATACAACAGCATATTATGAAGATAGAGTTTTAGTGGGTCTTCAATGCTGAAGCAGAAGTAAGCCTACAATGAGGTTTATATTCCGGTATTCTACACTTTTCTACTGAAAGAAAACTTCCATTTTAACCCTCACCCCATATAAATAGCCTAACTTGCAAGACATAATTTCATGTTGCGGCCCGCGAGACACTGTAAATTTTCAAATTTGGCCCACACGATGACTTGAGTTTGAGACCCCTGACGTAGGGTATACATAACAAAACAGCATAACATAAGCGTGGCATCGCATAAAAGAGCGAAGGTTTTAAGTGGTTCAGAAGACACTTGTTTTGCGCTCGAGCCACTGCAAATTTTTCTGGAACGAAAGCCGACCAATATTCATTGCTGCATTGGGGAAATATATTTAAATGTTCTCGATTTCTATAGCAACCGTTTTTAGCCTCGAGGCCACAAATATACGGGCGCTATAGAAAAATCGAGAACATTTTAATATATTTTTCTCAGCGAATTGACTCTTCCTGGAAATGTTCACACTCTTCGTCACGTGTACAGAACTGCTGCAGATCTAATTAATGCACGACGTCACTGCTTCACCTGCGCCATCTTGTGTCAGGTGGAGAAATAGTCACGTGTGCCTTCTTGTTCGTGTTCGTGTTCAGAAGAAGCCGTGAGCTAATGGAGCGTAAGTAGGTCTTCCTCATCTTCGTGGCTTAAGCTCCAACGCAGCAATTGTTGCTGGCGCTAAAAGCTGTGGACGAGAGCAGAATAGAGCAGAGCAGAGCAGAACGGAGCAGAATATAGCAGAATAGAGCAGAATAGAGCAGAATAGAACAGAGCAGAATAGAGCAGAACAGACCAGAGAGACACTTCTGCTCTGACTACTGCAGCAGACTTAGTTCCATTAATAGATCCACATGCACTTGAATGCATTGTACTGCCATGCAAGATCGCAGTGATCGTGATAGCAATGGTGACGGTGAGTCGGTGATGCGGCTGCTGCTGCTGAAGCCAATGACGACGATGACGATGATGATGAATAATGATTATGATGATGTTGATGATGATGATGATGATGATGACGACGACGACGATGATGGTGGTGGTGATGATGATGATGATGATGCTGATGATGAATATGTTGATGCTGCTACTGATGGTGAACAATGTAAAAGGGGAGGAGGGGGATCAGATGGATGAGACGACGATGGTGATGGACTGCGGATGTTGAGTGTATGGATGCCCGGCATACTGTTTAATGATGGATGGACTGATGAAGATGGAGATGAGTTGCCTGCTGCTCTGACATCATCCATATATATATATATACATATTAAATATATATATATCCATATACATCCATATACATATGTACATATACATATTATATATATATACATGTATGTATCCATATACACATATACATATTATATATATATCCATATACATGTGTACATATACATATGTACATATACATATTATATATATCCATATACATATGTACATATACATAATATATATATATCCATATACAATGTAGATGAAATGTGTGTTAGTCGAATGATGGAGAAAATGTCGTTGCTCTGAATAGTTGCAACGCACATTTAATGCATGCAGGAATGCAACAGCGAGAAGACAACACATAGAAACATTGGGCAGAAGCACATGCAAACAGACAACGAGGAAGACATAGATATAGATAAAGACATAGACATAGATATAGACATAGACATAGACATAGATATAGACATAGACATAGACATAGACATAGATATAGATATAGATATAGACATAGACATAGACATAGACATAGACATAGACATAGACATAGATATAGATATAGATATAGATATAGACATAGACATATAGACATATGGACATATAGACATAGACATAGATATAGATATAGATATAGATATAGACATATATAAAGATATAAACATAGACATAGACACAGACATAGACATAGATATAGATATAGATATAGATATAGATATAGATATAGATATAGATATAGATATAGATATAGATATAGATACAAATATAGATATAGAGTGCATGACAGAGACATGTGTAACCGTCCAAGGGACGTGGGTCACGTGGCAGAAATGTGTTTTACTATTGGATCGAAGAAGTGGGTCAAATGGTGACTAAAAATGAGCAACATAAACATAGACGAACAGACGAAAACGAAGATTTAATTATCATTGAGACACCATAAAATTATTGCGTCATATTTACATTGCAGAATTACCTCATCATTCTGCTGTAAATATATGCACATTATTTTATCGATTGGCTGATCATCTGACTCACTTGAGTTGTTATTATTTCTGCGATCATGGTTGTTTGAATTAGCCGGCCATCTTGTTTACGCTCAAACATCCAATGTCTAATAAATGCAATGTAGCACGCGCAATCGCGCATCCATGTCGTTGCTGTAATAGTTTTTCACTGCTTCTCTCTCTGACTCTGTTTTTGTATTGTTGTCTGTCTGACTCTCTATAATTTTTTATGGCTGCCAGTCTCTTTCACTGTTTCTCTCTCTAGATCTGCCTCTGTCTTTGTATGGTCGTCTATCTGTCTCTCTTTCTCTGTCTGTCTGTCTGTCTGCCTCTCTCTCTCTCACTGGCTGTTTCGTTCTCTCTCTCTCTCTCAGCCGCTGCTCATGGTAATACGTTTCTAAGCCGTTTTCAATAGCCCGTCATTATAATTATCAGCTTATGTAACAAAACAACGTCATTACTCATTACATGCAAGTTTGTTTTAAACTAATATGCTTAGCCTACTTTTTATTTATATAGCGCGCAAGAATTCTTGTCAGTTATGAGGCAACATTGTATAATATGGTATATTAGCATAGATTTATATCTAAATCTGCTGTGTCATCTCGTGCACTGCCGATGATGTCCTCGCGTTACAAGTTCGTGCAAGAAGTGCTCATTTGGAGAGAGTATGCATGTAGGTTTTTCAAATTATTATAGGCCCATTACGTAAGATGCTTCAATAATGCATACTAGGCCCTATACGCTGACCGCTACATGACAACCGATTGAATATAAATACATGACGTCAGAACATGACAAGACGATTCCTGGCGTCTATAGTCGCTGCGATGCTTACACCATGCAGCTAAGTCTATACACCTATATATAGCCTACACAGGAACACAGCCGATGTTTGACTACTAACATAACACACGCGCGCACACTCACACCCGCCCACACACACCCACACAAATATCCCCCCACACACATAATGTATACATATAGGCCTACTCTAATAAATTCTGCTCAAATTAGTCTATTTATAGGTTCATTATGATCGCAAACGTACCTGTTAGAAGAACGTAAGATGTAATAACAATCCAAATTCCGAGTCTCATGTCTGCTTTTAAAGCATCCTTTTCAATTTCATCTTGCCAAAAGCGATCCTCATCCGCATCCTCATTCTCCTTTCCTGCTTTCAAGCACACTCGCTATAATTATATCGACGTTGGCTATAGCGTATGAATTTTACAGTCACCGGCTGAACAACGCCGCTGAATTCTAAACATGGCGGTGTTGGTCGTCGTCGCTGTGAACGACGACTCTGCAATTATTCTGTGTTATTTAGATATATCAATGGATGCGTGCAGCAGCGCACCTCACGACGCCTTCGTCGGCGGCGGTGGCGTCCGTTCTGCAGGGCGACTCTTCTCTTCATATATCATCTATGCAGCAACGCGTTCTCTCCGAGAGAATCTCTCGAGAATACTCGCGAGACGATTCTTCTCACTGACAAGTACTGAACATCGCTTCTTCTCTTCGTCATCCATCCATATTTGTATATTCTTAGCTCATTCCTCTCTGTCTCTGTGGAGATAGAAAAATCGTTCATCATTATACATGGAAATATCTAGGCTGATATCAGGCCCTAGCCTAGGCCTAAAGATTTATGCATCCATGTTTTATAATTTTTAACAGTATTATTTATCTCGCTAAATGTATCCATCTTTGCAGGATAAAGCATAGCTTCGTGATGGATTCTTTTAAAATCTTCGAATTTCTGGCTCTAGATATGATTCTCGCCGACGGTCTCGTTTAGGTCTCGTTCGTCTGCCGCAGTTGCGCCATCTGTGAAAAACGTCGTTTCTCGTCCTATAACGACCAAACAGACTGTGAATTATTCCGGTGAGAAGAAAAGCTCTTCTCTGCACTCGCCTTCAATTCATTTTATAAATTCGTTGCGTGTGTGTTATGCTCCATCAGCTTTCTTCTCTGTTTGCTGTATTATGTTTCTCTTTGCAAAATAATGTGCTGCTTTGTCGTTCATGCAGTTCGTATTGTCAACTTCGTTTAATTAACGCTATTTCCTTTCGCTGACTCTTCCGCTCATTTACTCCTCCCTTCTTCTTCCCGCGCTTCTTCCACAGCAGCAGACGATATTCGCTGCAGTCTGACGACTCGTCGGCTGAGCTAAGCGCACACAGAATGCGCCTGCAGCAGCGTCTTGACTTCGTTGTGTCTAGGCGTCCATCGGTTGGGCACAGCGCTCCGCACGGCTGTAATACTAGTCAGCGCTTCGTCGTAATATGTCGTCTGCTTCGCACAATGGCGGACGGCGGTGGCGACTCCACGAGTTAAGCTTATACTATTAGGCCTACTCCTGTTGAAGGAAGGCAAAAATATTTCATCGCCGTATTACATTAAACAGACCGGCGTCAATCAATCAGTCTTCGCCAACACAACAACAGGCCAAATTTCAATGTTATTAAAGTAACCGTCAGCCCTCTCCATCCATGCGTCCGCCCGTATAACTCCTTCCGTCCGTCCACCCCTACGTCTGTCCGTCTGCCACCCGCCTCCTCCTGCTTGACTCGGTCAGTGTGCCTGTCTGTCTCACGGATGCAATCCATGCAAGAGGAGAAATCCGATTTAGCGAGCAATTTAATTTTCCAGCCCGTCGTCATCTATTGTCCGGTTTGCAGCGTTGCTTGAGGTTCACGCAGGGGTCACGTGCAATAATATCTGGAAATGACAAGAACGCATGCAGCATCGTCAACCACACATGTCGACCTATGCAGGGTTTTATTTTCAGAGTTCAATCTCTCACGCATGCTTGCAGCCTCAGTGTCTGTTTCTGCATAGGGTATACACGGCAGATCTCATCTGCTCATGATCTGTTCGTCTGCATATTAAGCTGAACAACATACTAATAGAGTTGAGCGCCTCTGAGGAGTTCTCTTGAAGTGGCGCTATATAAAAGTTTGATTACAGTACAATTACAACACAGCAGGTTTAATGTGTTCAATCGCCGATATATTGATACCGCTTCAATTTTCTTGCTCACGCTTTCATCGCAAAACCGTTATTTAGGCCTATTTCGATCTTTGAATATATACGGTATAGGTCTACTCACGTAGCCCAAGTTTCAATCTCTATAGGCCTGCATAAGATCATGGCTGTGTAGCTACACGTCGACATCTAGGATTCTAGATATAGGCCTATACATTGCACACGTTGTATTGTAAGTTGTAACGTATAGACATGAGAGGGAGAATCAAGCCAAATGCAGCGCTAACAGGTCAACGGCTTAACATAATACTTTCCTGACAGTCACGGCACAGTAGCTGAGCGACTAACGTGTCATCTGTTATGACCTGAGTCCTGGGTTCGAATCTTTTGCCATGGCTCATCATTCGAATTGCACGAAGATGACATCTTCGAGCTAAGCGTAGACGCCTAACCTCGGAGGCATGCATCATCTTTATCTCCATAACTCGATAACCAATTAACTGTGTATAGCCTACGTAGGCTGCGGTAAGTAAAGGAGCAAGTGCGCGCATGCACATTGCCATTTATATAGCGCCTTACTCCAGAACCTCTCAAAGCACCGAACCTAACCCATCCGTTGATTTTCATGGCACGGTCATCACATTGCATTGTGATATTATGCTAATGAGATGCATATAAATCTACAGTACTACGCTAGTAGGGCCTACGCGCGTATGCCTATATGTATAGCCTAGGTGTCTCAGCACATTATTATATCAGATTTGTCTGTGTATCACTCGCTTTCTGTCCATATTTCGCCGGCGGCGTGCAAGGCCATTGTTTTACTAAGTAATTAAGCTTATAAGCCAATATATTCTGCCAGACGAAGTTTTTTCGTCTTTGTCTGGACATGTTTAATTAACAAGGCTTTTTTTTTATCTAGGCCTATTTATTTATCGGGAAATGTTGAGTAGTCTGTAGACCCTAGAAGAAATCACTCACGAAATTCTACGACAAAAACTGTCGTGTTTTCTAGAAAGCGTTAAATAAGGCTTTGAATGTTTTATAAATTATTAACTATAGGCTAAATGTTGTGTAATATTATGCCTATACACTGTATACATGCAGCGTCAATTACAGTTTGCTTCATTCAAATTTAGCATAGTGTATGTAGGTCAACATGACAGTTTTACAGACTCTATCGGAGCCTTACGCGCTGGACAGTGCTAGTTACTTATCTGAATTATTAAAGGGGCTTTTATAGACAGACATTCTCGCTCCCCCTATCTGCATAGACCTACCTCTGGAGTCCCTGTGGCTCCCTGGTCAACAAAGCCCCGCTTCCTTTGCATAGTTAATTGACGAGTTTAGCTTGGAGAGTCAATCCATGACAAGAATAAAACCTTAATAATTACTGGAGAAGTCATGGCCAAGAAGTGCTTTCCTGCGTAATACTGCATAGGCCTACAATGGCTGTGAATAATAAGCGTCGAGACTACGAGTTCGTGTTGCGAGAAGCCATGCGAATTCTTCGCTTGCATCACTATAATGATAATCCAATATTGTGACTGCAGCACAGCGTGCTAGATTGCTAGAAGACGTAGAAGTCTTATGACCTGATGATATTGTTGCGCTTGTTGATGGAGAATTGGAGATGCATGGACGGTGTCAACAAGTGCGTTGACCACAATGTAATTCTACCTTAATTTCGCTGATGGCAAGTTAATCAAATATAGACTTTTCCATCATAATATCGAGACGGAAGTGTTTTCCAGATGTCTTTCCCATTTTATTTATGCGATTCTTCTGTCCATCCGTCTCCGTCCTTCCATGCATGCACCTGTTCCGCCTGTTTGGTCTGTTTGGTCCAGATGTACTATGTCTCTCTGTAATCATCACTTCGTCCTATTTTGTTCCGTCTGTCTTTGTCTGTGTCCGTCTAAATCCGTCTGCTCTGTCTGTTCGTATGTTCAAAGGTCCTGCCGTCCGTTCGTGACGGTTCGTCTGTCTATTGGTCGATCTGTTAGTTTACTTTACTCTGGTAGATTAATGTTTGACCATTTCCGTCTGGCTGTTTACATCCAGTCCCGTTCCGTTCCTACTCTGTCTGTCTGTCTGTCTGTCTGTCTGTCTGTCTGTCTGTCTCCCTCCCTTCCTCTCTCTCTCTCTCTCTCTCTCTCTCTCTCTCTCTCTCTCTCTCGCTCTCCCCCACTCGCTCTCTGTCTCTCTCCCTCCCACTCTCTGTTTCTCTCTGTCTTTCTCTGTCTATCAGTCTCTGTGTCTCTCTGTATATCTGTACATCTGTCTGTCTGTCTATCTGTCTGTCTGTCTCTCTCTGCCCCTCTCTGTCTGTCTCTCTGTCTCTAACTCTCTGTCTCTGTTTCGTTCTCTGTCTGTCTGTCTGTCTGTCTGTCTATCTCCCTCCCGCCCTCCCTTTGTGACTTTGTTTATTGACATCATAGGCCAACTGTGACCTGTTTTGTCTGCGTTTTCCGGAGTCTGTATCCGAAGTTCCGAATAACATAAACATTCGACCTATTCGTCGATAGACTTGTTTATATAATGTCATAAAATAAACAGCACCAATATAATATGTACACCTATTATATAGTACTGTTCGTGGCATTTACCGTTGAGTTCCGCAGGTCCGCCAATCCCCCCACCCACCCCACCCCCACCTCGGGTCTACTGGGACAATCCTCTCGTCTATAATATACATTGTACATTGTTATCTCAATTACTGGGAACAAAATTATTGTACATTCCTCCTGTCAAAAACCGTCCCCAGCATTCAAATGCGGGCGTTTGATGAGTATTCCAATGAAGTCCAATAATCGATGCATTTATGATGCTAATTGAAAAAAGTATCTGGGTGGCTCCAACAATGGCATGTATGTGGTGCACAAAAAATAATTATTATAGGCAATTACCGTAATATGTTCCTAATGTTAGGTCTATCATCTTCGTCTGGATTGGAAAACAAGCGCCGAACATAATATTTTATATAATGCTTCTCATTGGATTGGATACTATGCTGTGTTTATAATATAGTTCAGCCTTGTTTTCTGCAGTGTACAAACACCCCATGAATGCATGGTTTGTATTAAGCTTAATGCATGTAGGCTATACATACATGCACGCATGCATGCTCACGTGAGTGCATACATACGTGAGTGTGTGTTTGTATACGTGTGCATACATATATTTTAGGGCAGTTTATTATTATTTGCACAAATTTACAAGATTTTGCAAATGCGACCAGCTGCGCGTCAGTTTAAACGCCTCTGCATGCGCAGAAGACGTGTATCAGACAATGTATGTTCTGAAGTTGTAGTCAACTCCGTGTGACATAGTCCTACATTGCTCGCATGTGGAAAGCCTCAGATCAGCGGCGCCGCCAGGATTTTTTTTCTGTACGCACAACTTGCACAAAATAATATGAAGCGAACAGCGATCGATACGAGCTTATATATATATATATATATAATATATATATATATATATAATATGTATGTATATACCGTATATGCCTACTGGCGATTATGAGGTATTACCAGCATAAGCTTTTTGTTCCCTTTTGGGTATACGCATACAGTGGCGGCGCCAGGATTTCAGGTTTGGGGGGGGGGGCTGAAGCCCCAAGCCCAAGTGGAACATTTTTATGTCGCGCCGAAGGCGCGAAGCTGCGAGTGCCGAAGGCACGAAGTCCATACCGACTAGGGGGTCTGGGGGAGCGTCGTAAGCTCCCCCAGCGGGGTCTGGGGCGGAGCCCCAGCCGCCAAAGCATTTTTAGCTCTGTTGACCTCAACTTGAACCCTTTTTAGGCTCTTTTTTGCCAGCTATTTATGAACGATAAAATCATGAAAACTTAAATAAGATGTTGTTTGTAGGGGGTTTTACGGGTACAATCAGTGGCGGCGCCCGGATTTCAGGTTTGGGGGCTGAAATCCCAAGCCCTTCCTCCCAGGAACGCACGTAGAATATTTTTCTTAAGGGCAGTAATTTTGCATGCGCTGGAGACGCGAAGCTGCAAGTGCCGAATGCACGAAGGTCATACCGACTGGGGGGTCTGGGGAGCGTTGTAAGCTCCCCCAGCGGGGTCTGGGGCGGAGCCCCAGAAACCAGCGCGTTTTTCGCTGTTGACATCGACAGGAGCGCGTTTCAGGCTCTTGTTTGCTAACTGTTTATGAACGATAAAGTCATGAAATTTTTTGGGAATTTCCACATAGCAATAATAGCATTTTGGGCTGTCATCTTTTTACTAATTAGCTCATCATTTCATTGCTGAAGGTTGTGGATTATGACTTCAAAAATGTCCCCTTGTAGGCCATTGTTTAAATTTTGGATATCAGCACTTTAATGGTAACATTTTAAGCTGTCATTTCAACAAATTTCTCATAATTATTTTATTGCTGACAGAAATGGTTTATGAGTTCAATAATGGTCCTCCACGTTGTATAAATTATTGAATGCCACACTGCAAGGGTATACCAGTTTTGCTGTCGTCCTAGCAAAATTGTTCATGATGGATAAACAGTAGATAACACTCTAGAAATTGATACTGACATTTTTTAGATATTTTTGAAATATTGAAATACCACAAACTTCGGGGTCTTGTGGACCGTCCTCTGGCTCCCAAGTCTCCGCCCATGACTGCTGGTGCTAAATTAACACCCATTTCCCAATGAATAGTTGTGTAGGACTACCGGCGTAGCCCCTCAGAAGGCCGGCCGGACATGGTGCACATAACCTCATCACGGTCTGCGGCGCATTCTATTCGCATGAGCATCGACGCGCTATTGTAGCGAAATTCAAAATTGCTGTCCTTGTGAATCTCAGTCCCTTCCTCTGCCAACCCGGACTCAACACCCTTCTCCCGCCAGCCCGGACTCACACCGGGCCAAACCTCAGTCCCCTTCCTCCGCCAGCCAGAACTCACACCGGCCGAACCTCAGCTCCTTCCTCCACCAGCCAGGACTCACACCGGGCCAAACCTCAGCCCCCTTCCTCCGCCAGCCAGGACTCACACCGGGCCAAACCTCAGCCCTTTTCCTCCGCCATCGCGGATCTCTGCTTCTCCCCCCCCCGCCAGACCGGTTCTCAGACCAGCCCGGACCTCAGCCCTCTGTCCCCTGCAGCTCCATTAGGATATAAATAAGACAATTTGACCAATTATCGTCCGATTTCTGTCCTTCCTTACTTTTCTAAAATATTTGAGAAAACAATGTATAGCAGACTGTATGAATTTGTTACGAAAACTGACATACTTTTCCCGTCGCAGCACGGCTTTCAATCGGGTCACTCCCCATATATGGCCCTGTTATCTATGCAAGATAGAATCTCTAATGCAATAGATAATAATGAATTTTCCTTGGGTATTTTTTTTGACTTGGCGAAAGCTTTTGATACTGTTAATCATAAAATTCTATTAAATAAATTAGAAACATATGGCATACGTGGTCTGCAACTCAGTTGGTTTGCCAGTTATTTGGATGGGAGACGCCAATGTGTTGAAAATAACGGCAAACGTTCCACTTTAAAAAGGATCCTATATGGTGTCCCACAGGGATCAAATCTAGGACCCCTATTGTTTCTCCTCTATATCAACGATCTCCCGAACGTCTCTAACCGCTTGTTCTTCATCCTTTTCGCAGATGATACGAACGTGTTTTATTCACATTCTTGCTTGCATACGCTATTTCAGATCATAAATGTGGAGCTGGAACTTATTGCCGACTGGTTTAAAGCTAATAGATTGTCTTTAAACTTGGAAAAAACTAACTACATCCTGTTTAAATCGCATAGGAAAAAAATTCCACTTGGTGAATTTCAATTAAAAATGAACGGCATCTCTCTCGCTTCTGTAGAATCTACTAAATTTCTGGGAGTTTATGTTGATAGCCATTTAACATGGAATGAACATATTGCTCATGTCGCCTCAAAAATAGCAAAAAATATTGGAGTAATGGCTCGAACTGCTTACATTTTACCATCTAGTATTAGGATTAAACTATACTATTCCTTAGTACATCCATATCTCTCTTATTGTAACATAGTGTGGGCTTCTACTTATGTCACAAGATTATATAGAGTTATTATTTTGCAAAAAAGAGCTCTTCGTCTTATTGTGGGAGCTCCATACGGCTCTCACACTGCCCCCATATTTCTCAACCTTAGAATTTTAAAACTCGACCAGATTTGGACTTTGCAAATAGGGGAATTTATGTACCGGTTTGATCGAAGCCTTCTGCCACCTATATACAAAAATTATTTTCAGCTTTCATCCCAGGTTCATTCTCATTTTACAAGATACTCTTCTTTGTACCACCGAACCTATGCTCGCACTAACACGCGTCAGTTTTCTATTAAGTCTAGTGGGGTTACCACTTGGGAAAAAATTCCAAGGGAAATAAAATTGAGCCCCAGTATTTGGACATTTAAGAAGAAATTTAGCGCCTTTCTAATAGAAGGTACCAAATAAAATTAAAGTAGTGTTCGCTCAGTATGTGCATTGCAGTTGGTCTCTGTAGGGCCTACAGTACAGTTCAGTAGCCTATAGTTAAGATTTTTTGTTCTTTTTCATTATTGTTTGTGACTCAGCAGTGTTGAGGTTTTCAGTTTCCTGTTTTTGTGTTTTGTTTTTTCTTCCGTTCTCTAGTATAAGTTGCTTTATCTTTTTTTGTCAGTCACTGTGTTGATTTTGCAAAGACTTCGTCATGGCCACCTTGCATCGTCAAGTCATTAATAGTTGGTGTCCCTAGACAGCGGGATTTTTAAAAATCCCTTTAGGGCCTCCCTTTTTTGTAGCCAATGTGAACGATGTGTGAACCTTTCATGTATACTGGTTGCAAAATAAAAATATTTGATTGATTGATTGATTGATTGATTGACTGTGTGCATGCTAAATTGCTAATATTGAGTCGCAGAGAGAATCAATTTCCGGGAGTCGAGCCCAGTCGCAATTGATGTCTCACATGTGAGTCGATGTATGACCGTCCGCTGCAGTTGAGGTCCGAAAACAAGTTAATAATAACTTTTAAGCCGATACATGGAGATACATTGCTTTTTGCTTTGGGATGAGGCTGAGTCACATTTAGGGGCTTAGCCCCTAACCCCCTCATCTGGTGCCGCCAATGGCATAAGCATCTACACTACCGGGTATGATAATATAGTTGATTTCGTTGCCGTTGGTCATTGTCTAGTTTCCTTATTACGAAGTAAGCCGTTTTAGACATTTTCAGTTTTTTTTATTTTGGGGGCTGAGCCACGTTTAGGGGGCTTAGCCCCCCTTAACCCCCTGGCGCCGCCACTGTACGCATACAGGTAATTTTTCACAGTTTAAACAGGCCTAACTACCAACAAAGCGTTTCAAAATTCATCCGCAAGCCAGTTACATTTTACCTATTTATAAAGTATAGAGCCTAACCGGTGTAGGTCTAAACTCTAAAGGCTTAAAATTATAACCCCCTCCTATACACTACCCCCCTGCAAACTAATTTGCATCAATCATCGCATTTATTGGACTAAAAATATAATATTTCACGCTTTAATTCTTTAATTTACAGTTTGTATAAAAAAATTTTTTTTAGCCTTTCCGCGCTGTACGCACTTGCGTACGTGCGTACGCCTAACGGCGCCCCTGCCTCAGATGCATGCGTTGGCTATAACAAGCGCATGGACAACTTCATCATGGAATAACGATTATTATGGTTCGGTACATTGGTGCATCATGCAGTTTGGCATAATAACTATGCACTTGACCGAAAGACATTAGAAGACGGCAGTGTATACACACATGCGATGATGCGAGTGTGCTTGACACACCGTGCACCTGTTTGTTCTTAGACACCCTCGGGTTTCCGTTTAATGAAAAATTGGAAACCTCTTGGTGAACGCAATGACATAAGCTTACACTTGTATTGTATACACTTGTATTGTATATTGTATTGTATTGTATTGTATTGTATTGTATACACACTTCAAAGATCATAATAAAATCTAATGAACATTATTTTCACTATAGTATAATTTTTACATTATGTGGTTGCAAATCCTAAGCTTATACATAATTATGCGTCCGCACTTAAATGCTTAATACTATGACAATGTTAATGGACTTGCAATAATTGGCTCAGCTTTCAGAATAATCGTTCTGTACATTGTACATGACATTGTATAACCCGCGAAATTATTAATTATCATGTGGAACTTATACGTTGCTATGCTTTATTAAATAAAATGAAATTTTCAGCGTTGTGTAATTTCGATAAATCATAAATGTGCCCTTTATCATCAACCATGCATCATGTATCGATTGAGTCGGAAAAAATCTGAGCAATCGTGTCATCATCCAAACTTCTAAAGGCTGTTATTTGGCTGCTGCTGCTGCTGCTGCTGCTGCTGCTGCAGGGAATCGACATGGGAATGATGGGATGTGCATTATACACCGCAGAGGTTTCGCATCGTATTCCGATGATTGCCTGGGACTTGTGCCACTTGATGGCCGCGAGTTAGCAAATATGTCACACTGTTTTCCGATGATCATCCCATACACGGACTGCATGTATACGAGTCGGAGAAGCGGAAGACTTGTCTGAACCTGTAATCCAGCAAGTTCACGCGTGGTGGACTGGTGGCATACTATAATATAGCCTTCAGTGCAAAGATTCCTGATGACGTTTACATTGAAGTGTGTCAACATCGGTGCGTCGTATAGGCCTAAAAGTTTTATATCTGATTGATCAATCCATAGCTCACACCAGGTCATCAGTGCAGGGCTCGCGTGCGAGAACCTGAAAGACTGAAAGTTACTCAAGTGGTGTTTGCTTCAAACTATGTGGGTTGATCATTCTATATGGCCCCGTTTGTCGATTGCGCGCGCATACATCAACAAAAACTATTGTCTTAAGTGTGTGAGCTTCAAGAAAGCCTGCTGCTGAGGAAGCAACAGGGCATGGCAACGAAGGTTGATGTGTTCTGGAAAGAAAGCCTAGATACGTTGAGATATGAATCCATTATTTCCACTACAACTTTACGAGAGTTGCATGCATAATGGCACGGGCTTCTTTCACTGAGTCTGTCCCAAAACTAAGCTGACTCAGGGTGAGAAGAAGAAGTAAATTCTAGGTGGAAAAATAACGATTTACTTAACGTCTTACTATCTTCTTCCGTTTAGAAGCCTTACAGAGAAAGAGACAGACAGAGAAACAGATAGACAGACAGAGACATGCAGAGAGACAAAGACATAGACATGTACATAGACTGAGAGAGACATAGAGAGAGACAATGAGAGAGACAGAGGCAGAGAGATAGACATGCAGAGATAGACAGACAAACAGACGATTATGCATTTATAAAACAGACAGACAGACAGACAGACAGACAGACAGACAGACAGACAGACAGACAGACAGACAGAGCGTGAACACCGAGGGAAAACGAACTCTGCATCACGAGGCGATGAATGATTTTTCGATTGTGAATGAAATATAATACTCATGGTAGTCTACAGAAGTGTAAATATCAACCCTGGTCCATGGTTGTCTTAGTTTAGTTGTTGCTATATAAACAATATCATGTGTTGGTGCAACAGTAGAATCTTGCAACGAATATTCGATCTGCACCAAACGCCTTTCTCATTCGATTCGTCCTTCCGTCCTTCCATCCGACAGGCTGTCTATCATGATGCGCCCTCTCAGCCAAAAGCAAACGCACTCTGAATTGACAATAGACAGTCTCTTCGTTCATCAAACTTCACGAGCTCGTCACGTGTAGGCCTATAGTTTTGTAGCGCATTTTTGTTCGGCCATTTGCAAACCCTTATCAATAACTCCATCCGGGTCTCTGCACACTGCCCTCAAAGTCCTCCTGCTTGATGAGTTGAAGTTTACTTGAAAACGGGGAAGAAAGACTGAGGATGCGTTTGAAGAGCCCCAGACTGTCTTACGTCCACCAGAGAATATGTGTAATCACATAGAAATAAAGTTGTTTGTTTCTGTTAAGACAATGCAGTTGAATATGTCTGCTTTTGATATTGCCCTTGTCAGAGTGACTTGCATGAGAACGATTCGTCGGTGTATATGGTTGGAGATTGCCACACAAACATGGTAAGCTTATATGATGGTAATAGCCTATAAGAATATTGAAAGCTCTTGGCAGTGAGACAGTTCAGAAGTGTAGGCTATGCACATGAAGAATAGTGTGTCGGGCGAATTTATTTATGAACCTCTAGGCTCTAAATCTAAAACAACTCCGACCTGAATACAGTGAATACAGTGAATACAGTGAATAGACCTATTTGCATTCATGTTTAAGAATCTTATAATTAAAGCGGAAGCGTCTGAACAGTTGGAAAATGGTATAATTGTATGGTCTCTGTATTATTTGATCATAAACTGTTCTGGCGAGTGGCGACACCGAGTGTCAGTGTTTGCAAATGCTCTGTCTCTATCTCTGTCTCTGTCTCTTTCTCTGTCTCACTGTCTCTTTCTCAGTATGTCTGTATGTCTGTATGTCTGTATGTCTGTATGTATGTCTGTCTGTCTGTCTGTCTGTCTGTCTCTCTCTCTCTCTCTCTCTCTCTCTCTCTCTCTCTCTCTCTCTCTCTCTCTCTCTCTCTCTCTCTCTATATATATATATATATATATATATATACAGGGTGGCCCAAAAGTTTTTGTTCAACTTTGAAGGCCTATAACTTAGGCAGTTTAGCAAGTAAGTTTATGCTTAATGCATCAAATTAAAGGTCGTTATATCAGCTATAAGTCCGACAAATTTCATTACGGTAGCTTGCACTACGCGCCATATAATTATTGTGTACCGCACCTACCTTGTTTTCTGACGTAAACAATAATTTCATCATTGCGCCGTGAACAGAAGATGACAGCTTTGAAGGCCTATAACTTAGGCAGTTTAGCAAGTAAGTTTATGCCTAATGCATCAAATTAAAGGTCGTTATATCAGCTACAACTGGTCAAAAACTTACATTTTTAGCTTTAATAATAATTGCGTGAAACTACTGTACTGAATATGTATCAGTTTACAATGATTTTAATTCGTCTATCTTGCAAAACACAATACTTGGAAAATTAGTCTTTGCAAGTTTGCATTATTGATAGCCATTAAGAAATCCAAGAATTATTTAATCAAATAAATATTCACTGTGTCTTCCACGAGCTCGAATGACTGCATGAATGCTACGTGCCCATTGATCTATGCCCCCATTGATGAGTTCCTGGCTGATCTCAGTCCAGCAACGAGTGATGACGCGCTTCAGATGCTCGACGTTTACTATCCGTTCACGATAAACCCGTTGCTGCAAAGCACCCCAGATTGAGTAATCAACGGGGTTTAAGTCTGGGCTATTAGGCGGCCAGTTATGTGGTTCGATGAACTCAGGAACGTTCGCGTTCCAAAACTCCACGATATGACGAGAACGATGAGCGGGAGCTCCGTCTTGCTGAAAAACGAAATCATTTCCAGACTTCAAACGCATATCTGGTACCTCATCACAGTAGTACACGCTGTTCACTTTGGCCTTGGGTGTCACAAAGAATGGAGCAGTTTTGCCGAGATTGAAGACAGCCACTGAAACCATGACGTTTTGAGTAAAGTGTTTACGGCCTTTCAGAAGTCAACGAACGAGGACGGCCAGTAACAGGTTTACGTTTAGAACTTGCACTCGCGTCAATTTGTCTAATTTATCGGTTGAGATTGTTTTACTCCAGTTTCTAGCAGGAAATTCATTCATCATTTGATATGCATTTAAATGTTTTTCATTTCTTAAAATTCGAATCAAAGTCCTGTCATCTTCTGTTAACGGCGCCATGATGAAATTATTGTTTACGTCAGAAAACAAGGTAGGTGCGGTACACAACAATTATATGGCGTGTAGTGCAAGCTACCGTAATGAAATTTGTCGGACTTATAGCTGATATAACGACTTTTAATTTGATGCATTAAGCATACACTTACTTGCTAAACTGCCTAAGTTATAGGCCTTCAAAGTTGAACAAAAACTTTTGGGCCACCCTGTATATATATATATATATATATATATATATATAAATATTCGTATATAAGCCTATGGAGGTGTGTGTGCGTGAGTGTGCATGCATGTGTGTTTGTGTTACGCCATGTTATGCCAAGGTTGTGCGTTCCTTATTATGTGCAGCTATTTATTGCCTTCTTCAGAGATCTTCGACCTTTGTGAGCACAGCAGCAGCAGCAGCAGCAGCAGCAGCATGCAGCAGCAGCAGCAGCAGCCGTATTATACGTTGTACTGGAATAATAAATTCGCCCACGTTTATGATAGGCTATGTCATCAACGTCGTCTTAATCGTCATCACCCATCCACCCCTCCATTCGCCCCACCATTCATTCACCCTCCATTCACTCCTCCATTCACCCACCCATCCACTCATCCAGCCATCCATTCACCCTCCATTCATCCAGCCATCCATTCATCGTCCGTGGGTGGTTCCCTGCTTCTGCACGGTCTTTCTCGCAGCGAGAGGGAGACACTTGTTCGTTGAGATTTATTCGCATCGTGTATATTGCACTTAATGAAAGCTCAGCCTTTGGTCTCCTGTTGCAGCGGCTGTCCGCCCAGACAGGCAGTCATTCACTTGGACGCTATATGCAGCGGCGGACATGATTCATCGTTAGCGACCCCAAGCGGCAGCGGGAAGAACGACCAGCGCTCGAGCCATGGGCTTATGCGTAGCGCCTGGCTGGCTGGCCTTCTTGCACGTGGGTGTGTTGCATGTGTGTTTTTATGTGTTTGTGTGTTTGTGTGTGTTCGTGCGTGTGTGTGTCTGCGTGTGTGTGTCTGCGTGTGTGTGTCCATGTGTTCGTGCATGTGTGCGTGTGCGTGCGTGCGTCTGCGTGTGTGCATGCGTGTGCGTGTTATGCGCCATAATGCGCGTGTGCGTGTTATTGCGTGTTATGCGCGTGTGCGTGTTATGAGCGTGTGTGCGCGCTTATGATAATGGCAATAATAATTAAATGTAGCTACATTTACATGTGCTTGACTCGAGTTCACGTACGAATCGGTCGTTACAGCTTCTCATGAGATAGGAGGATATCGATCGCAGCAGCTGCGTGAGATATTAGACGAAGAATCTGTTGGTCACAAACGATGCTTCTTCAGTTTCGATTGCATTAAAGACCATGCATGGCCGTCATAGGCATCGCCACTTTGCTCGAGCCTTAGCCTATCAGACGTGGCAAGATCGAGTAGCAGCCTGTAGGCGCGTAACCTTATCACTTCAAAAGCACCGAATAATGATGGATAGCTGCAATAACACCAGTAGGCCTACCCGGTATGAGAATTGTAGGCTAGAAGAATAAATTAGAGGTGTGAGACGTTAATTTATGTGGAGCTATGGTGCGTGATAAAGACTTTACTATATCGGGTCCTGAGAAAGACTATAGGGCTGAACCCTCAGCCCCCCCCTCCAACGGCAATTCTCACCATCAATAGCACATGATGATACTTTTAAACAATCCCTAATAATTGCTCAAATAATGAGAAATAAACCCAGGTAGGCCACAAAGGCTCTGCCACTCTGGGGCCTGGGCCGACCCGTAATAAACGATTTACATATTCCCAAGGCCGTAGTCAGGATTTGATTGGAGGGGGGGGGTATGTTTCTTCGACGGCGAATTTCTGACGACCTAATTTTTTGTCGTCAAAATTTCTTAGGCCTACGTTCTTTTTTGTCATCGGAAATGGCCTTCTTGCCATTTGTCTCCTAATTTCATGTTTTTTTCATTATGATTGTACTAGTGAGTGGATTCTATTATGTTTTGCATTTTTCATTTGTGTGTGTGTGTGTGTGTGTGTGTGTGTGTGTTTTCTTGGTTTTAGCCTATTTCATGGTTTTTACATCGTGTGCTAGTAAATGCATTATATTTGTTTACATTTTCCATTTCGGGGGTGTTCAAACACCCAAAACACCCCCTATCTATGGCCTTGAGAGTTGAGACCAAGGTCAGACCGTCAGAGACGGTCGCAGGATCGATGCTAAGGTCGATCAGCGACGTATCACCACGGGTGATAAAGATGTCAAGCAATCCGTAGCATTGGAGGTTTGGTCCGTCAACGTGCTGCATCAAACCGAATTGCTCCATGATGGCACAGAACTCCACCACCGCGGGCAGCCTAGGCTATGTGTCTTCGAGAGAGAGGTTGAGAACTTGAGGTCGCCGGCGATGATGATCGACTTGAGGGAATTGCAGCTCGAGCAAACTGCTCGAAAGGCTATCGCATTTGGTAGGCTAACACTGTAGCCTAGGCCTATACACACTGGGATGGAGATCAGCGAACTCGAGTTCGATTCCCGAACCCCCGTAGGATAGACGTGCTTTGTAGGCTGCTATTAGCGCTCGCGTATTGCAGGCTGTCTGTTCTGTTAGTAGGCCTAATTAGACCAAAGAGATTTGTGATTTGTGTTTTTGTGAATAATTTCAACTGCATAATTGTAGGCTTGGGCTACAGTGCACTGTGGTAGGTAACCGGTTGCAGCCTGTCAACCGGATTGTTCAATAGGCCTAAAGGAAATTATAAAAGGTGACCCTCGCAAGTCGCACCATATGGATTGTTAGTAGCCTAAATACCGTCGTTCTAGTTTTTTTTAGCGGTGTAACCTGTAGTCATGTTGATTGCTGTCAAAAATTAATTTTGGGCTACTGTGGGCTAGTATTTGCATGGCGGATTGAATAATAGAGAAACTGACAACGGAAGTCGGAAGTCAGCGATCGGGCCATTTTTCGGGTGTTCAGAGAGATGGGGAAGGTGTGTAAATGTTGCAATTTTTAATAGCTGCTTGATAAAATTTGCTCTTTACTCCGGTTTCTTATGTAATTTTAAATGCTAAGAAGCTTCAAGTGATATGATGAAAATGAATGCTATACGTTTTGAGAATTAGATCTCTTTGACCAGACGAGAGCTCCACGTGGTGCTCGATGTAGGCCTATAATGCTAATAATCTGAGCATTTTCAATGCTTCATAAACATGGCTAAGGCATTGACAAAGTAACTTGATTTTTCAGTGAACGTGTAGTTGAGCATCGCACATTGTAGCATAGCATTATTATAGGTAAACACGCACGTTGCGTGCCCGTACTCCACAATATGGCTGCCAACGAATGCAATAAAATTAGAGCGCGACCTATCGACGACATCGCAACATGCATCCCAACAAGCAAAGCGTCAGGGTCGGTTAGGGCTCAGGTTAGGGCTCAGGTTAGGCGTCAGGAGGGTCTTTTAGGGTTAGTGCAGTCATTCTGCTGAAATTGAAGCTGAATTGATGAACAATGTCGTCGATGGTCGCACTCTAATTTTATTGCATTCGTTGGCAGCCATATTGTTTGGAGTACGGGCACGTAGTGTGCGTGTTTACCATGTTAAAATAGGTAACTGGTGGAAAACATGGGACACTGGAGCTCAAAACTCGTCGCTTCTAGATATTGTGCTTGAAACTGAAAAAGGCCAAACTGGTCAAAAATATAGAATAGCCTATTCGGTAAACGCCCAGACTGGCTGCCCGTACTCCAAACAATATGGCCGTTAACGAATGCAATAAAATTAGAGCGCGTGAGGGTCGGTTAGGGCTCAGGTTAGGGGTCGGTTAGGGTTAGTTTTAGGGTTAGTGCAGTCATTCTGCTGAAATTGAAGCTGAATTGATGAACATTGTCGTCGATGGCCGCGCTCTAATTTTATTGCATTCGTTGGCAGCCAGATTGTTTGGAGTACGGGCAGCCAGTCTGGACGTTTACCGCCTATTCTTCAATTCAGCAGGTGCCGATTAATTTGCCACAATTTGCAGAGTAGTTGCCCAATTTTCACGTCTTGTGCTTTATTTGATGCATAGCCCTTTATTATCCAGTAATATTCGCTGCTCAGGACTTCAAAGATGATATGAATATTCTTAAACTTTTATTTGATTTTCTCACGCCATACTGATCAAGGAATCAAGCGAGTGTAACTTCAGTTATAATCAAAGATATTTTCATTCTGTAAATAGTGTTTTGAAGTAGAGCAATTGTAGAATATGAATGAATAATAAAAAGGTCAGAAACCGACATGTAATGGGTTTCGAGCTTCTGTGGCACATAATTATATACATATAAAGTACATACTAGATGATTTATTCCTACATGGCTTTGAACTGATTGCAGAATTGCTTGTTGTGCCACCAGTGTGGAAATGAACTGGCTCGGCTGCCAAGCCAGATATACAATGCTACATGGAGCTTGGAAAGCATATTAGATGCAAGGTCAGGGTCAGATAGGCCTCAAGGATGACATCACAAGGTTACACATTAATCCAAGTATGTGCTTCCAAATAAACACTTGTCAAGAGTTTAGTTTCATGTTTTCTGCTGCTTTTATACTGTTTCTAAGTGTAATTTGTATTTAACTCATTCCCGCCTGAATTGTTCCGATACCTATTGGGTTTATCGGGTCACCCGCGACCCGATCCGGCGGGAAAGAGTTAAGTATATTATTTCCATTGCATTTTACTTGAGAGTATAATTAGCTGAATCAGATGCTGTAGGATATCATCTTGTAGTGCTTGTCTTCGATGATGATTAAACCAGTTCTGCTTCTGATTTTGGATCTGATGTCCTAAACATATGTTGCTGAGAAGACTAAGCTTTATATAAATAATTTTATATAATTTGCTGAATTTTGTATTTGCTGAATAGTTTATATGATATTCTGTTCAAACTACAGCTATAGATGGCATGTTTTCAAACTATTCATTGTGGGATACTAATGTTCTCTTAATGTTGCGAAGTTTAATATTTTGCATTTCTATGAGTTTTCACATTTTTTATCAATGAGTAAATGTACAGTATTTTGCTCATGCTGATGGGTGGGGAGGGCAAAAATGATGGTAGATAGGCATACTTTAGTGTACTTAGTTACTTAGATTTTTTGGTTTTTATTTTAGTGTTACTCCATTTTCAGGTTTCTAGTCCCTAATGACCTTGTGTTAAAGGTCTGCAATGCTGAATACATATTACCTCAATTATACCACTTTGTCTGAATATTTTAACTTTTATTTCATTCAAGTTTAGTCCTATGTATTTTGATTTTAATACTTTAATGATTGGCTAATTACTAAAAGGGCCTGGTATGAACTATATTTCTTATGCATAAAGTATCAATGAGCCAGCATTTTATGCAAGTCTACAATGATGAATACTGATATCCAGTTCTGCTTCTGACATGGTTCTGATGTACTCAAATTATTCTGAGAAGACTTGGTTAAACCTGTAACTTTAGGATTTGGTATTGGTAGTTTTATTTCTTATCTTTAGTGAATTTGGAGTTCTGTGTTTAGCTGTTTATTTAAGTAAATCTTTATGAAAAAATGGTGGTATATAGGCATACTTTAGTGTACTTACTTTCTTAGATTTTTTGGTTTTATTTCAGTGCTATTCCATTGTCAGGTTTCTAGTCCCTTATGACCTCATGTTAAAGGTCTGCAATGGTGCATACTTATTACCCCAATTATACCACTTTGTCTGAATAGTTTAACTGTTTTACTTTATTCAAGTTTAGTCCTATGTATTTGGATTTTAATACTTTAATGATTGGCATACTGGTACTAAAAGGGCATGGTATGAACCATTTATTATGCATAAAGTATCAATGAAAGAATAGAGGCCAGCATTTTGTGCAAGTCTACAATGATGAATACTGATATCCAGTTCTGCTTCTGACATGGTTCTGATGTACTCAAATTATTCTGAGAAGACTTGCTTAAACCTGTAATTTTAGTAGGATTTGGTATTGGTAGTTTTATTTCTTATCTTTAGTGGATTTGGAGTTCTGTGTTTAACTGTTTATTTCAGTAAATCTTCTCTATCACTTGTGATGTATGAGATTGAAGGTTCTGGTTTTATCAAAATGCTTTAGCAATTGTAAGCATTTTTCGTGTTAGTCTTTTTGCAACAACTAAACTAGCTTCTTGTTATCATAAATATTGCAAACAAGTCTTCACTGATGAAATTTTTTATCCAGTTCTGCTGCTGAGTTGGTTCTGATGCTAAAAAAGGACTGAGAGGACATAGCATTTTTATTTTTTTTAAGATAAAACACCATGAGTACTAGTAAGCCATTAGTTTAAAGCTTAGTTTATTATTTATTTTAAGAAAAGTTGCTTTCAAGCACATGGATCTCTAACTGCAAGTTCTTCTGGCGTCTGACTATCCACACCGTAGATTCACATTTCGGTGTGACCTTGCACGCGTTACAAATTTATTTAATAATAATAGAGGTTAGACTGTTAATAATAATAATTCAGAACAAATGCGTCCAAAAAATAACACACAATTGCACACAATTTGCAGTGTCAGCCAAGATCTGATGCAGGTTAAAGTAACAAACAGTGCATTTTATGTGAAGTCTTCTGTGATGAATATTTTTAACCAGTTCTGCTTCTGAGTTTTGATGCTACTATAATATGCTGAGAAGACTTACATAATAATTTTTCATGAATTTGTAAATTATGCAGGTTTTATTAGAACAAAGTTTAGTTGATGAATGAAGTTTTATTATTCCAAGTTTTTTTCTGTAGATGTGAAAACCTCTACATCGCTGAATATAATTTGGCAGGCAAACTGATATCTGAAGATTTCAATGGTGAGATGAACTGAGAGATGAGTTTCCTGCAAAGTTAATACAGTGATGATTTTTGCGGTGAGTGGCATTAGTTGTGTTTAAAGTTCTGTTTGTCAAGTCTTCTATGATGCTAAAATGCTATACTCTTCTGCTTCTGGTCTTTATCTGATCATAGTAATTGAGTCAGAGAAGACTCTTTGGCTAATTAATATTATTTTACAAGTATATCTTTAAAATTTTGCATTTGTTGCTGTGTTATTTCATATTTACTTTCCTTGTAAGTTTTGTAGCAACCTTAGAAATCAATTTATTTGCAGATATTTTATATTAATTCTTGATTGATATATATGATGCATTATATTTTATATTTAAAAGTTTTAGGGTATGGGTTGAGTTTCTTATGTATATTTTAAGATCTATTACTTGCTGTAAGAAATATTTATCAATAAGCAGTTGTTTGAAATGGTTTGTTCTTCAGTTTTTAGTCAAACTTTCTCTAAGTTGAATGTGTTTATTTATTATTGTAAAGGTAATTGATATTTCATATGATTTGTGAAGCATGATATCCTGTAATAATAATTGATGCTGTGATTGAGGTTGCTTTTGTTATAATGTAAAGTCTTCTGTGATGATCATCCAGTTCTGCTGCTGATATGTTTTGAAGATAGCTTAAATGTTTCTGAGAAGACATCATATTTTAAATCGGCTCTTTTGCTACTGGCTTGTGTAAAGTATTTGGTTACAAGAATTTTCTTTACGTTTTTATAAGATTTATATTGTCGACGTCTGTTACAGGAAACTTATTAGCAATCATTACCTAAATTAATTTGATTAATAATTTTGTATGTTGGTATACAGTATGCAGAGTCAGATGCAGTGGATATATGCACTGTATGCAGTTATGCAATTTTACTAACTGATTTTTAATTACCTGCATGCAAAGACCAGCATTGCGAGGCATAATATTTAAAAAATAAATCGGTCTTAAATTGTAAATCAGTTATGCACAAGTCTTTGGTGATGAGTATTGTTTATCCAGTTCTGCTACTGACTTGGATCTGATGTTACTCAATGGAACTGAGAAGACTTGGTTGTATTTAAATTACGAAATTGCGATGGGGCACATCCTCTACTTAAACCACTCCCCTGTAGCATTATGAGGTATAATAAAACTAAATATGTATTTTGTAAATAATTAGTTTTGCACAAGTCTTTGGTGATGAATCTGTTATCCAGTTCTGCTACTGACTTGGATCTGATGTTACTTAATTGAACTGAGAAGACTTGGTTGCATTTAAATTATGATGGGGAAGGGGACATCCCCTCCTAAAATCACTCCCCCTTTAGCAAATAACATATAAATTATATTGAAATGAAGATGATCCACAAATATTGAATCACTGCCAAACCCCACACTAGTTAGCAGCTGAGCACATTTCTTCTTGGTGTGTGTGTGTGTGTGTGTGTGTGTGTGTGTGTGTGTGTGTGTGTGTGTGTGTAAGGCATCATGTGTGTAAGATACAGTTGCATGTCTTTTAAAATAGTGTCCAAGTTGTCCTTTTTTGTTGCTTATCATACAGTCGATCATCTAACTTCACAGAAAGGGCGGAGTTACTTGCAAGGAAACTTGCTGCTCTAGGACATTCCTGCTTCTGGAGGGATGGTTGGATGCTCTTTTCAGTCACAGCAACGCGTGGCCGGGTACGCTAGTCTTTATATAAAACTCTTGTAAAAAAAACCTGCGACTTATTAAGTAATTAATCTGATTACTACTTCACACTTTCTTGTTTACAACTAAATTAGCGGTTTGAAAGTTCTGTGAAATGCTCTTTAACCCTTTCCAGCCGGAATTGTTTTGATACCTATCCTGTTAATCGGGTCACGGGTGACCCGGTCCGGCGGGAAAGGGTTAAGCAGAGCCTTGTCGTTTCATACGCTATTCGACATGTATTAATGTAATTCTGATTGCGTACTTGTTGAACATTTCTAAACTGCTTGTGATCACAGAATCAAGTTCAATCCAGGGCATCTTAACCATAGGAACTATGGCTCTTGTGCTCTGTGTTTAAACCTTCTCGAATGAATAACCGAATGAATAGTAATACGATAATGTAACATACTTATACTTGGATCTTAGATTTTTTAATACTTTATATTACAACTTCATCGTATCCGCTAAATTCCTAAAACTTGTTTAATGAGTTTGCTTTGGTTTGTTCACCCAATAGGTTTTCATTTCGCCAGGTGGAGCAGGAGCTCACAATCCAGATAAAGCCAACTGCAGAGCTGATGGACAAGCACATATTTTAAGCACTACAAACGATTTCATTGTTTTTAACACATTTTGATAAAATACTACCCAGAACAGTCCATTTACAGTGAGATGCAACTGTAGTGCAGATTTTTAAAAACTGAGTGACTGTAGTGCAATTTAAAGTTTATTTATTTTTCTATGTCCTGAAAGGTAAATCTGGTAAATATCTATCTGGTAAAAATGTTGAAGACAAAATAATTTAATTTCTGTTGCTCTTTGTACAATTTCTGGGTTACATTACATTTTCTTGCTTATATGTTGAGTTTTCTTTTTAATTTACAACTTGCATATAAATTAGAATATTTCATTTAGTATTTGTATAAAACTCTGGAGGATTATAAGCTAGTGTATGCATTGCACCTTCTATCTCTGAAAACCGAATATGATGCCATTGTACGAGGCAGTCTTTCTGAACCTAATATTGCTGTCAAGACAAGACCATGCAGTTTCAGCATATTCTTTCTTTAATTGCAGTCTGAACTATTTGCTTCCATGACATAATACAAGTACACATTATAGACAATTTCAATCAAAATCCATTCATTACTATCACCATCTTTTTTAAACCATTTGTGCTGTGAATGGTAGTCCTTTGATGAAAAGTCTTAGCTGACTGGTAAACCGTATTTTTCTGCAGTATCAACAGACTGCTGCAAGTTTGTGTCAAACAGTTCACACCTACAAAAAATCCAAAGGTTTAGAACAAAATATATGCTTCAAGACAATTTACCTTAACATTAGATATTTACGTGTGAACCCCATGGCTCCCACTAATATATTTAACAATCTGCATCAGCTGTACTCTGTTGCCCAAATTGATTCATTCTATCAAAGGCGCTTCCAGTCCAGGCACAGCTAAAAAAAACTAAGATTTAAGCGACTTATAAAAAGTAGGGCAGTTTAGTCTAAACGTCCATTGCAAGGCCAATGGGAGGCCATTCCAGATGACAGGACCCACAATCTGTGCAAATGCAGGACAACAGTCCTGCATAGTTCCATAGCAGGTGAAGTTAATGTACATGTACAGAAGTATGTGTCCTACCCCCACATGGCCTCCATTTAGTAGCCAAGTAAAGGCAGTCCTCAGCTTAGTTGTGGTCTAAGCTTCCTATATATTACAACATCAGGAGCGGTAGTTATGGGCCTCGGCGCATGTTGCGCTAGCGTAGAGGCTATATTTCGATTTGTTATTCTCTTAACAGATTTTACTCTAGTATGGAAGTCATATAGCAGGCGCAGACCTTGGATTATCAAATCATCTCACCTAAGCCGTGGTTATAGCTTTATAGGTTATCGCACATGCGCATAGCCTAATATATTTATATGCATCATTTCCGACGATAAGTAAGCAAGTAGATAGAAGGCCGCAAAGCAAAAACGATTCATATTTAATATAGCCTAAATACAAAAGTATGAGACTTGACAAGAGAAAAAAATAATTATGTGAAAGAAAGTTAGTTGCAAATGTATAGGAATAAAATTACATAGCGAGAAAGTGAAAAAGATTTTGAATAGAACGGTGATGTGTGGATAGAATATGATGAAACCGTAACCGGTTTCAGCTAGTGGTCGCCGAATTAAAATTCTTAAAGGAGCTATTTCTTGTTAGTTTCTCGAACTGTCCAGTTTCACGTGGCATGCGTTTGATTTATTGTGGAGTTTAATATGCAAGCTGTCGCTAGAACAAACTAATTACAACAGATAGAACGGCCACTACGTTAGACACGCTAGGCAAGCGACCCACAAATTGGTATTCATACCACGCAGCGGCAATTCGAATGGAATTTCCTAGGGTATTTAGCCAAATTTTAATATTTTGTGACGGCGAAAATAAAAGCCAATATAATGTTCGCCGTCGACGAAAGGATACGAGTTCATTGCAGATGTTTTAAACACGTTTTGACGTGTAAGGTGTCGTCGAATGCAGCGAGTTTCGAGTCATAAACAGACGCCATCTTAGGGAGTAGAGACTTATAGCAGGTCGAGAATGGGAGTACCGCTATTCAGAGAGTACAGGTCTGCGCCTGCCCCGTGACTACCATTTTATATCGTTATTCGAGAGCAGGGTAGATTTACGCCGAAAACGTCATGTGCGCTCCGTATAAGAATGTCCAAGACTACGGGCCCTGTGGGCCTTGTGCTTGGCAGTTCAATCGTGTCTTTCAGCATTCTAGCCACACTAAACTTAAAGGTAAATCATTTACTAAGTAGTGTATTTCAGTATGGTCTCCAATCACCATAGATGCTAATCTGTGTGGTTCATTTGCATGATCACTGTCTGCTGATGACCAGTGTCTACCATACATATACAGGTTTTCACTGCAAAATTTCATGGGATAGGGAATAACCAACCAGTATATTTCATAGACCTGGGTATGAATAGATTATGTTTGCTCCATATGTGAAGCTTCACATAGATTTTTTATGCGGCCATAAAGTTTCCTCAAATTTAATTAAATCAGCAAAATGCCACAATTTCAAGAAAATGGAATTGAGTTGAATGGATGTTTATTTGATAAAAAATTTGCTAACCTTATTGGCATATCGAGACTGTAGAAAGGATTCTTCAAAGCGAAATCTGAATAGATTTCATACAGTTTCTTCAGCAGAGCGTCTTCGCTATTTCTTCGTGTGTCGGTGATCACAACAAACTTGATGCCTGAAGAACAGTATTAAATTGTCTGGTTTTAAGAATGTGTGCAATAATCCAACAAGCCATGCCCACTGTTAGTATGTATTAGAGTGCTAGTGCAAGTGTCCCATAAAGGCCCAGATACCTGCATTTGTTTGAGCATAAACTGCGTTTCACACACACACATACACTGAGCACTGTTTGCTAAGAGTAATATGCCAAGGTAAAAGTGAAGCCGCTTACATTTCAGACTTGATAAAACCTCTTGCTATTAACTTTATGGATGTATCAGATCTCAGGGAGAGCATGTATCAGGGATCTCAGAGTTACCTTGAACAATAACATAAGAAGTGCCTTTTCGTGGTAAGATCATCTATTTGGAATGGTTTTCCTTTGATGTGCATTCACAGTAATAGAAGACATACGCACCTTTTGTCAACATTCAGAGACTGCTGTCAGTGTTGAAAACATACTAAAGTAGATGACACCAAGAAGTGCTCCACCATATTTGCCTAAAATGTATGCAGCAACTGTGCCTTGTTCTGCCAAATTTTCTGTAATCTAGAGCACTTTTTTTTACAGAGACTGTATAAAGTCTGCTATAAAGTAATTTATGAATGAGTTAATGCACAAGAAAAGAGTAACTTGCGAACTGAGCAAATATTTCTATAATTAATATTAACCTGTTAGCGTCTGTAAGCAGTGCAGTCGGAATGTGTCTGTCTCTATCTGTTGAATGCCTGAAGAGTGTGGAATGGGAGACAACTGAGATGCAATGGCATAAAGGCTGCAAGAGACATCAAAGGTAATTCAGTTATATATGAAAAATCTGAAGACTTATTTTTTAAAGATTTACTATAAATAGACTTTTTCCTGTTACGCGCTTTCGTGCAAGATTTTTTTGTTTAGGCGCGTTATAAATGACAATTTAACAACAACAATAATAATAATCGTAATAATATGAGTCGTTCAATTTTTTTAGCCTGCATTCCATGCCTCTGCGCCCGGGGAATAGAATCAGTTTCCACTCTTGCTTCGTCGCTAAGCTTCACTTCATTCAAAAAGCAGCTCAAAACTCGCTAAATTTTCCTTTCACTTTCAGGCACTTGCAAAATTAACTGCAACTATCCACAGTTCCACACCTTGGAATCACATTTCAGTGTACCATGTGCATGCTACAAATTTATTTAACCCTTTACCAGTTCATTTTTAAATTATAAGCCCGTTTCCAGCGGATATTCTCGGGGCAAACCGGGTAAAAGATTAATTTATAATAATAATATTATGTCCATGAAAGAAACTTTAATTAGACCCAACAGTGTATAGGCACATAGTATTACATTGCAGTACTGTCTGATTGAAACTGGTGTCTAAGAAACGCCACCTGGATATAATTATGTACCAAATTTAGCTACAGACGTGACACGTCCCCACTGACCATTATATCTCTCTCTCTTCTATGCATAAAATTTATAGTGCCCCTTTGAGATAACTAATCAGAGGTGCTCCTGATCCAAGCATGGCCAAAGAGGAAAGTCTTTCAAGAGTAAATCATAAAAATAGTTAGACAAGTCCCACAGAAGGGATGCAGGTCACAGAGGAGGTTATTCCAAACCCAAACAGAGGAACCCTCAATCCAGAAAGCCCTATTCTGTCTGATGCGCATGCAAGTGGAACCACAAAGTCATCCCTAGAGGCCGAGCGACAACAAGAGCAAGCCAAAGTTAAAGTAAAGAGCTCCCACAAATACACAAGTGCACTGCCCAGGACACAATGCCCGATGATGAATGGCACTTTATAATAAATACGCTGCTGGACAGGGAGCCGGTGTAGGGCATCCCAAATGTAGACACACCTCTTTGAGGACATGCCTACTTAATAGACGATACCAATTACCAGGATATTGTCCTTCTAATAAAATATGTGGTTATTTTGACTTACGAATGAAACATCCCTGCCAACATAATCTTTTCATTAGTTGATAGCTTTGGACGACCAAACTTGATGGCAATTGGATAATTATCTTCATTAGCGATGAATTCTAATATGTCTTTTGCCTCTTTTTCTTTCTCATCTTTGATGTATCGACCTTCAGCTGTTATTCCATTCACCGCAAGCACAGTATGGCCAACTAAAAAGATTGACCGGAAGCGATTCAGAATCAAGATGATACTTCCAAAGACCTTAAGAAAATCTATCGTCTCTAATAATTTAAGTGGTTATCTATGATTTAATATGTCTACCATCACAATCATTACTTTTGATGCTCATCAATCACTTTTACAGCACAATCAATTTTAGATACGCAATCCCTCAATTTTTTTGAACATTTAATAGGGCCACAGCTCACTAAGAATTAAACCATCACAAAATACTGAATTCAAACAAAGAGTGCTGCTGGGTATTGAACACATTTTAGAAGAATCATTGTCAGAAAAGACATCCCAAAAAGTAGCCTGGTGACTGATCTCATCTAAAACGTTTACTCACTCAACAGAGGGAGTGGGCGCACCCACCGGGTTCAGCTTACCCTTAACACCATCTCTTTGGCCAAATGCAACTACTACTTTTTCATCGTAGATTTTTAGAACGAGCTCCAACGGATAACTGAACGTCTTCTCCACTTCCACTTTAGGCATGTTGTGGTCATATTGATAAATTAAACCTCCGGCTCTGTTAATTATATAGACTCCAAATATCGCCATCTTCACAGAAGGGTTAGCGCTTCAATCTATCCAAGAAACTCAAGAGCCCCGCCTACTTTTCGTGAGTGTGTATGTATGTATGTGCACTTGTTATAGCGCCCCTTCAAGCTCTCTCTCTCTCTCACTACTCAGAGGCGCTCCCGATGCAGAGCGGACACTGCATCGAAGTTTCACGCCGAAGCGCTGAGCAATTGCGAGTGAAGGACTTGCCCAAGGTCCTTACGCGGCGAGGTGGATTCGAACCCCGAACCTTCCGGCTTCAAGGCAACGACGCCACCACTAGACCACAGCCTAATGAAGACACACAGAAAAACAAAAGAAATCATCAATATATCATCTGAACACTTCAGCGCTCACTGTACAATTTTTTAACCGCTATGCAGTAGATTTAATGACCTATGCCAGTCAAAATAGGATTGACTTATTGCATTAGTAGCCGTAGGCCTACGTAGGCCTAGGCTATTGGTAGGGCCTACCGTGTCAGAACTCAGAAGTCGACTTCAAGTCAGAAGTTGGTTGTTATTCTGTCGGGTCAAGTCGTTTTGGCTCCAAGTCGTCGACTTCAAGTCGACCTCAAGTCACTTTATGGTCAAGTGGCGGTCAGATTGGCTGACCCATGTCACTCCCAGGTCTATATCCTACATCTTGCCAATTGTCTTGGAGGGCCTTCATAAGTATTCTGCTTAAAGTGATGGATGAAAAGAGGCTTAGTCCTAATGTAGTACTGTAGCTATGTATAGTGCACACTGTACAATTAGGCTATAATTATTAGGTCCAAGTTTTGTTTTTCGCACTTGCACTTGAGTGCCTCAAATGTCTTTGGTACCCGTGTCAACTCATACATATTAATCAAAAATAATGCAAGCCATCTGAAATTCAAGAGTGTAACTATGCCTATTATTGAGCTAAATATAGAATTGATATAGGCCCTATTTTAATTAGGCCCAGATTTTGTCCAATGGTGGCTTATTATGTCTATGGTGTCGAAATCAATAGAATCTGCGGCCTTGTTCTCTTCTAGAGCGCGGACAGCGAGCCCTAGATAGGCGGCGCCGAGCCGACGCAGAGAGAGAGAGAGAGAGAGAGAGAGAGAGAGAGAGAGAGAGAGAGAGAGAGAGAGAGAGAGAGAGAGAGAGAGATCTGCTGGCGTTTTATAGGCATCGGTCAGTGAATGACGATAGCGATGCTGCCATTCAAGAATCTGACTCAGATCTGTCTGTTTCTGTGAAATCTTTGACCAGCGTTTCAAATCGCAGGACTAAAACATGATAGAAATTGACACAAGGTAGGAACCGCTTTCAATTTGCATATCATAATTGTTATGGAGGTGGCAGTGGAGAGTAGCAAGGTGCCGTTGAATTGGGCCGGCTGTGCAAGGTGCTGCGAGGTGTCGGCCTACTGCAGCTGCATGTGCTGCACATGGCCGGCTATAATAATGTGCCTAGCTGCTGTACATTTCTGCAAGATGTGCTTTTTTACCTGTCAATCCTCTGGAAACACTGGCATTCTAGACATAGACCTTATAATAATAAACCTTGGACCATAGTATGCCGTATACTGTTAACTATTTTAGGCGTAATAATTGAATATTTGCTACCTATATTATTAGTTGTTAGCCTACCTGTGATGTAAGTATGCAGAATAGTCTTCTCTTCAGCCCTAATTTCATTATGCAGGTTTTCAGACATTTCTTCCTATGCATGGCTGCACATATTTATATGGTCATCTTATCTGAGCAGAATTGTTGGTCAGCAGGTTTGCTGTGATGGTTTTGACCACATAATTATTGGTTATAAGCAATTTTAAATGCCAACAGTTATAAATAATTCACTGGATGGAATGAGCTTTAGTATAATCGAAAATTTCAAATAGTATGTATTTCAAAGTTCAGCATATTATGCATATTATGCATGATTTTAAAAATTCGATATTGTATTTTATTTTTGGATATTTACAATTTTATGATTTGCTCTATGTGCGGGATGTGAAGATTGTTTTGTGACAGACTGATTGAGTCTTTTGCATTCTAACCTAGTTAGCACCCTTGGATCATTTTCTTGGTGAAGTAATCATTGATGGCTGCTGTAAAGATAGTAATTGGGAAAATTCAGCCAAAGGGGTCTAGTTTGCATTCATTAGGCTAGGCAAACCAGGAGACAGGTTGTGGTTTCAGTACTTTGCAATTGGTCAGGTGCCCAATGCACATGGTGATATCTGTGACAATTTGTGGTGTTTTGAGCTTTGTCAACACCCAGAAGGGGTGAGCTCTATCTTCTATTATCCCTATATATATGTATATATATATATATAATTAGTAGGTCCATGTATATATATATATATATAATATATATACCTACTAATTTTAAAGAACACCTCCTTGGAGTCCAGCTTCCAGAGATACTCATGGAAGCATATTAAAAGCAATAAAAGGCATTGTTTATGGGTAAGAAGGAAGAGGTACAGTACTTAAGTAGATGCAAGGAAAGAACTCTACCAGTTTAAGATTAAAAAAAGGTCCAGAATGCAGCGTGGAACTTTCTGTGATGCTGGTCCTTTATTTGAACTAATCATGAAGGTGTGGAAAGAGTTCTGTCTTCGTTAGGTACAGAAAGCATGATGATCATTTTATGTGCATTTGGTGTTTAGATCTCAGAGATCTAGTGGTGCTGTTTATGGCTGTCATGCAGGTGATCTTTGATCTTGATCAGAGGATGTTCCCTTCTGGGAAATCAGCCGCTGGTGTATAGATCCTAATGTGAAACGGCAGCTGTTCATTAAATCCAGTCAATTTCTGCCCTTTCGGAAGCTCTCCATGAAAAAATAAAAGAGCTCTTATCGTAGGTTGCAAGGCAGGTGATTTCTGAGACATGGGCCAGGCTACCATCAACACTTCTAAGCTGGACCGTGGAAGTTAAGTGGGTGTGACACAACGAGGTTTTGGGCAGCAGAGAAGGGAACTATGGCCAGAGACGGGAGACCACGAAACAAAGTTTTATAGAATAAGGCAGAGACATTGCACTGCTGCAAGGCTCTGCAAGGCAATTATGCATGAGCATTGCAGACTTCAACTTGATATGTTTCCACATACTTAACCTATGCAGTCTCTGGCAGTTGAAATTGAATATCTGCCCAAACCTGGGCATGCGACCTCAGTGTTGACATGTCAACAGTTATGCAACAGCTTCAAGTTGATTAATTAATGTGGGAAAAGTCCGACCTATGAAAGGCAAAAATTATAATTAACACTGGTATTATAGTCCATGAAATTGTGCTTAAGCTTTAATCAAGCGCCACTTGTCGTGGGAAACTATTAATGGAAGAAATATGATGCTGTGAAAAGTCGATTCCTGGTCTAAGGTCACACTCAGATCACTTACATTGGTATGGAAAGTGACTGCCGGACCATAAATCGAGTATCCGTGACTTGAGATTTTAATATTCGTTAATATTCGTGAATATTTGCAAGAATCTTAATATTCGTGATATTTGAATACTCGATCTATGTGCAGTGCTGCTATACAGGGTCTGCTTAAGGTCTACATGTAAATAAGCTGCATCAAGACTTTTTTGTTTTTTTAATAGATAACAGTTACTAAATTGGTAAAACTATTCAGACTATAGCAACTATTCGTGAACGAGCTTTTTGATTGCTGGACCTAGACTTTGGAATTCTCTTCTCCGGGTTTGTCCATTTTGCTGAGGCACTTGATAGGCCTACGCCATTTCTTTATCCAGAGTGAGAATTGTCGGTGGGGGGTTCAACCCCCCTCCCATAGTCTTTCCTAGGATGCTATAGTAGTTTGTTTGTATTTGTTTGTATGTGCACTTGTTATAGCGCCCCTTCAAGCTCTCTCTACTCAGAGGCGCTCCCGATGCAGAGCGGACACTGCATCGGAGTTTCACGCCGAAGCGCTGAGCAATTGCGAGTGAAGGACTTGCCCAAGGTCCTTACGCGGCGAGGTGGATTCGAACCCCGAACCTTCCGGCTTCAAGGCAACGACGCCACCACTAGACCATCGCGCCCCAGTCCTCATTACACACCTCAAGTCCACATAAATCAATGTCTGACCCTCCAGTTATTTTACTACAATTCTCGTACTGTATTTATCTACTGCGGTCTCACTTTTTAAAACTCTTCCACCACCGGCTTATCCTCTCTGCCTGCTAGAATCCATATCATGAACAACTGATTGCAGATTGTTTTTGAGACGCAGGCGGTTGAAGCCTGGTGCAGTAGGAAAAACACGAGTGCAATCGATAAATTCTAATTATAGACTATTTATATACTTACAATTTAAAATAATAATAACACCTGGGGTACAAACTAATTATAATCGTTTATTTTTCAAGCTAACACAACGCAGTAGGCCCATGATTACAATTATAGGCCTACAATCAGAAGGCCTAATGAACGGATGATCATTGATCACATTATTGCAGGAGTCGAATTTAACTGTTGGTAGCCATGCAAGGCGTCCACAACGTCCTACTAAGTTTACCAATGCTAACTACCGAATGGAAGGTTGAGTGGACCTTTTGGGAGGGTTGTGGGAGGCGATCCCGCATTCGTGCGCTCTTCGTGCCAGCGTGTTTACCATTAGCCTACCCTAAACCCTTCTAGGGCTCTAGGCTACAGTTTTTCTACATATCTTCCGAGGTCTGCATTTCCTACGAAAGTGATCTGCAAGATCAGCCAAGAATGAAGAAATCTGCCTTGGGTTCAGCAGCACCCGTAGGCCTACTACTAGCCTAGGCCTGCAGAGTTCGGGCAAAGCGATGCATGCAGGCCAAGAAACTCGCGCTCACACGCATTATAATGCGTTCTTCCCTTTAATCAACGACCTTCCGCGGCGTGCCGCTGGTAGTCGGCTATGTTTAGCAGTCATCGTCATGGAAAGTTTGAACGTGATTGACAGGGTGAACCTTTCCGAGACCATTAGCCTGCTGATCCCGGTAAATGTGTCAGGCGGGGGACAAGCGGTAAACACGCTGCAAAGATGACCTTGGCGAAGGAGACCTTAGCCGCTAGTCGTCTACATGCAGTTGCCGCGGCAGATTTCTGTTTCTGTACTTCTGGACCAGCTAAGCAAACGGAGAAATTGGCAGTCACGGCAATAAATACAGCTTAGGCCTAGGCCTAGCCTACTATTTAGGCCTACCACTTTACAACTAGTTGTAGGTATATAAAATTCTTGGTTGATATAACAACTTATTATTAACAAGGAATTTGCAAGTAAAGCAAGGAGTGTGTTGAAAATTCTTGACCTCTTCGTTTTGCAATTACTACATAGGTTGAAGTAATGGCTTACCACAGTAGCCAACCGCTGGACCTTATTGCCCACATCAGTTGTGATTGATAACTCTGCTGTTTATAACTGATGTAGAGGTATCATCTTCAAACTAGGTTTAAATGTGTTTTCACTTTTGATTCTCATCTTCAGCTGAATAATTGACACTTTGAGCAGACAACCTTTGATTAATTAAAGGCTGCTGTTGATGTAGGTCTGCTAGCAGTGTTTAGGAAAGAACTCAATTGTTTTATTCCTGTTGTTTGAACTTTGAACTTTCAAGGATGGCTTTTTAACGCACATTCCTGGTCTTTGTGAATTATCTATACTATAGGCCTAGGCACCCTTATCAAACCTCAGCTTTATGGGTGTTACCCTTGCAAAAAAGTAAATTCTTGCAATCCTATAGGCCTAATCGAACATGTTATAACGTGGAGTAGTTGTTCAACAGTGTACAAAGCAGATTAGATAAGAAAGACCACTGAGACTTCATCATCATCATCATCATCAACGTCATCATCAATCATCATCATCATCGTCGTCATCATCAACGTCATCATCATCATCTTCAACGTCGTCATCACCATCATCGTCATCATCATCATCATCCACATCATCATCATCATCCAATCAACATCATCATCATCGATGGCTTCTTCATTGTGTTGCCATAGACCTCCGTTACTCTTCGCCATAAAATAAATGTTGACAGACAAATTGGATTTTTCTAAAGCTGCAGCTTAGTCATATGAACCCGATGGATTTTGGATTTCACGTGTTCAGCGTTCAGTTGGGAGACTGACCATGCAGGCTGTATATATATATTATATATATATATATATATATATATATATATATATATATATATATATATATATATATATGAAGTGTATAATTACACTTGAGTATCGTGCAGATTCGACCCTGGTTTATTCCGCTGACCGGTGACAGTGTGACCTGGACTCCTGGAGGACTTCCACGTTAAGGACAATGACGTCAATTAGGCCTATGTCCTGCACGTCCTTTTCGTCTGACTAATTTAGGACAGTGAAAGTGACTGACCCATATAACCCTCTTAAAACACCGATTCATTGTTGTGATAAGGACCAGATGTAGAGAAGCGTTCCGAGATGTCCCTTAGTCATTCTTTTCTGTGTCTTCCTGCTAGGGTAGTCAGCAGCAGCAGCAGCAGCAGCAGCAGCAGCAGCGGTGGAGTAGTCCCCACCCGATAAACGGCGGTCGCGGAGCTCGCGTCAGGTTTGGATCGATTGTTGCGGTGCCGCAGTGCCGCAGAATTCAGCAGCAGCAGCAGCCGTAGAGGCAGCGGCGTTGGCAGTGATGAGGATGGAGGGAAGCCTTAACGGGTTCAATCGGTTCTGTAAACAGCGACGATGTGGGATGTGCTATGTGGGAATTTGTTGCACCCTGTGAATATGCTGCAATGTAAACATTGTTATTGTTTTGCGTCCACTGTGGGTCCTTTAATACACAATAATAATTTAGGATTTAATACCGGCACCTGCTCTTACCTGAGTGCGGGTGTAAGCTATTCCTGTGTTACAGGTAAGAGTATTAATTATTTGTGTATTCAACTTGCTGAAGTTTTCAGCATTGTGAATACAACTTCATGTAATTACACCAATATTGTGTTGTATTGTATTTATATGAGAATTTATAAAGCGGCTAAAGTATGCTACTAACTCTATTCAGAGTATATAGACCTAAATGGCAATGCTAGTAGCAAGCTACTTCTACGGTGCTTCTAAGGTGCTTGGCATTGCTACTGTTGATGAAAATGTTTGCAATTTGTGAATGCCAAGATTCATTGCTGTATTCATGTACATGTAAGCTTAATATCTGTTGCCTCTGTGGTGGTGTGTTATAGGATAAACATGGATAAGAGAGGTGAAAGGGTAGACCTTTGTTGTATTCGCCTGTAGACATGTAAGTGGTGGTGTGTTAGGATAAACATAGACAAGCCACACATGAGAGGTGAAAGGTTAGGCCTATAATCTTTCTTTAGCTTCTGAGTACCAGTACTGCCTAATGCCCAAAGATGCTTGCTTTTACTTTCTTCGTCTTCCAGTTCCATTAGACATTGTCTAAGCATACGCTACGTAATGTGCAGTGTAGGTTTAATTGTTGTCTTCGTGTTTTGTGACATTTCTTGGAATTTTATCTGTAAAATGATGACAGTCTATCTTGAGCAAACAAGGTATCATTGTCTCAATAGGGACTCTTACAATCCTGCATGTTATCATGCCAACATGAAACCCATAATTTTAGTGCCTAGATTCCTATATGTGATGAGTGATGAGCATCTATAGTTCCGTGGACTTGCTTGGTTATTAGGAATGACCTCGCTATTGAGCACCACTCTTGCCTGCTTGTGGTTAAATGGCAGGGTTTTGAAAGTTACTCAAGTCTTTTTCCTTAGTCGTGGCTGGGGAACTACTGAGTAAGTTCTGATAGGGTGCTATAGGCCCATAAATGGTCAGAAATGAATATGGTCTTATAGGCCAAATGCCCAGAATTTTTGCTGTTGTGCAGGCAATGCATAAAGAGAACATGTTTGAGAAATGCTGTAGGGCTTACATCTACTAAAAACTGAAGTAATAGGCTACCAGGTTAGTAGGCCTAGTCATTAATGCTCAATAATAGGCCTCTGATGTCTTAGCCTATAATTATTATTAACATACACATTTAGGGGCCTGCATAGATCTACACTGTGTCCCAAAAAATCGGGCACCCTTTTAATAGTGTGAATAAAACAGGTAAATCTTAATCGATTTTCAAAATTTCAAAACTCTTTTTATCCTGAGATAATTATCTTAGACTGATTCAAAAATGAAGCTTCTAGCATGAATATTGACGTCACAATTACGTCATTTGCATCAGAGAATTCAAATGTTAAGTACATTCTCTATCGATTTTTGTTGACATTTGGTTTCGATGTGTAAATTAATGACGTCATTATGACGTAATTTTTAGTGAGGGCCGTTCATAAATTACCAAATTTGTAGATAATTATCTCAGGATAAAAACAGTTTTGAAATTTTGAAAATCGATGAATATTTACCAGTTTTATACACATTATAAAAAGGGTGCCCAATTTATTGGGACACAGTGTATACATGTAGCCTATTGGCACCAGTGTAAGAATTGTGGAACAATAACTGGGTGGGGGGTTGGACCATCATTATCCACTTGGAATTGAGGTGTAAAAACAGACTTTACTATGAGACTCTAAGAAAGACGGGGGGGGGGTTGAAATCCATCAGCCCCCCGGAAATTCTCACCCTGCGTATTGCGTAATCGTTGATCACTGCCGTTGTTGCGGGGCATACAGCAGGGTAGACTGCATGCGTGCAAAGCAAATGTTTTTGAGCACGGGATGCCGTTCGTGGAAAAATTTGCGTCCATTCGATCCGTCCGTCTGCAGAATCTATAGCCTGCCCTTGTTGCAACTTGCATGGATAGCCCTACGTCGTGGTGGTAGTCGGACAGTGGTGGCGAGGATAAAGACAAAAATGCGCCGGTTTTGCATCAATGATGGGCTTTGTTGTTAATGCGTAAACTACGTGTGGCCAATAATCGAGAATTTGAAGATCTGTGCAGAAAAACAACAACACCGCACAGCTTCTTCTTCCGCTGTATGCGGGCTGCAACTATAAGGTCGTGGGCTGCAACAACGTGCGGGACACGTGGTGCGCTTTACGCCGTCCGTCCGTCTGCAGAAGAAATTCGTCAACAATTCTGGGTGTAAGATAATAAAATGACAGACTGCAGGTTTCTTGTTACTGAGAATCAGCGTTACCGGTATACAAGCGGTGCATTCATGTGGTTTGAGTTTTCTGTAGCTGAGGATAATAGCATTGTGGGTGAAAGCGAAACTTCGTATTTTGCGCTAATGTAGGCCTAAGGCACATTTTCCAAAGGACTTTTACTGTTCTTTCAGGTACAGGTTTTCAACTGTTATAAAAGTAAAACAGAAAACTTTTTGATCTTCAGTAGCTTGAGTTTTTAATTAATTCGACTACTAGTTTTAAAAAAATCAGTTGCATATACAAATTTATGCTGTTTTTGAGATTTACTTCATGCTTGCTCATGGCTAAAATTTATTTGATTTAAGATCATTGTCGAAATTTATTTACCAGTTTATTGATTAAAATGGGTGAAATTTGTAGATTATGGTTGAGATGGTCCCACTAGTTTTCATGCATGAACAAAAGTTGCGTCGCACATCTGCTTAATTGTTTTATAGTTGTTTTGTTGATATATTATCTCGTCTTGACTACTGCCCTCTATGTGGGTCTTCCAACAACTTGGGCTGGGTGTTTGGATCAGGTCTTGGGCATAGCGGCACACTTTATTGGTCGTATCCCAAGATTCAGCCATAACGCTGAATAGATGCTGCAGTGCTTCATTGGTTTCCTTACCCACTGAGGATGATGTATATCGGATCTCTTCCTTGCTTTGGTGATGTCACGCGGGTGTGACCCTCTGTCTGCTTACAGGAGCCCTGCACCGTGGTATCTCCACCGTTCTAGTAGATGATCTTGAAGGGGTGCTGTGTAGGCCTAAATTTCTTGATTGCAAACATGATTGTATTAATTTCACTGATAATGTTCACTGTTTTTTGGAGTTTTTTTGTCAGTTTGTTAGATTCGAGTATAGTAGTAACTGTGTGGAAAGATTTCTGTATCAGGTAGATTTTGATTCTGCACTTACCTGGTATATGGGTAAAATGGCTTTAGATGGGCCCGGTGGGGTGGTGGATTTTGCAGTTGATCCTGCAGGTACTAGTTTAATCTGGTATTTCTTCTTCGTTAGTTTAAATACTGGCTTAGTAGACATGATGTTTTGTAGGCCTGCAAGACATTGTACTTAGGCTTGTTAGTTGCCTTGCTAACTCAGGATTCCTTGACTGTGGCCTTTTAAGTCAAGTGTTTATTAGATGTGTTTAGGGGTACTAAAGGTACCATTATCAATTGCCTGGGTCTGTAAGGTATGGTTTATGACTCATCTACCAGGCTAGCTTAATCATCCTTAGTTGTTGAACTTAGTTGCAGTTGCTGGTGAATGAGGATCCCCTCAGTTGTTGCTCTTTCTACTTAAACATTGGTTGGAGTCTAGGAAATGATGTCCTGTGTGTTTTCCTCAGTAAACAATGACTCAATGATACAAAGAATGTCATTGTCATTCTTTAATACACTGCATTGTAGTTATATATTCTGGGAAACTCTATAGAAGACTCTGGATTTAAGTATATTGGTTTAGAAAAGATGTACTCCACATAATCTTTTGCATGACCCTTGTACTTAATAATAATAATAACAATAATTGCGACAATTTTTATGATGCCAATACAACCATGCCATTGCCACTTACAAGGGCGCCATACAAAGCAACTACAATGTAAGATGCCAGATAAGACCTAGAGAACATGTACTTGCCTGCACTTGACTACAACCCAGTGAAGTTTTAAGTACCTGTAAATGAAACCAAAGTACTTAGTGAATGTACATTTTAAACCAGATCATGGAAAAAGCCATACTTGATCTATGGCTTTGAACAACTTGATCTATGGCTTTCACATGAGATGTTAGATTGCATGTTGACTGATTGGATGAAAGTTAGTCATCAACAGTTTAACGACAACCTGTACTGGTTTCCCAGCCGCTTTTGCTACATGCTCAATGTTAAAGTGGGAACTGTGGCATAAATGGTCATTTCTGTATTTTGTTGCTCCACTCTGATGTTTAATGGACTGATTTGATTGCAGTTGTATTCCGGAAATAGCAGCACTTAAAGTGTAAAAAAGAAGTGCCTGGACGCTTGTTAGCTTTTCAGTATGTGCTGGCGAAATAAATGGCAGGACAGCGTTTAGATTTGAAAATAAGTGCATGGACGCTGTCCATGACTGTCCAGCCACACTTTTAAGCCTTGGAAAATGGCATTATCATATATGGTTCTTCTGGAATAAACAAGTTTTAGACTTTTGTCATTATGCAGCAACTGAATATAAATTTAATGTACTGAATTCTGTCCATTTGGATGTGAAAGTTGTCTAGCACAGAAGTTACAGAATGGTCATTGGATTTGAATCTAACCTATTCTTCATTCATCCTCAGTATTTAAAATGGACCTCTGCGCTTCTGTACTAAATATGCGCATTTTAGTATATTACATAGGTGTTTTTTTATTCATACTTGTACTTCATAGCAAAATATGTGTACTTGTGCTTGAAACTTGAGTAAGTATATGTAACATCGTTGGTACGTAGTACTGCATATGCCATTCTTTTAGGATTTGATTTCTGGTGTTGTTTAAGCACAGTTGTTGCTTTTATATTGTAGATAAGACGTCTGGCATTTGAATACGCATCAGGTGCAACTGGTTGGTTATGTACCAGCCAGCATTACATATTCGTGTAATTGTTTAAACTATTTTGGCGGAGTTTAACCATTTACGGAGACAAAGAAGGAAGGACGACATGGGTGGACAGACGGATTTTGAGCGGAAGAAACAGCGTCATGCTTCCGGCGAGTCGACTATTTCCACGGACAGCGTCAGCCACTACATTCCCATTCCTCCGGATGGCGGCTATGGCTGGGTCATCGTCTTTGCCTCCTTCATGAACCACGTAATTGTCGATGGCATTGCGTTCACAGTCGGCATATTCTACACCGAATTCTGCGATTACTTTCAGGAAGGAAATGCCAAGACTGCCATGGCTGGGTCACTCCTGGCAGGGTGCTATCTCTTTACCGGTATGTCCTTTGGAATCAGATGTAAACTTAGGATTTTTATGTTTTGTGGTTTGATATCATAGCGTTTATTTATCATAGGATAGGATTTTATGGTGACAGCAATAGCCTAATGGATATGAGATTTCCTGTGTGCTCACTTCCATAGGTGTGCTTTGAGTAAAGCTATTTGCTCGTTAAAGAGCAAATGTTTGTTAGGGGTCCCTATATTTTGTATAAAATCCCACGATGCTGTCAGAATTTAACAGAAAAAATTATTTAATCTAGATATTTTATAGTTGAGAATACGGAATGCTTAGATATTCATAATAACTTTTGACAATTGTAATGTCTTGCATCTTTACAGCGAAGCAGAGCTTGAATCAGAACTGTATTCTGTTAGGCTTGCACAGTGAATGCTGAAAATAGTCTGTGTGTGTGTGTGTGCTGGTGTGAATAGTATTCTAATGCTAGCAATGCTTTAATCGATAAATGTCGGTAAGCAATGTATCAGGATGCCACTGGTGCGTGCAATTGTTGCCACACCAGATACAGGTAACACTGTACCTGCAGCTTCTTTGCGTTTGGCATTCAGTAGATTGTCCATTGCATAATATAGTCATATCATATTTTCTTTACTGCAGAAATTCTTTGATGGTTTGCTGAACCCATATAAATTGTCATTTATACTATTATTATTATTATTATTATGGCTTTTCTTATAACTGTTTAGGGTGGTATTGTAGTACAGTCATTCGATTCATTCATAAGGCCTAAAAAAAAAATGTTGTGTTTCCGGTAACAGAGCTAAAAAAAATTGGGTTGGTAGGTCGGAAAATATTTTTATTTTGTAAAATATTTTTATGCAGTGACTATCCGAAAAAGTATACCCCACTAGTCTTTTTTGCACGCTGAAACAAAGTACGTGTTCTAAGCAAGTATAAACTGCCTATTTCCCGACTGTCTGCACCTAAAACTGCTCTAGAAACAGTCCTATTAATTTCATTTTGTTGACGTCTCTTATGTTATGTCAATACAAATGTTGTTTTTTTTAATTTGAAAAAAAAATTAAATTTTTTTTTTTTTTTTTTTTTTTGAAAAAAATATTTTTTTTAATAAAAATTTTTTACAAAAATATTTGGGTCGCGGCCGTAAAAATGGGTCGGTCGCGTTACCGGAAACACAGCAATTTTTTTTACGCCTAAGCTTGAACTAGCTAATGACCTACCACAAAAATTGCTTCCTACTGTCCTTGATGGTATTTACTTCTACATTTCTAGCAGTTTTCTTCCTATTTGTCCTTCTTGAAAACTTCCATGACCATGTGAGCTTATTATGCTAGCCAGAACTGCCCATTGTGAAATGAGAAGTTTTGTTGCACTGGGTGAGATAAGTTGTAAGATTATCATAATAATTCTTCATGACTGTTCCAGGTGCATTTTGCACTGAATCTTAGGCAGGTTTGGATGCCAATCCTAAAGAATCTTGAATAATATTTTTCTATAGCATCAGGAGCTATTTATTTCCCTCTACCTGTAGTGCTTAACCTTGGTATTCTCTTTTCCTCTGCCTTTGGCTGCTTCCGCTGTTTATTGCTATTGTCGGTATCAGCCTCTGTTGGGTTCAAATTTCAACACCAAGAGTATTGGTTTGCTGTTGGAATGGAATGTACCTGCATGATTATGATTATGACCCCAATGCTTGGACTGTGTATTTAGGAACTATAATATAGTTAATACAGACAACTATACCAATATTAACATAGTGCTATAAAATACCATGCACTTCATCTTACATTCCTTTCTTGTACCTTTCTTTTGACATTTGTCTTGCATTGTCGCCTATGTATAACAGGGTTTTTCCATAGCAGTGTTGCATTTGCTTTTCCAGCACCATTGGCAGGTTCTCTTGTCAACAAGTTTGGTTGTCAACCGGTGACGATTGCTGGCAGCATAACGGCGACAGTCGGCTTTATTCTTTCACGATTTTCCCCGAACGTTGATTTCCTGATTTTGACTTATGGCGTAATCGGAGGCAAGTACTTACTTCCCGAACACATTTAAGCAACAAACAGTCCAATGTTGCATATACATGAATCTAGTAGTATGGCTGGTGTAGGTGCTACTGTAGCATAATAAACAAAAACTGGTTGCCACATTGTTTCGTGATGGCAGTTGGCAGTTAGCAGTGGACATAATGGCAAATGAGTAGAGAAAATTTAATATTAATGCAATCATCATAGATTGAATCAAAGTGTAGGTCTGTAGTATGGACAGCTCTTGAAGAGATATGACAAAATAGTTAGTGTTGCTACTTGGACCATGTGAGCAATATCTACCAGTAGATCAGAGGTCAGAAGTTCTGCGACGATGCCAATTGATCCCTGCCATTCTCCACAGATGCAGAGCGTGCTGCTCTCGCTCTAGAAGATGAGGTCTACCTGAGAGTGCTGAAAAGTTGTCTCTGCTTTAGACTTGCTTACATGCAATATTTGGCTTGAAATCTTATAAATGCATTAAATTGTCTTACTTTAAATCATGTACAATATATTTTAAATTATATATGTATTTAATATTATGTATAGACGTCTTCCTTACACTGCCGTATCTTGCCATAATATATATCTTATACTGGATTCTTTCTTCCACCGTCTCAACTGTTGGATAAGATAACTGTAATTTTTATAGGTCTATCTTTGTTTATTTTGCCACATACCGATTATGTCTGCTGTTGTATTTTTGTAGGAGTTGGTCTTGGTTTACTCTACCTGCCAAACGTTATTGCAGTCAGCTACTACTTTCAGGAACGTCGTGCCATGGCCACCGGCATCGCCGTCTGTGGGGCAGGGGTCGGATGTTTTGTATTTGCCCCTTTTGGCCGGTATCTCATGGACACCTTAGACTGGAAGAATGCGATGCTGATTGTGGCAGGAATAACCCTGAACGGATGTGTTTTCGGTTCCCTGTTGCGACCCCTAGAGCCCGTAACAAGGTCGAAGCGTCCACGAGCGAAGAACATTCTGGATCGACTGAAGGAGCAGACGGCGCATCGCATGGGACGCCATCGCAAGGAATCGGAATGCAGCATCTCGTCAATCGGAAAGGATCGTGAGGTCTTCAAGCGGATCCAGCAGATCAAGTGGGCTAAGGAGACGGCCCTTCACGAGGAGGACTCCGTCTCTGATCTGGGCTCGGTCCTGAATTCTGTCCGCAGGCTGGACCAGACGGACACGCCAACCAGCGAACGTCCGCTTCCTTTCTCAACCAGCCAGAACAGCTACGGTGGTCAGGACGGTATCAACAACTCTACACCAATCATACATGAAAATGTAATTCTGGAAACGTTTCCTTCAGATAAGGATGGCCAGAAAGCAGAGCCTGATAGCAACTCACTCGTAGCAAACAATCAAGAAATTGCTGTCAATTACGATCAGATCACTGTCACGCCACCTGTGGATAGTGTTGTCGGAGAACGCAGCCCACTTATGAGTCCATTGAGTCCACTGAGCGAGGCGGCTGAGGAAGGAACGAAATCACCTGTGTCGTCATTTCTCGACTCGACAATTTCCGTTTCAAAGGACTCGTACAATCGGCACGACGTTCAGGTCGCTCGAAACAACGCGAATCGAGTGTCACCGCAGTCGAATCTCAAATACCCGGACGCGATGTGCGTCGAGAATTCACTGCGTCTGCGACTGCCACAGGGAATACACAAGGCGGATTACGCGCGTCCTCTCTACCGATCCGACATCTTCTACAGCGGGAGCATCGCGCAGATTTCCGAGTACAGATCGCAGCCTGACGTGCGCAACTACGTCAAAAGCGTCACGATGATTCCTGACGAGATTCCAGCGGAGAACGAGTGCTGCTTCTGGCGACATCTTCCCGTGTCGAAAGCCGCAAAGGACACGCTTAAGCAGATGACGGACATGTCGCTGTTGCGTGATCCGCTTCTTGTCGTTCCCGCTCTGTCCAATCTCGTGGCATTCGTCGGACTCTACGTTCCCTTCATCTACATGACGAGCAGAGCCATAGATCTGGGAGTACCAGACTTTGAGGCGGCATTTCTTCTGTCGGTTGTAGGTAAGTTAAGTTTGTTGTCGTCATGCTGAACTTGCTGGAACAGTTAATCAATAAACCAATGAATCAATTAGTCGATCAATCAATAACATTGGATCAGTACCCGTAGGTGTCCAATGCCCTCTTCATGATTTCTCTCCATTTGGATCTATCCAGAGCGAGATGTGTCGGTCTCGGTTGGTCTCTTTCACCCCCTCCCCCCACTCTTCGATGTTGCCTGTCCATTCTCCCTGTGGTCTTCCTCTTCTGTTCATATCCTCCATCATTCCAAACAATAGCGCCATGATTTTTCTGTCCTCTCCCGTTCTGCAGATATGTCCGCTGAATGACCTCCACTCAGTCATTCCAACTCTTCTGTACGCCTCATTGTTGCTGATTTTCTGAGTTCACAGTCTATCCTCAGGATTTTCTATATAGCATATTCTCTCAAATGTTAGTTGACACTCTCCGGCATTGTAATTCTTTTGTTGATATTCATGTTTTGCAATCTTACGTTTGTCATGCTGCTGAACACACATTTTTTGGTACTTGCAGCTTTGTTTTTATACTGATTACACTATTCCATTGCTTTCAGCATCATCATTACCAAGGTTGTCTATTCTTGTGCTTATTTCACTTTTGCAATCCAGATCGTAAGTTGTGTTTCTTTCCTTTTAATACCAGTTGTTAGTTTTCTCGAGAGTCCTTTCCAAGTAGCATCAAACTTTTCATTAGACTGTCAATCAATATATCTAGAGCCGTAGACATTACTGTACATAGTCCTGACATGCTAATTGAAAGATCATGTTAGTTTTAACTGTAATAATAGTTGTAAAAATGCTATGGATTGAATTTAATTTCAGACAGATCTGTCTGGGTAAAAGGATTTGAAGAGACTTTGTAATCTTGGCTGACTTACAGGAATAACGAACACAGTCGGGCGTATCATCGCAGGATTCATGGCCGACCTGAAGTGGCTGAATTCACTTCTACTTCACAATGTTGCCCTGATCATCGGCGGGACGGCATGCATACTTAACATGTTCTGTGTCACATATCCTCTTATGTGTGTTTTCGCTGCGGTCTTCGGCCTCTGTGTCGGTATGTATTTTTCAAGTTTCTATTTCACAGTAAACTTATTTAGTTAGATCTATGTCTTTCATTTTTTAACCATGTTTAAATTTGTCTTCACTGCACGTTTTAGCTAAACATGCCCACAAACTTTTTTGTCTCACTTTCACCAAGCTGACTCGCAATGGCTTTGATGCGAATCTGTCCTCTACTCACATCTCCAAGCTCTCATATGTTTCATTATATTCGATCCATGCATAACTTTGAAACTGAATCCACTCTAGCTACTACCTCCAATGTCCTCCATTGTCCACTCCAAGCTTAATGGCAGGAAGAAGATGAGGCCATGTGTTTAGATTTCGAGTGACACTTTTATAACTTGTAATTTATTATTATGATACTAAATTATGTGTGTCACTTGGGAAATTATATGCCTGTGGAGTGTGGAATGGTTATATTGACATCGTGCCCAGTGCTTTAAAAGTAGCTCAGAGTTGAGCTAGTTTGGCTACGATATCAGATATCTGATTGTCGCATAGAAGCTCTCCGAAAAGCTGTTTACGACTTACATAGATATGAGTCAGATGGTAGCATGTGTCATTGTGTCTGTACTTTTGGTCACAATGTTGTTGTGTTTGTGTTATGTTGTCCAGTGCGCATGTCGCTGCATTTAGATTAGAACTTCAATTTACACTGCTTAAATCATAACGGCTGTTGATTTGATTGACATGTTTAGCTACATGGATATCACTCACATCCATTGTCCTATGCGATCTTCTGGGTCTGGAGAAACTGACAAACGCATTTGGTCTGCTGTGCATGGCGCGCGGCGTTGCTGCCATGATTGGTTCACCTGTGGCAGGTACAGTCAATTTAATTATCATGGTCGAAGATGATGATGTCAGTGAGGATGATTGAACCATTTTTCAGTATGTGTATAGAAATATTATTATCATTCTTATGAAGATTTTAAAGTGCAGTAGACCTATGTTGCAGGGTATAATGAGTTGTGAAAAATCTAGATTTACTTATTTTAGAGACAGGCATTAAATGCAAAGATCCTGTCTCCATTTCACTTATCTATACACGTACCGGTAGTTAATAAAAAAGGATTTGTGCAGGACATATTGTAGATAAGTTAATGTTGTGTGATAATTATCAACAATTTATGAGTGAAAACAGTAACTGTTGTTATTGCTTGCAATGAAGATGATTGTGCATGTGTGTATACTTATTTAAACAAGTTATACAGTAGTATTTTTCTATTAATAATGTGTATTTAATTACGAATAACTTTTTAAATATTTATATATTCATAAACATAGAACCTGTTTTCTAGGCATGGTGAAAGATGCGACTGGGAATTTTGATGCTCCTTTCCATGTGAGTGGGGCGATGTTGCTTCTTGGTGGATTCTTATGCTGCCTACTCCATCTGCCATACTTTCAAAACAGCATGAACAGCAATATCCAGGACCCTGATGGAAACTCGCTGGCGGCTTACGATGCAAACAACACGGCCGAAAACACCAAAATTAACGGCATAATGACAGAAAATTGCTCTTCAGAGGATGGCCAGGCGGCAAACATTGTTTAACCATCTGAGAACTAAACTAGTTTTGCAAATGGAATCATAATTGAACATCATTGGTTGTAGCATTCTTGTGAAGCTCAGTGTTGACCTCAGTGTTGACCTTAGTGTTGACCTCAGTGTTGACCTCAGTGTTGACCTCAGTGTTGACCTCAGTGTTGACCTCAGTGTTGACCTCAGTGTTGACCTCAGTGTTGACCTTAGTGTTGACCTGGGCGAGGAGATGCTGGTTGCAGGTCAACTTCATCGAGCTAACTTGAAGAAGAATTAGTAATACCGAGTGTGTTAACAGTAGTTAAAGTTAACTTTCAATGCTTTAAACTGTGCTATCATTGTTGTATTTTTTGCATTGATGTTACAAAGCTTGCGTTGTTCAAGAGCCTGAAACTCTATGATGATGTAAGTATTCCTGTCATGAATCAACGTGGTTTACGAGGTCATTGTACAACCTGATATGTTACAGTAATGATAAGCAGATTGTCCTAGCTCGTGCTTTCAAGTGTGAAGTTAATTTGTTGAATAAGAACTGTTTAAAACAGAATATTGTTTAGGAGCAGAGAAAGATTGCTCTGTTGAAATGCTAAGCAAGACAGGTTAGTCAAACAAATGATGACTTCTGAAATACCAGACTGATTGTTTGAATGCAGAGTTAATAGATTGGAATGAGTTTGGAAGTTGAATAGTTCAAGCAGATACGTGTAAAGAGCTACATAGTATGTATGACGTCAAGTTTAAAGTTGAGAGTGTTAGTCAAATGATGAAAGTGGTTCATTCTAACAGAAGATGTGTTTAACCCTTTACCCATTCATTTTTCCCGTTAAGCCTGTGTTTTCAGCGGATATTTTCGGGGTAAAGGGTTAAGGGCAGCTATAGTTCAAGATGTCCACTTTTGAGAGTTGATACAGTGTAATAACATTAGTTTGAGAGAAAGGTGTGTGTCCAACACAGGTGACCACCATATATGATCAAATTGATTGACACAACAGTAACTTATAGACTGCAGTCTGTGGCTACATGTAAATGAAATGTTTATTAAGTTGGTGAAGTTTTTCTAGGTCTTTGTTATCCTAGTTTTGTGTACATTAGCGATCATCACTCTGTATATATGAAGTGCTTCAGCGTGTTTGTTTTTGCTTTATTTAATAAAGTACTCTCAATATGTGTATTATTTAATGTCCTGCACACATGCAGATCAGCCCTAAAATAAATAACACACAATGATCTTATTTGGTGTTCCTGTCAGCCCAGAGTTCTAGCTATCATCATTTTAACTTTTACCTCATTAAGACTCTGCTTAATGTATATTTCATTGTTTGTCTTTAAATTGTTTACATCTTTATAGATCTTACATTGCTCTGGTCATCTGGACTTGACAATTCATTGTCAAATTAAGGTCATTATTTGAGCTTTGTTGTTCACTGTCAAGCCATGCAGTTGATTTTATCTGGCTCAGCTGACTGGAGACTTATGGCACACTGATTCTTCGTGTGCCATCACTTGTGTTGAATATGTTGCTGACTTTGTGCATTAGATGCCATCATTGCTATCTCTGGGTAGTTGTTTTGTAGGAGTGCTATATAAATTCATGAATGAATTGCAGTTTCAGATTCTAACATTGGTAAAGATGTTGGGTATTACCGGCAATATAAATTTAAAATGTCATTTTAGACATTTTAAATTTATAACATAAAGTTTTGTATGTTAAATTTATTTGAAAATGCTCAGGTGTTCTGCCATGAATATATTTTGTTGTAGAAGCCGGATCTGTGTTGTGGAACCTTGTGGCATATTAATTTTGATCATAATTGTGCAAAACTACTCTGGTTAATCACAAGCAAAATAAACTACTAAAAAGTTTAGTTTACTTTTGCATTTCAGTGCACTGGAATATTTTTTTTTCTGTGCTTGACCCAAGTAGCTTTGGAACTTTCCACTTTCAGATATTATAAAAATATTATAAATAGTAATCTCATCTTCGCTTATTAGCAAATGGTAAACATTTTCAGTTCCAATTTTCCTCAAATTGATTTCTATTTCCAAATGTTCTCTCTGCATACTACAGGCACAATTTGGAACAAAATGGGAAGCTCTTCACAAAATTACCCACATTGTAGGCGTGTTTACTCGAGCAGTCGATGTTTAGGGAACCAGAGATCTTCCTATGTAAATAAGGGCTGAAATAGATGGCATGCAAAAGGTTAACCGATTTGAGGCATTGGTAGAATAGGGTATATATTTTTGCATTACACTCACAGATACAATGTTTTACAGTGTTTCTAGTCATTCTGCCATGTTCCTGTTTCAGAATCTTGAACTGTGCAGAACAGTTCATGCTCTAATCGCAAATATAAATTTATTTAATAATAATAATAAATATCAAATTTCCAGTATTTAGTTCAAGGGTTTTTGCTTTAAGAGAGTGTCAATATATGCCATAAATTTTGCTTTATGACTGTGCGGCTTGTGATAAGGTTGAGCTTTTAAAATGTTTAACAGCATTTATTATTGTTTTACAAATAAGGGCTAGTTATCAGAATTTGTTTAGTAAGCACGTGTATAAGTTGTGTTATTGTTTGACCAACTTATTTATATAACTACAAGCTCTGAAATAGGAACAGCAGCATGTGACTGCCATTGCATGAAATAGCATGGGCGCCTGCGCATAGGGGCAAGAGGTGGCACTCGCCCCAACCCCCTGGAAAACTGACACCTATTTTTTTAACTGCTACGTTTTGGTTCTTAACAAATTTTCTTCACACTTAGACCTAAGCACTAAAGATACTATATACCGGTAAACAGAGTGAAACTGAGAAATTTACGTTCAGAAACCTATCTGAGAAATACCCATGTTCTAAATGTCGTGCTTTGTGACCATTATGTTTTGCCCCTTCTGCAAGTATTTCTGCAGGCGTCCATGAATAGCAGTCCAACGTAATTGCTTACATATTTGTTTTCACTAGTCAGCTTATTCGTCGTGAGCATTTTTCGCATCGTCAAGAAATTTTGAAACTAGTTTTGTGCATAACAAGCTGCATGCATTGGAAGAAGGACTGAAGATCTTGTGGGATGATCAGCTTCAGCTCGATTTTCAGCGTTATTTTGTGCTCTTAAAAGTGTTGTGTTTAACATATAGCCAGTGTTGTTGAAAGTATCGGGCAAATGTACTTAAGTAAAAGTAAAAGTAAGATGGATTTTAATTACTTAAGTAAAAGTAAAAGTACTCGTTGTGAGGACCTGGTTTTGTTGCAGCTCATAATTTAAAACAAAGTCAATTCGTTTTTAATTAATATCTTGTAATAATCTTCTCGTTGTGTATCTTCACAGTCAAAAACCAAGAACTAGCACAAGAGAGAGAGATATACTGTCTCCCTACTATACATACAAGCTTTAACTGTTTACTGATACACTGTTACAAATTAAGCAGTAAGCACTGTCCTGACACTCGTCACAAATTTTACTTAAGTAAAAGTAAAAAGTAGCCCCTTCAAATAATACTTTTTAAGTAAAAAGTAAAAGTACCGAGTCTTTCTATAAGCTTAACTCAATCGATTATTAACCTATAAAAATAGCCTACTAAATTCTCGAGATGGCACTTATCGTTGAGTCTAGTAGGCCTACGCACGCTTCCGATTCAATGTTAGCGCAATGCACAGCTGAAGATAGTTCTGCTGCAGAAATGGCAACGCATCCAGAGTGCTCCACCCCTCTAAAATCTATTTTAGGCATGCAAATTTGAATCAGCTGTCTTAGCTTAGCGTAACGAAATATTAATTTAGCGATTTGAAGTAACGAATATTGTAACGAGTGTCGCATAAATTGTAACGAAGTAAAAGTACTGAAATATGGGCAAAATTGTACTTCGTTGAAAGTAAAAGTATTTCAGATTTTTGATACTTCGTTACATGTGAAAGTACTCAAACTTTTACTTAAGTACAGTAACGCGTTACTTTTACTTCGTTACTGCACAACACTGCATATAGCAGCGTTCTCAGTTGTAATTTATGCGTTCTGAGTTTAAACAACTTTAGAATACGGCTTGAAACAGTGACACAGGGTAACATGCAGCGTTCTCAGTTGTAATTTATGCGTTCTGAGTTTAAACAACTTTAGAATACGGCTTGAAACAGTGACACAGGGTAACATGGCAATGCTTAATTTATTTACTGTGAATATAATTCAGTTGCTGTGAGGCTTAAGTTTCACCGGTCTGCATTTGATAGTCCTGATTCCTTCTGTCCAAGCAAGCATCAGTGCACACACATGCACACGCACACACAAACACGTGCGCGCACATGCGCACACACATACCGTGACATACGCATGCACACACACACAAGCAGTCATACACATTAACAGTCAACTGATAAAAGTTAATTTATGTGGCACTATAACTTCAGGAGACACACTACATATTTTCACTCTCATCAACCATGGCTCATGTAGATGCATTGCATAGCACAAGTCACAGAATACCTACATGAGTTGTGTTCAACTTTTTAGAGGTGATTGGAGCCTTTAATACACAAAGCACTCGTTTGCTTAAATGTCAGTTCCTTGCGAGTAGATTTTGAAAGAAAGTATACAGAAACCAGTTATTCAATTAAATGGCGGAAAGTTTTGTAGATAACTCCTCTCATAATTGAAGTTTCTGGGGGTATAGCAATTATTTTCAACTCACCAATATCCTGGCATGAGATGACACAGTATTGCCCACATCTAGGTAGCTGATCGAAGACTAATACAATCCATCAAATAAGGCTATTTGCAGTGGTTTTTTATCGTAATGTTGCAATTGTTTAGGTGCCAGTCATCATGCAATTGCACCTTGTTGATTACACAGTATTTCTCAGAGGAGCCAATTAACTCTATGCAGCAAATTTTCATTACCAAAAACATACTCGGAATAAAAAAATTTACTCTGAATTGGAGCTTCTGAGAAGAAACATTCTTCATATTGTAGGCTACTTTGTAAGAATGATTCCCTTCACAGAGTCAACAGACTCATTTGTCCATTAAGCATTCATCCATGAAATATTGCTGTTTCAATTTTGCTATTGGTAAATCTGGGAAAGAACTTTTGTTTGTCAATTTTAGAGAAACTAACTTCACTGTTCAAGCAGGAAAATTTCAAAAGAATTGATCATTCTTGTTGTGAATGAATGATATAAGATTGCAGCATCAGTCAAGAAATTGCATGGTCATCCACAATAATACCCATGCAGGAGCTCATTTAGGGTGTTTTATGGGTTCAAACCCCATGCACACCAATGTCAGATTTTAAAACTAATTTTGTGCATTTTTAACCATGCCCAATTTAAACCCCAAAAATAACTGAAAAGGTGGGGAGAGTCCAGAAACTTTTTTTACTTTATGGACTGCCAGTTTTGTTACAGTTAAACAAGTATCACAAAGTAGAAATGGTTATTGATTGCAGACTGGATTATACCGGTGCCTTAACATATAATTTTACTACTTAACTGCCTCACAATGCTGTTTCTTATAAAAAAAATGCAGATTGCAGTAGACCTATTCAATTCAATTCAATTCACTTTATTGCAACCAGAAAACAAGAAAACAATAAATCTAAATCTATGTGACTTGCCAATTAATTTTATAGCCACATAGGTAAGAACTTTGGTCACGTCTGACGCACCTCTGTGAAAGACAGTGTGCAGACCGCGGTTCACTTCCTGAAGGTTCATAAATTATGTGCTTCTAAACATGGTATCTTTTGATAATCCATGTAGGCTACATCTGCAGTAGGCCTATGCCATGACACACCGCTTTAGGCCCATAGGCTACCAAACTCACTGTGAATGACACTGATGATGCAATTTTGCCGAATCAGCTACATGTTTCTATTATATCCAAACATGGTGTGCATCCATGCGTCTAAAACTTAATACCTAAAAACTGAAAGACAGCACCTGTTCAACTGCCATTTGATGCCTACCACACTGACCTGAACCAAATTCAACCAACTGGTCCAGACTGCTTCATTAAGATGGTTGATTTTATCTGAGACATGGGTGTTCTCCTCAATAAGTCAATAACTATGAAAAATCATGACTGAATCATCTTTCTTGCTATTGCTGCAACGCAGTCTAATTGAGTCTATGCGTGGTCTCCCTGCACCTCCTTTCAACCCCTTACCACTGTTCTCTATTATGCTTCAAGCCTTCAATGCTGAAAAAACTTAACTAGGCCTACGTCACCCCATCCTTCGTGCACCACGCTGGCTTCCCAGTTTCCATAAAGGAATGACTAACTTTTAAAACCTGTCTTCTAGTGTAACTATAAAAAAATTATAGCCACGTACGTCCACACAAATTCACTCATTAGGCCTGCAATTAGGCAGCGCCGTGCTTTCTCCGTGGCATGGCCCTGCGACCTGGAATGAGTTCCATATGCTATTGTTCGTCAAATAGCCTACTGATTGGCCTCTCTGCTTCAGTTATCACTATTCTTATTCGACCAAAGTTGGGCTGGGAGCACTCCTGAGTAGTTACCTTGATAGCGCTATATCAAATGGCTAGTAAAATATAGATTTATGTAGTGCCTTTTCAAGGTTTCCACTCAGGAGCGCTCCCGAGTCCCGACCCAACCTCAGCTGAAAAGTACTGTTTTAAGGCTGAGATAAAATGCATCTGAGCAAATCCTATATTCATTGAAGCAAACTACTAACAAAGACTAAGATATTTTGCTACTAATATCACAGTATAAAATTAATATCTATACTAAATATAGAGAGCACTGCTGTTGTTTAATTTTACGACGTCATTACGCGCTGATTCTCCGTTTCATATGTACTCTTGTAGGTGTCAGCCATGATCGTTGAGTACCGTTTTCGTTTTATTTGTTAATTGGCGAAGATAAATATAAATAGACCGATTAAATAATTGTGAGGTAAACTCTCTCTTTTGTTCGGAAGTTCTTTTAACTAAAACAATGTTCAAGAATTCGCTTATTGTGGTTAATTTATATATTTGTTATTGATTTTTATGGCATAAGTGGTAATCGGTATAGTTGTCTTTCAGGATGTAACGAGATTACTCATAAAATCTCCAATAGGAAACTAAGATATTAATTATTGCCGAATGTTCTTAGCAGGCCTTCTTGTATAGGACCGACCGTTCACCAGAAATGTAATAGTAATGCTTGAATAATTATCGTGATTAAGGCATGAAACAGCCACATAATCTTTCACAGAAACAACCATCTATATCCAAAGAAAATCCTCACTGCCATCAAATCAGTCACCAATATACGCCACCGACTCATTGCTGCTGCTAAAACATACTATTTTTCACTCATCCACTCCAGTTCATTCAGTCCAAGATATCTCTGGAAAGCTGAATTTTCCACAGCTTTCCTCCCACCCTCTATCACTGATATGGGTTATTGTGACTGACGTCTCGGTAAATCGTAAACAGTATGGCCGCCAACGAATGCAATAAAATTAGAGTGCCGCCTATGGACGATATCGCAACATGCATCCCAACATGCAAAGCGTGAGGGTCGGTTAGGGCTCAGGCTAGGCGTCGTGAGGGTCGGTTAGGGTTAGTTTTAGGGTAAGTGCAGTCATTCTGATGAAATTGAAGCGTGCTTTAATTTTCGCGGAAATATTGGGCCGTATGTCGGGCCGCTCTCTTATGCACGCATCTACGGCGGCCATACTGTTTACGATTTACCGAGACGTCGGTCACAATAACCCTGATATGTTCTGTTTATTTTTTGTGGACGAAATATTATCATCCCTTCACCTCTCATTCCAATCTCTGCTGCTAGATTCGCACTCGCCCCACCCCCCCCCCCAATGTTTTCCTATTAGCTTTCTTTTCAATGTCTCCTCCAGTCCTGATTCAACTCTTTCGGTAAAGGTTTACATCCGCTTGGTTGTTGACATGCAGTGAGTAAGAGAATATGGCCGCCACATATCGGTGCGGAATAGAGAAAGCGCTCTGGGCCAAATCTTTTCTCAGACTTACGGCCTAATATTTTTCAGAAGGTAAGGAAGTGAGTGAATAATTTCCATGGAAAATGCATTCTAATAGAAAATTTGGTAATCCTCCGACGGTGATCCCAAATTCAGGTCTCTGGTTAAAAGGACATCGTTGGAAGATTCTGCCTGTGATGACTTCCAAAATATATGTAACCTTGGAATGAGGAATAGTTTGTCATTTGATGACTAAAAAAAGGAAAGAAGAAAAGGTCGTCAGAAATTTTTTTGCCAAAAAAGTCGATTTCTTGGCGACATTGTGTATGGTTTGAGAGTTAAATCAGCAGACATTAAATAAAATAAATGGAGTTTGGGATATATGGTTTAAAATGTTGTTTAGTTTCAGCTAAATTGTTGGCTTTTAATTTTTGCATCAAATTCTTATTAGCTTTCTTTTCAGGGAATGTTTTCAGTCCCTTGTATGTAATTGTCTAAAAGTGATGTGATATGTTTTTGATGACTTTTACAGAAGTCTTGAAGTGTAGTTGAGTGATCTTGTGGCACCGGTGTTTAGAACACTTGACACAATGAGTGCCAACGTATTTGCTGACATCCAGTCTCCATTTCCTCCTGCTGGTAGCCCCAGTGGCGAAGCGCCTCCTCCGTATTCGACCCTCCCGAGCGATGCGCCTGAGGGTGGATTCCTTGCATGGGGGAGTCCAAGCGTGTCCTCAGTGGCCTCATATGGTCAAACTAGCATGAAGTTGAGCTACATGGACTTCATTCCCAATGTGATAAAGAAAAGACTCATTGGAAGAGATGAATATGAGAAATTCAGGTATGCAGTTCAGTGTATAAGAATGTTATGCGTTGTGACATTGAAGAGCTGTACTTCAAGTAGTTGTTTAGATCTGACAGTCAGATTATACATATAGCCATCTGTACAACTATTGTATGAGCTACTTAAATGGACCTATGTTAAGCGTCTTGATACATACATGTACATATAACTATACAATTCTTGCATACATAAATTTATCTTTATAATTTAAGGAATGTCTTTCCTGTTGTTTTAATTCAATACTGTAGATACTCGATTCTAGCGCCACTTGAATATACTACGAGGTTTAAAAATTTGGCAGGTGAATGGGTATACAATGATTTTTCTTGAGGCAACAAAAAGAGGCACTTGGTTCGCAAGTTTATAGGAGCAACGTGTTGAAGGTGGGGCTAGTTTTACAGTGCAGGGTCAATGAAGGCAAAGGATTGTGTTTCAGCCAAAGCTGTCATTGCGCACGGAATAAAGATATCATGCCAGTTAAGTAAGCTTAGCAGGCGAAAAGAAGTGGCTGAGGTTGGCAGATGGATTAAGTCACATAGATACTTGGTAGCTTGGCTGGTTTACGACTGGTAAAGTAACATGAGAACCTTGAGTTGAACTTGAGCAATAGTGGGAGCCAATGGAGGTGGTTAGGTGTGAAAGCAGAGATGTTAGACGAGCAAGGTAGTCAGGCTATTTAGTCTGTTTGCAGCATTTAGAACAGACTGAAGAGAGGAGAGACAAACTTTTGGAAGACCAGCCAAGAGAGAATTACAATGATTGATGTGACTGCACTCTTTCAAGTTCTACGGCATTATATTCTGTGACTAAACTCTGGTAATTCCTAACATAAAAATTGTGCAAAACGATTCACACATCTTTTATTTGCTTATATCACAAACTCAACCAGGACATATTTGTCAGATTTTTATGCCAGTTCTAATATCAATATATGTTCTGGATGACTGACTCATTAGTCACTACTGCTATTTAGTTGGCTGGTTTCAGAATATATAATTATGCTGTAGAACTTGTGGGGTTGTAATTTGTCTGCATATTTGTTGCGTGTAGTTCGTTGTTGAACCGTGCCAATGCGTGGCTAGTGGAGCATCATGATGTCCAGCTCATTTCCTGTGAAACTGTTACATGGTTCGGCGTTTCACATAAAGAAATCTTTTCAGACAGCAGCGCCTTTCGAAAAGTTCCAATGACAACCTTCATGAGAGGTCTCAGGTGAGTTAATGAAAGATCTGTGAAATATGTATAATGACAGGCTTTATATGTATACTTGATTTTCACACAAAGAAGAGTAGAGAGACTATTTTATAAAGATTAGAAATTTAAAAAAAAATTATTTTCACAAACAAACTGGATGAAGACTCAAACTGATGCTCCCCTTGAAGCGTAAATGTTATGCATGGCGCCATTAACTAAAATAATTAACCGAAACAATTATTAAATTCTGCCTATGACATCATATTCAAATGGTGAACTCCGTAGTGATGCTAAAACTCAGAAGTAGCTTGGTGTAAAGCAGTAACAATGAGACTCAGATGAAATTCAGAAGTGGTGTGAGCAATTTGCATCAGAGCACTCTAGTTAAGCTGTGACAATTTGGGATTTTTGTGTACATAATAACAATGTGGATACTTTCATTATGTGTGATTGGTGATTGTGCTTTTCAATGCCAGGTTTTGGTATATGACAAAAGTCATACCTAGTCCAAGTCGGGGAGCTCAGGCGACACAAGTTGTTCAGTGTCAGACATTTTTTGCTCGTCCTACCGAAACTTTTACAATGCTGTTGACAAATGTGAATGAACAGCTGTCATCAATGACATGTGCAGGTTTGATTCGATACTGTTGCTTTTTGATATAAAGCAATTTTATTATCTTAAAGTACTTTAATGATGAAAAACTATTACTTGAGTTCCAAATAACTATGTAAATCATCTGGATCAGCAAATCAAACTTCAACTGATGATGACGAAATCTTTGATGAATGAATTCTGATTTTTTTCATGCCAGGTTGATTAATGTGTTGGACTAGACTGTATTATTTTCAACAGTCTGAAAGTTGTCCATATATCTAACTATTTCTTCCATCGTGTGTTTTATCAGGCGTAATGACATTTTGATATTAAATTGTTTTGTTTAAATGTTGCTGTTTGACGTTGTTTTAAAAGGGAGAATTGTGGGCATCGAAACTGTAAGAATGCACACAGTAGATAGCATCGTCCGCACTGAGGACACATTCTGGAAAGAGGACATAGGAGACACCAAACAAGTGACATTTGCCTTCAGAATCTACATTTTTCAGTGTCCAATGGAAGGATACGAATCTATCGGTATGAACTTTAATATTGATCGGTTCACTACTTCGCAAATTAGGGCGAATTCACAGTCATATGCTGAATTGAAGAATAAACTGCATTCTTAACCCCTCTCGCCTATTTCGGCATATAGCGCAATATCTAGGAATCGACAAACGACGGGTTTCGAGCCCCGGTGTCACAAATGTGTATGGCAAGAGGAGGGGATCTCTACGGAATGTGTACGTAAGCAAAATGAATTCTAATTATGACTTATGACGTCCACAATAGCCTATTTATAACTCTGTAAATTTATCCTATTGTCATCTGATGTCATTTCATTACATTATATAAGTAAGTAAGTAAGAATATTCTTTATTTGACCACCAGCAAACGCACAGTAGTTTACAGAGGAAAAAAATAACAATTTATAAAACATTTATGCAAGGTTATACAACATTCGCATAATAAAACTTCTTTTGGCAAAAGAATCAACTCTTGGAAGAGTTAGATTATGTGGCCTAGGTCGAGTATTGTAAGGAGTAACCTTATTATCTTATAGAAGCCATGTGCACATTGTGCGGTTATTTTGTGCTGTAGATAGTATTCTATGGTAAAAAACCATCTTACAGATCTATGACTAGTTAATTAACTTTGTAAAGGGAGTGGGAAATGGAGCATAGTTGTACATATGCATTGGGAGGGGTCCACAGAATCTGTGAGGTGCAACAGGGGATGGTATGAAAATTGAATTTTTGCATTTGTACTATGTGAATGGCCCATTAGAGAGCTCTGTAGATACCAGCCAAAAACTCATTTTTCCCACTCGACTCACTAGCTCAGCACATGATGCCTACGCATGTGATTACAGCCGGCTGATAACATGAGTTAATATTATGCAGATAAGTTTATTTCATTAAAAGGTCTGGACTTTTAGTACTGACAATGTGATGCATTACAGGCCATAGGTCAGACTGCAACCAGGACTTAGAGAAATCATAAGTCACCATCAGCTGTTTTGAGTTCATTTTTATTGAGGCATGCTTAATAATGAAACTTGCGGTAATATAACTAATTGGCTCTATTCTACTTTGCTTAAAAATCCGTCATTCTTTCTAGCATTGCCGTGAAGCAAATATTCTGTTTGATCAAATTTCGATTTCGTATTAAATTAAGTTATATATCTGCTCCACATCTGGCTGGCACTGAGTGCAATTGCTGACATTTACCTTTGTATTATTATTACTATTATTGTTGTTATGTTGCTGTAGCATAATGTAATGTGACTTTCCATAAAGCATATATGCATAGACTTGGTATTTGACTTAATCAGCATGGATGACAGAACTCACTTCCACAAGGGTACCTCATCGTTCCATATTCCATCCAAAAACGGGCCACATAATTATGATACAGCATTGGCTGTAATTTGGTGTCTCACACTATTTGTGCGTTGTAAAACTGAAGTTCTTGATTGACTTAAATGGTTATGGTTGTTTTGTACAGATGGAGGGAGGCTGGCATGTGTTTAGACTCGCTTGTTGATGAATTTTAGGCTATCAAGATTTTGTTCCAAGCCGAACAAACCGCAATAAGGAAAACAAAGGTTACGAACTTTACGCTGACCTGATGGACCGGGCAACACGATGGGTTGCTAGGCAACAAAGAGTCCGATTCACCAACGTGCAGACCATCAGTATTAAAATTAAGAAAAGTAATTATGCTTGATTCTGTACATTAAGGAATCACCAATTAATCAAGGCATCATCTTTGTTACCATCATCTCTTTGTCATGAATTTCCTTATCATGATCATTGTTATCAACTTTGTCAATGTCATTACATCCTTGTTGTTATAACCGGCAGATGGGTGTATATGTCTCAGACCTCAGGGCTAGTGGGACTGTATATTTGCCGTCAGCATGCCCCTTCTTGTGGTTGTGCATTGAAGTTGATATTAGCATGTTTTTAATGTAATACCATCAGACACTTAAGAGGGTCCAAAAAACTTTATGTTGATATGATTTGGAAAAAGAATTGACTGCGCCTGAATCAGAAAATATTTCGTTAAGGTTTATTGATTGTGATCTAAATCTCATTTAAACATGCATTAAATTTTGGTACTACGTGATTTATTCTTATCATTCTACCAAAATTTGAGAATTGTCTAATTAATTTGAAAAATCATAAATATCTGCTCAACCTCCAGGAGCATGGTGCTACATAGTGTATATCCATTATCCAACTGTGAAAATCATATCTTCATGGCTGTATGCAGTACTCCTATGATCAGTGGAGGGACTGTGTTTCAGCCAGGAACTGATTTTCGGCAGAAGACAGGTTCCCAGTTACATTGCATTGGTTTGTACAGGCAGTATTCTGACTTCCTGCTGCCGTTGCTTATGGACGTGCAAAAACGTTGTGCAGGTACACCTGGTACACGGCTGCTCGTTCGTTTTTTTTCTCAGATGTTTCGTCAGAAGAAAGGGGTTCGTTCACTGAACACGGGCAGCGCACAACCAACTTCTTGAACATAATTCGTACATATTTTGTCATCCATCACGGAGCGACTACATCAACGCCTGCGCCAGATGCTCGACTTACCTATCGAACATTCAGTCCAGTCCAAGTCGGCTTCACCACTTCCAGCGTTCCCCCAAAATACGAAGATGTGCGAACGCTTCTTGAGCGAGTCAACCACTGGCTCCAAATCACAGGTATTGCAAACTAGCCACACGTGTGCACTGTGCAGCATGATTATAAGTAATTTTTTGTATATTTTAGAACAATAGAAAAAATAAGGTAAAACCTTTTCTGTCAACTTATGTTTATGTAGATGTGTATATGCAAGGTGTTCAGCAGATTTTCTGCTGTTAGGGTATGGTTTAGTCATGTACTGACTTGCTATGTCTGTGCTGCAACTGGTATTGAAGATTTGTTGCTGCTTGATTTCCAATTTGCATCTGTTGTGGAGTTGCTGTACTGCCTTTGGAGTGACTTTCTGTGGTGTTGTATGGGCAACCAGTGATTCTTACTATATAATCAGGAATGTAAGTTGATGTTTCATGCAAGTGTTTGTGCACAAACCGTTTCTTTGAAGCTTAGGAGTTTATAAAAAAAAATCTAAATATTGATTGAAGGATAAAATAGCATGTCATCTCTGCCCTGTTGATCTTGATAGAGAACTATGAAAAAGGACAATGGCAATTGATACTCAGTGATGGGTTTCCAGCGCTAAACTGATTTCTTCGACTTTGTAACGGTGCCAGTATTTTTCAGGTGCCAAGGTGTTTTCTATTGAGACTGTTCCCGTACGATTACCATCTGCAACTCGTCAGTCGCTTGGCCCCGAGGCAACATTTGTTCCGAACCGGGATGGTGGTTCAGCGGCCGGAAAATTCCTTTTTCATATAAGGTAATTAATCTGCCAGTTTCCGCACTTCAATATTTCCTTTTGCTTAAGCGTATTTTTTGTTTTTTTATGGGGGAATTCGAGTAGCAGAATAGTAAACAGGTCAATTTTAAGTGTTTAAATCTGGGTCAGAGACATGAAAGTCTCAGCTTCTTGTTGACACCAAATGTGTTATAACTATGATGTTTCAGTTCTCCATTCAGTTTCAGTTTTACTTATTATGTATGTTGTACTTTGTGAGTTTTAGTTATAATTTTATTTAGTAGCTTTGATTTCAGTTATATTTAATAAAACATTTTGAGGATTTTAGTGCACTGTTGCACTTAATGATTTATTATATGCCTACACAGACATATGAAATGTTTGTTAGTTTTCGACTTCATTAGCTTCTTGCAATTTTGTACTAACTGTCTTGTTTAGCAATTCTACATTGATGGTTTCTATCTTCTTTTCAGAGTCTATTTAAATGGCGATTACACAGAGCCACCAAACGCAGTCAGTCTCATCACACCACAGCTGTCTGTTGCCGCCGGCTACTGAATCCAAACCCATCGTGTCGTCAGGGGTCCGTTTCCATAGCTACCACTCTGCAGAATTCCGTTGGCCAGTGGTGATCGCAGCATGTTGGTTGCCACTGAGACTGCTCTATTTGACTCACTGAAATGTATTTGTCTCACATTACATGCTTGATGTGATTCTGGTTGGTGTCCCTGTCTTTGTTTCTGGAGAATGAGCCAAACAAATTTGTCATGTAAAACTTGGCTCTTGTTTGGATTTGCAAATGTTCAAAAATTGTATGTTTTTAAAAGATCGCAGGCAAACGTTCGGTTTGCTGTTGTACAAAAACTACCGTTATGCTTTCCTTTTTTGGTCGTGTTCTACAGAAAACTCTAGCGCACACTCATGTAAATGCACAGTTTACTATGTTCTTATCTATATATTCTAGTATATGATATAATATATACACATTTAAATTACAAAGTAAGTACTTTGTACACTGATGTAATCGATGTACAAATAAACAGAATTTTGTATAATCGTAAAAAATATCAGTGCTTGCTCAGCAATGTGAGCTGTTGTAGATATCTGAGTGAAATATTGATGTATGTGGTTGATCACCCAGTTTTACCCTTACCGGAACTTTGTTGGCGATTGAACTCTACCACTTGTGAAAACAATTTTTTAGTTGTGATTTATTTAGGAATAATACTGCTTATGCTTTACTGAAGAAGGTGTGCAAAATTCGTTATGAAATGACTTTAGACAGGATTATGTGCTCAAAACAATAAACATTTTATGTATATCAATAGGCTTTTCTAGGGCTCTTATTGGCCATATGACTTTTATCTAGAGTTGTTGCGTTTATATCACAATGCACAGAAACATGTAACTGTAATCTATTGTTTTTAAGCAGGTTACGTGCAAACAGCTCAGGGCACAATCCTGGCCTATGAGATGTAACAATTTTAGCAAAATTTAATGAATGAGCTGTAAGTGGGATGTGAATTAGCTTATATAATGTACTTTATAATATTAAGTAATATGTGTACGTCAAATTAGGTATAGTTTCATTCGCATTGTGTATGTTTGTCTGTATGTGTAAATTTGAATTATTTTGTTATGAATTATTTTCTCGGAGGTCCAGCCTGTAAGCTGGATGAAGCAGACATAAATTTTTGAAAGGACTACGCTTTTTTAATATTCGGTTTTCTTTTCTGTTTAAAGAAGTGATACTATTTCTTATGGTTACTTGTACTTGCATATTTAGCTTTGAAATATCTGTAGAAATTGCATTATTGTGATAGGATAATGCGGCATATTATTTAAACCGTTTTGCTGATGACATGGGATGGCTTCTACTGCACACCAGTTATGTTACACTGAGCCTATGTGACATGATATATCGATACATATGATGGTGATGTATGTGTTCATGTATACACAACACACATATTATATAATATACGGATCTTGTGTACTGGTATGTGTATATATGCCTTGTCATAATTAAACTGCTTGTTTTGCTTACTTATATGCGACTATGAAAGGTTTGTGAATTATGTGGGATCTATGTCATTGCACTACTGGTTATTTTGGAAATGGATTAGATCCAATAAAATTCCATCGTGTGTACGGTAACTTTTGAGTTTGCTACGGAGATTGCGTATGAACTGCGTGGCTTTGTAGTGTGTTGTCGTGGAAACGAGTGGCTGTGTGTAGATACGTATATATTGCATGTGTTACTATTTTGTCGTATTGTTTCATTTTGTGTTGTTTTATTGAAACGTAACTTGGCAGATGATAATAGCCACCCATCATCAGTTGCTATAAATGCGGTCAATTTGGAAATTTGTCTGGACAGTTTTTGTCTGAGTTTCTTCATAGAGAAGTTACCTGCTTACTCCTCTAACTTGTTTGCTAAATAATCTTACCCTTTATCATCGTATTGAGGTAGCAAGATCAACGGCAAATTGTTGACATCCTGATTGAAGATGCAAATGGAGGTGAGGAGCATAGCATTGGCATAGGACAATCTGTCTTAACACTTAGGTGGAATCATTGAATTTGAAAGCAAGATTTGATTCCCAAATCTTACTTACTCCAGATGGAAAAATTTATTCTAGGAATGATTTAAATCTTGTGTATGCACAAGGATTGTTTTAATACAATGGATTGTGCTTTTCTTGTGTAGCGTATTTACATACTCTTAGGCTATTGCCCATTGTTTTTTTTAAGCAAAGCTCAGGAATTGAATGGGGTATTATACCTCTTAACTTTATAACTTTACCACTGATATCTGTTCTAAAAGGATAGTAAGCGCAAGCACAGATGTCAATTTAAAGCTCAGATTTGGAGAAATTGTATTTGCTAGATGTTTATCACAAGTGGATATTTTGATGTTTTGCTTGGCTTTATTTTCAATTTATAGAGTGCCTTTGTCCTGTAGACTTTTAAATTCTGTTGCAGTTATTTGTGGAAAGTGATGCGAGTCATAAGGCAGAATTGCGTATACTATTACCATACAGCTTGGCACATATAAATTACCATATTGATGTGTTATATTTGTGCGTATAATATATATATATATATTTATATAATATATATTATATATGCACATGCATGGTTTATGCAGTTTGTTTGCTTACATTTTTTGCATATGATAAATATATTTGTCAAATATATATAAGTTCAGTTGATTCACGCTCACAGACTATGCCCATACGTTCATTCTGTAGGTCTGTGTGCTGTGAAGCTAGTCAGATTAAGAATGGTCAAATCAAAATTTAGGCAATTTTTCAACGCCATACGTTGCGTATGATGGTGCGCATATTTGAATTTGTGGTACATTGCATGAAATCATTATTGGCTTCTGTTTCTTTTTGTCTTGTGTGAGGGTTGACGTTAATTGTGATATCCAGTCAATTTAACATCATATTATTGATTAACTTGATTTAACATCAGAATAAGGTGGTGTGGATCTATAAATTTATGGTGATTGAGCCATATCATTTTCCTTAACCCTTTGCCCGTTCATTTTTCCTGTTAAGCTCAGCAGATATTCTCGGGGCAAATGGTTAAAGGGTTAAAGAATTTTGCTTTAAAAGGTGTGGCCGATGAATTTGCTGAATTTTAGCACGACCTTTTGTTTTAATGAACCTATTCTAAAAATAATTAAGGATCCTAGCCAGTCTTACTGTTGTGTCTCTAAAATTGTCTAAGTATCCTAATTATTGAATGGTGATTGTTTGCAGTCTGGTTATCAGCAAGAAGTTGCATTATGCCTCAGAGGAAAGTGTAGCATGTGGTGTAGACCAGAGCTTCCCAAACTTTTAAGTGGCATGGACTGGCAGGAATTTTCCCACTGCAGAGGATCGGTGCCAAATTTATTGATTATATCTCTTTTTTGATCACCTAAAATAAGTTCCTGAAATGTGTATTTGAATTGATTTAAATGCATGCGTATCCTATTCTATGGCTTTATTGCTCTTTAATGTTTGCCTAATTAATGTTTTTGTTATGACTTTTAGAAATATAATAGCCATTAAAGATTCTGAGACAGTTTGATCAGTTGCGGGCGGTCCGTGGACCATGATTTTGGGAAGTGCTGGTGTAGATGTAATTGTAGCAATAAATTTTTTATAAGTTCTGACTGAGAAACTTTTGATTTAGATGCTTTTATCAGTAGCATATTTAGTTTTCTGCTGAATTCCTCTGTGTGTGCATGTATCTCCACGGGTTAATTTCACTCTTATGTACTTGTACAGTCAGTTTCGATTCATAAGGTGTCGGTTCAAATCTGCAGCTGTGCATGTGATGGATGCCCTCTGTTGTCGCCAGTGGTTAAAGTGGTTTGGATGCGCAGTGGAAACGCCAACTGTGAACAGTGGGAACGCTGATGAAGTAGTTTTATTGGGAACTCCCGTGCTTTCAGGGTTCCATGCATGGTGAGCAGTGGGAACGCAGGCAGAGAAATTCGAGAGCAGTGGGAGCGCCGTTCCAACCAACTTTAAACCCTGGTTGTCGCCCAGTTGTACAACTTGGCACTGGCATCGTGTTTACGACTAAAAGACAAGTACTGCATTGCACTAAGTTCTATCTATATATAAGACTTTGGGATTCTACCTTCATTTTTTTAAGTTTTAGAATTCTTGTGACTGGATTTAATTGGAAATTTATTCCAACTGTTGTGCAGTGAGAAATGGAGAATATAATTTCAATTATTCATGTTATTATTGTTCCTTGTCTTCTGAATTCTAGTCTGATGCAAATGTAGCGCCAAAAGAAATCCACCAAAAATTGCATACTTTTGCGTGCATGCATTTGTACGCATTTTTTTGACATTACATGTACCTTCTCCCACTTGCAGATATTGACACCAGCACAGTTCTAAGGCACATGATTACCTTGTTGATTTTCAGGGCTAAATGAGCGATCAGGTCGGGTACTCTCGTGTGTGCCTCTACAGGGTGGCTTAAAAAAATGTACCACCGGATAAAATGCGATATCTTCGCAACCGATTGAACTTTTCTGCGAAAAATTCCCAATTTGCAGGGGAATGAATTTCCAACAATCCCTGAAAGTTTCAGTTGAAACTTTTCATGTTTGCAAAAGTTACAGCTGTTCAAACTTAAAATTTCGTTTTTTCAAATATTCGGAGAATCAAGCTCCAATACAATGTGATTTCATTAAGATTTTTTGCAAATTACATCATAAGAAATTGGAAAATTTTCACAGAAAAAAAGTCAGTCGGTTGCGAAGTTATCACATTTTATCCGGTGGTACATTTTTTTGAGCCACCCTGTATTAAGGTCCATCACTTGCCTCTGACTGCTTATTTGTCGAGGTGCCCTTGTAACAGCATGTGCTGTGTTGCGGCACCACAGAAATTGCCGTCATTACATGTATGCTGTTTCCACCAGTGATTCTGATTAGATCCAAAGTAAAATATCTCTGTTATGTGACTGAGGTTACTGTTTAACGAACAGGATGTGCTGAAACAACTATATTATATGTACAATACTTACCAAAGTTAAACAGGGGCATAGGCATTGGGCCAATGAGCCCCTCACTTTTGCATATGGTTGACTCCCCCATTCCTCCCTCCTCTGTGCAGTCCCCTTAATTCCTCCCTCCTCTGTGCAGTCATTTATGAATGACCCCCAATGCCGTACATAGGTCATGGCCTTTGAACTGTGCGTGGGCTGGTGTCCTTCACAATTTTAACTTGGTTTTGTTCTTTGTAACTGGTAATGTTCTATTCAAAGACTGTCAACTGAATCATGTAATTGTATTATATTGCCTTGCTTGTTTTTCATAATATGTTTTCTTATGTTGTCAACGCAGAATCACATTTCGTGTCTGCAGTCGTATAAAAACGTGAGTGCAGACGTGGAAAGTCTCACGAGATGTCTCTCCAGTTGCATATATTATAGTGAGAGAAGTATTGGCAACCTGTAACAAACGTTCATTCACATGACAGCATGCAACCATCAAAGTCAGACTGTAGACTAGAAGAGTTGAAGAGTGACTTTGAGCCAAATTACCTGTGCTTCCCTTTGTCATAGATCTTTTGTTCTAAGGCTGAACTTAGGGGCTGTCCATATAGTACGTAAACACGGGGAAGGAGTCTCGGCAAAATTTTGCATTTGTAAAATAAATGTCTAATCATGATCTAATCATGATGTCCCTTTAGCCTGTTTATAACTCTGTGTTATCCTATAGTCACTCGATGGCATTTGATCACATTAAGTTATGTTCTGTCCAGATCTAAACAGTAAACCATAAGAGTTAATCAATTTTAGCTAGCAAATATGTTTAACCAATTAAATAGTAGTCTGAAATGCATGTCTTTGTAATGGGGGGGTGGGGGTGGCCCGGGTGGGGAGTAGAGGACAAGGCTTTTTAATGTGCTGTTGTACACAAAATGTGCAGTTCTGAATGGATTTGTGCAGTTGTAGAAGCACTTCTGTACAGTTAAAGCTAGCAAAAAAGGTCATTGTCCTCCGATTGGAAGTAATTTACCATGGAGAATTGGAAAGGAAAGAAGAGGTTGTGCAGTTCTAAAAATTTCTTTAAAACAGCCCTGGTAAAGAAGCTTATTTGTACGTACGTACGTGTAGGGGTGTTGACAAAATCAACATGTACAGAGGAAAGTAGGCCTAGTGTGAAACAGGAACCAAGAAAAGCCAATGTCTTCTACTGACCTGGGTTATGGTGCTCTTGATTAATTATTACTCAAGTTACATGCATTTATTACATTATTTAAACATGCACCAGTAGTGGTAGTAATAGTAATAATAAAGAATAACAGTTTGTTTGTTAAATATTTATAATTAAGAAGAATGTTGACTCTTCTAGCATAAACTACAAATTCGCATTCAAAATTTTTGGTCATTAGATTCAGTCATGCATGGTTTGGGCCTATCAGTTATTCCGGTTAACATTCAATCTCTTCAAGAGTTAAATGAGAAAGCTGCCACTACCAGTAACCTATTTGCAAATTAAATTTTTAAAAATTCAATTCATACACAAACGGCCAGCAAATAAGGGCGGCAATTCGACATTTTAATCTGTTGTGAGATTCTGTCCATTAGGTCTAGGCCTACCATCTATCTGACTTTAAAGGCGACCATTTTTCAAGTCTAGTCTTTACGCTGCTCTTTACCAGACAACAGCAATAGACGGCGTATTAGGAGGTTCGTTCAATAGCATTGAATAGGGCTTCATCTCGTCATTCCTAAAAATTATTATTGTAGGCCTAGTCGGTGATTTTGAATCGCTGATTACCGGTTGACAGACAGCACTCGGTTGCAGTGTAGGCCCTATGGCCAATGCAATTGAAGCAATTAGAAAAACGCATAGGCCTATGACGGAAGACATAATAATAATTATTATAGTCTCTTATAATTCTGAACTAACAGAATAGACAGCCTGCAATAGGCTACATAGGCTAGGCAGTGGGCACACACGTCTCCACCTAGCTCAATCCTGATTTAGACAGAAGTGAGGTGATGACGTTTGGATATTTAAGTGACAGAGGCCTTGTAGGCCTGCAGTACGAGCACAATCATTTCGGATAGCCGCGCCGACCATAATAATATAGTCGCGATTCTGAGATGAGTAGGGAGTAGGCTAAATTAACTTGTTATGCTTAGGTCTACGGCTTCAAGAGTCTGCGTCTCTAAGATTTTCCTGCGACTTCGATATTCGGTTATTGTAAAAATCTCAAGATAACCATTAGCCTTTAGCCTACAAGTTTGGATTTGTCTTCGCCAATAATTATCCGTTGTATTAGCGCTGAGAGCCTTAGACTACAGTAACTGTGCCGTTGTTGCTGCAACGTTCCGACAAGGCTTATTCTGTCCTGTGCGCATTGGGCTATTTCTGCAATATAATGAATATTAATCAAAGTATGGCTCCGGCGAGTAGTTGTGGTTAGTGCTACAACAGAAACTTATCGGAGAGCGTTTTTGATAAAAGATAAACGCTCGGAATTTCCTTTGTAATTACATTAAGCCTGATGTTTTCTTTGGATTATTTTCATTACTCGTTTTACAGGTATGTCCTTTTTGTGTCCGAATGTCCTTGAGTTTACAGTGCTTCTCAATAATATTGATGCATTTGTTGCGTACGATTATCATCTGGCTACTCCTTCATTGATAATATGGGTCAAATAATCTGTGTTAGCCCTTGTTTTCAGTAATCTACATTTTTTAAGCTTAATACCGTGTTTATTTACTGGTCGGAATTCAGTAGAACGAACCAGGTGCTAGCCGATGCAGTGTTATAACCGATTAAGTAATAGTGGAAGGATTTGTTTTTGCGAAGATTTGCATCACGACCAGTGAGTTGTTCTTGTATTGTTGACTTATTCACAAAGGTAACAAATAATTAATAGTTACTTACGCGTCCTAATCGTCGATGCCGTCATATTACTCATTTATAAGACAGAATTTACTTCCATCTCGGTCTCTTATTATGCATTCACCACAGGCCACTGCCGGTGTCAGAAAGGAAAAGGTGATCATTAATGTTCTATCAGGACTATATTAATGCGAAGACGGATTTTTGACATGCTAAGTTCTGTTCTACTGTTATACTGTTTTCAGTTTCTGAGCTTGTCCAGTTGAATTAGAAATACGATGAAACTGTAGTATTTGTGCAGAACTTGCTCTTACATTAATGAATTTGAGTTTAACACAGCATTACTAGTTTGTTTGGTAGTACACTGGTGCAACTGACAAGGATTTAAATAATGCAGTAAGCTATTACATTTGCTTTTAGGAGTTGTGCTTTATTAGGGAAAACACTGTTTGCATTGCTGAAGGGCTACTTCAAACTTTTATGTACCATTGACGCTTCCTTTTTCTATGTGATGTACTTTGGTACTAGTTTGCAAGTGATTAGTTACAAGGTCGTAAATTTATAACTGGAATCACTATTTTGTTTGTACTCAAATGAACGATTTTTGTGTACTGCGAGATAATGTTGAAATGCAACAATAGCAATAACAAGAGTATATAGCTGTGATAAACAGCGATGATATTTATGAAATATAAATTTTCATAGGCATACGATGTTATATTTGTAAGCCTATGCTTGAAAGCACATGTCTGTGGTAAGGCTGGTTAAAAAATACTGGTTCACAGCATCCGAAAGTTTGAGAAACACTGGTGTAAGATAATCTGTACAAGCCTTTAAGCATATCTCGGTGGCACCTTGTTTGGTGCAGTGCTAAAAGTGTAAAAAATAAGTGCCTGGACGCCCCTTACCTTTCCAAAAGAAGTGGTAGAACGCCCCTTACATTTTCAGGTGCTATGGCCAAATAAGTGGCAGGACGGCATAGAGATTTGAAAATAAGTGCCAGGACGCCGTCCATGACCTTCCTGCCACACTTTAAGCCCTGGTTTGGCGTATTTCTAATCTAGGTATGACCACGTCTCTGGGTACAGGCTTAATTTTCTGCACTGGCTACCTCTCCCTCAGTTACTTGTTTATAGGGTCTTGGCACTGGTATGACGTTGTCTTCTTGGTTTGGCCCCTGCCTATCTCAGGAAATTTTGTCACTCCACACAGGATATCCTGGCCCGCTGTTCCCTTCGCTCTTCTGCACACGACAAGCTTTTTGTCTTCTTTGTCTTCTTTATGTGTACTTCTACCAGGCAGCAATGTGCTTTCTCTTTTGCTTTCCCTGTGGTCTGGAATGAGCTCTGTTCATACTTGATCCTACTGCCAAGGTCCCCTATGACACATTCTATCGCAATCTTGATTCTGTCCTTAGCTGATTTTGGGTCAGAATAACTCCTGAGTTGTTATAGCATTAAAGGGGCACCATGTAAATCCTTGTAATGAATGAATAAATGAATCTTGTATAAGGATTTTCTTATTAATGTTTATCACTTTGAATACAAGTACTGTTTGATTAACTTATTGGAACTGTTTCTTGAATCACCACACAGCAAGTAAATCAAGTTATAGCAGTATCACCTATAACAGCATATATATCCAGTTCTGACTATATAGATGCAACAATAATCTTCACTGGCTGTGAAGATTGTTGTTGGCATGGACAGTTGGACACAGTATGAATTACTTTAAAAAGTTTTGTAAATTGGTAGAGCTTGCTTAATCATTTACGTTATATTATGTGTTTTTATTTTTAGTATTATGGCAGTGTGTATAAATTTAGGTGGTTTAGAAATAAACAGGATGTTATTCTACCAAAAAAAATTCAAATATATACTGTCCAAATGAATTGAAGCAGAACTTGACTGGCAGATTTTCAGTCACCCACTTGAACTTAATTGGCGGCCATCTGGTGAGGGAGAGAGGAGATATGCTGTTTATAAAACATCAATTGATCTGTTCCAATAATACCCTGTCAATGGAAGCTGACCAATTAAGATTGAGTCTTAGATTTAAAATGACGACTTGTATTAGATTGGAGGGATAGTCTAACCCAATCTTTGTATGTGCAGTGTTTTTGTGAGAAGTAATCTGTGGGTTATATTGCCTTCTGTCATACTTGAATCTGTTTTAAAATAAAAAGACTTTGTTATTCCGATTTGTACTGCACATTTTCTGCCTTTTTGCCAACTGAACTTAGTTATTGCTGTAGTCTTGAGCTTGTGAATTTCGTAGTCACTTAACTTCTTCAGATGGCATGGCATTTTCTTAGATTTAATTTATTTTAAGTCTTGGGCTCATATGAAAGTGTTCTACCTGACCAGTGATATTTGGAGTCTGCCTTTATTCAGGACTTTATTATTTCAGTGATCTTATATAGCACCCATTAAAACTCTGCTCAGCATTAGTCCCATCCTCCCAATCCTGACAAAATCACTAACAACAGCTGCACTTTTTTTTATCCCAGTACTGAGTACCCGGTACCTAAATTGCTCATGAATTTCATGTACACCCAAATTGCAAGTAGGCCTATTTTCCCACGAATCCATGTAACACTAATTGGTTTTTTTACTTTGTTTAGTAGCATTTTCTATCAGGAAAGCAACAATTTATGTACTTTCGGTTTTGAAAAGAGATAGGATGACTAGATGTCAGATACATGAATTGTGTGTGACAGTTGCGGCTCCCACAAATTCTCGCTGTAAGGAGGAACAAACTGTTACCACACATCAGAGTGAGAAGTCAACACGTTAAGTGCTGTTCTAACGTACAGGCTGTTGAGCATTTTGAGATTGTCAGTAGCGACTTAAAAAACAGAAAATTTTAAATTAGGTCATTCTAAACCTATCTTAACCCGTTTTGGAGCAAAACTTTATAAGGCAAAATTTTTATCAACTGCGATGATATTTTTAACCATAAAAATAATGTCTCAAAGTATACATTGTGTTTTTGGACAAATCTCAAATAACATATGCAAAACGGCATATGTTCGTTTTACGAACATTGGGCTAATAGGCTACTGACAGCACGCGCCATGTCGAACATGCACAAAATGACATTGAAACACAATAAAGTAATAAAAATGCATAAATACAATACACTAATGCATGCATACTTGTATACATACATATATACATTGTACTTATATACTTACTTACATACATGCGTTATATATATACATGCACACATACATTGGCCCTACATACATATTACATACATAATTTATATAGAGGGATTACAGGCATTATACACATGCATACTTACATGTACATGTATGTATGCATGTGTACATACAGACATGTATACATACATACAGTCATGATTGCATGGACATGCACCAATACATACATCTATTATAATATATGCATACTATTGTGCATACATCCAAGCATGGATAAATACATACACACATACATACATACATACATACATACATACATACATACATGCGTGCGTGCGTGCGTGCGTACGTACGTACTTACTTACATACATACTTACATGCATGCATACATACATACATACATACATACATACATACATACATACATACATACAAACATACATGCATAGTTTTTTGCATACATACCTACACACATGCATTCATACATACATACATACAGTACACACATACGCACCAGCATCAATGTATCCATACATGCGTGTATACATGCATACGTACATTCTTGTATGCATACATGCATGCACGCATAAGTGCACGTATGCATATGCATACATACGTGCATACATACATGCATAGGCCTACAATTTGAGTTGGTTTATGCATGTAGCTCAGGCTTAGATACACATGTATTCGTCTGTAAATCAACGTTGACTTGACGTGACGCATCAGTAGCCTATTGGACCAATGTTCGTAAAACGAGCATGACACAGATATGAATTTTTTACAACTCGGTTTTTTTCAGGAAAATTATGCAAATACCATGTGTTTTGTGACAAACATGTGTAGTTTTAAAATGCATATCAGTTTGATCGTTATCACCTATGAGACTAAAATAACAACTTTGCAAACAAAAGACGGCGATTTATCATGGTTTTGCAGTTTTTTGGCATTATGCAAAACAAGTTCAAAACTTTAAAAACAACAATTTTTTCATTCTATCTGACAAATCTATCTTCCTTCTGACATAAAAACACCTGGACAGGAGATTAAAATCATGGCGTCACCCAAATTGACGTCTTCAAAAAATATGTTCGTAAAACGAACGATGGTCCAAAACGGGTTAATCACCCTATTTTCATCATAGCATTGTGAGGCAAGTATCTCTGTAGTCAATAACTTCCAGAGTTCCACTTATACGGAAGCTCAAGTGGCCAAGAGGTTCATTAGTTTGCAGTTGTGTGCCAACACGCAATTGCGTCGTTGACTCGTGTAGGTCATTTGTGACGTAGCTGCAAAAACAAAAGTAAAATATATCTAAGTCGATTTGACTCAACTTGGCAGAACTAACGTTTGTCTCGTCTTGCAAGTCGATTGAGACTTGAGTCGACGATTTTTCAGTCGACTCGACTTGGCCAAATTGCGATCAATCGACTGCGAGGTATATCTAGTTACCCACAACGCACAAGTTTAGTTGATAAAAACATGAGTTACTAAAAAGGTCTGTGTGCCTAGCATTCTGCCAGCGTCTTTTCTGGCAGTGTGTGTCCATTCTGTTGTATGCATTTCAATGCTTCTTATCATGCCTTTGTTTATTTGTATTTTTCCACCTTTATGCACATTTTGCCTTTTAATCTTTCTTTCTGTATATATGATTGTCTGTAAGAGTCCTTTTGTGCCTCGTATATACAGTTTTGCATGTGTTGCAAACTGTGCCTTTCTGCCTGGATTCTTCTTGGTGTGACTTGCGTGCTCAATGTTTCCCCAATGGACTGTGCTGAGGCTTTGTGGCATGAATGGTTTAATGTTGTGGCTGCTGTGGACTGCCAATTGACTAGTAGATCCCTTATGTACTCATTATGCCTCGTTGCCTTTTGGTGTGTTGCTAGTGGTTTTGGCCGTTTGTTGGTAGTTATAATTTATATTTATGTGTTGCTGTCCGTCCACTCCAGGTGATTTCCATCTGCTATGTGCTGGCAAGTGTGAGGATAGTTGCCAGGGAGACAGGGCTTTCTTCTTCCTTTATTGGAGAGAATTATTTGATCAACATATATACAAAAAGAGTGTAGATTAAACAAGGACACAGAAGGAGAAGAAGAAGAAAGAAGTCCTGAGGTGCCTGCTATATACTTTGAGCAAATGCTTATTTGGTAAGTAGCTAGCCATTTGTGACAGCATTTTTAGTCTGGACAGCAACACATTAGCCTGCTGATTGCTACTGGTTTCGAACTGCTGTTCAGTGCTAATGCTGCTGACCTTCTGACATTGGTCATTATGTGGCAGTATGTAATGTATGTATACTTGTTCTATTGTCCTTGCTGACTACTGGTGATTTGAATTAATTATTTGCAGTATTGGGCATTACGCCCAGTAGCAGATAAAAGTAAATTATTATTTATGGTTTTTATACTAATCTAAGGAAATGGTGAGAGACAGACGAATTATCCACAGAATTGTGGAAGGTGTCTGAATGTTAAACTGCTTTTGGCGAGAGTTGAATGGCTTAGCTGCAGCAGTGTTTGCAGGGGAATGAATTACTGAGCTTCTCTGATGAAAAGCAAATGACTTGTTGACTGTGGTGTGGAAGGGAAAGAATGTTCAGCTGTAGTGGTGCCAGGTAAATTAACAGCAACAGTGTAGAAGGTGCACGAAGAATATATACTCATCTGTAGCTGGAAGGTGGAAGGATATCCATGCTGAGTGGTTGAAGGGGGATTAATATCTATGTGCACTAGTAGTGGTATTTGTGGAAGGTGGGTGAATGTTCAAATTTAGTGTTGGAAGACTGGATAATGTCCACATTTAGTGGTGATAGGTGTATGAATATTTCCCTTAAGTGGTGAAAGGTGGATGTATAACTACGCATTTATACGCTGGTACAGGTGGATGAGTATTTGAATTTAGTGCTGGAAGACTTAGGATGATGTCCATATTACGCAGTGATGTCCAGAAGATGTTTCTACTGGAGCGACATTGTGGATGAATGTTTAAATCCTTTGATGGGAATGGTGGAGCAATATCTGCCCATGTAGTTATGGATGCACAATTTGATTTTCAGCTTATTCTGGTCCCTTCATCTAACTGGTCTGTGATAGATCTTATATGCTTTTTAAATGTTGATGCTTGCTCACCAGAGTGCTTTGTGGCGGATGGTTTTATTAAAGAATATACTTACCTTTTTTGGATCTAACTAGAGCTGCAATTTGACTTTGTTGTTAATTTGAACAGCCTCTTATAAAGTACTTGCAAAATGACAAAGGGATGGCGGTATCAGAAAGCTACGTTTCTCATACTTAGGTTGTATTGTTGCTTCTTGGTAAATTGTGATGTATAATTTGTATGTGTACAGCAAATGTAAGATCTAATGTTTATGGAACCTCTTACTAGCACACTTCATACGGCTATCCGTATGAAAGAAACGTTTCTTTAAAGTTCATTAGAATATACTGCTTGCGCAATGCAGAATCGTGAGCAGTTGTGTGTGTGACTTTTGTTATGGCAGTCAACTGTTGGAAGAGTGCAAACATGCCTGCAGAATGTAACAAGCAGGACTCCACAGAGCCACACCAAACTGTTGATGTTGTGTGGATCATACGCTTAAAGAACCAACACTCTGAATTGAGATGTGACTATTTTTTATGCTTTGCATTTTTATTTTCTAATGAATGCTTTTAAGGTTAAGTGGAATTCTACTGTGTAAATTGTTTTAGTCTACTGACTAAATTTTTAGTTTAAAATTAAACTTCAGTTTACATTTTCCTAGTTCCATTGTAAAGTCATTATTTTGCTGTGGATTTTGATTCTTTATCTACCGATTGGACATCCTTAAAGTACGTCATTTGCTGCCTAATTTGTCAGACATTTCCCTTTTAGCTGAGCATGTTAAAGGAAATTGCTGTGCATTCTTTGTTTTTGAATTGTAATGTTGTCAGTTTTTCGCATACTGTTTCCTCTCATTGTGCGTTTCTTTGTCTGCCTGCTGATTCGTCTCAGATTGTCTGGGACTTTTTCAGCTAACCTTTAACTCTATCAGTTGAAATCAGAACAAATGTTATTCATCCAGGCTAAGCCAGGCTGCTGCCTTCATCCCCTCCCCTCCCTTCTCCTCTGCCCCCACAGTAGCTGCCCGTGCCTTCCTCCAAAATGATTTATCTGCTCTGTTGGACCCTGCAGTTCTTTGTTGAAATCCTGTTGCCAAAGGAAATAGTCTAACGCTGATTAAATTTCATTTCTATCAAATCTTTCATTCATGTATTTTGTAACTAAACTAAGTGAAAGTGGATCTTTGCTGCCTCCTCCTTCTCCTCGTCCTATGTCAGTTTATGTTCTCTCGTCTGGGTTTAAGGTTCTTGTCTCTTCTCAGGTTTCTTTGGACTTTATTTATTTTCTGCCTCTCCCTTTCGTCTGTGAATTGAGTATCTTTGCATTACTGTGTGGGACCTGTGGGTGTGTGCCACTGTGTGGGTTGGTGGGTGACTCTCCTGCCTATCTTCTGTGCAGTATGTGTGTGTCATTTGTATGACTCTCTGCCTGGCTTTGTCTGCTCCTCTGTCTGCCCGATAATCCAGTTGGCTGATCAAATTGTTTTATGCACTTTATTAGAAGTTGCTGTACATTTAATGGACTCTGGGAATCCTTTAATCTTCGGGGGTCTTTCTTAATATCGTCTCCAAAGCTTCCATTACTTATTATTGATTGTTATGTCTTAATGACATTATTGATCTGTATGTCTTATTGGCCCACATTTTCGAAGTTTTCTATGTACTTCTTTATATATATAGAGATCAGCATTGCATAGCCTATCAAAAGACCAAGTGCTAGAAAAACTTGAATGGGAGATATATATTTTAAGTGAATTAAAGCTGTTTTGTTTTGAATTATTGAGTTGAGTAAATGATGTTTAATACACCATGTGTTTACATTGAATAGTAAAAAGAATAGATCAGCTTTTTGGTATAGAGCTTTTGACAGGAAATGACCAGAGACAACTGATATCATGCTTCATCCCCTCCTTATGGTCGCCATCTTTTGTCCTCTTTGTGAACTTGTACTGGTTCTCCGTCACTAACCATTCCATCAAAGATCTTTGCGATGTACTTTGTGCATTTACCATTGAATCGACAGCTGACGTAAAATGGTTTTCATGGTGTAGACACATCTGAGGAGCACAGATGCAGTGTACGCACATATATTTAATAAATTCTATATATGTTTTATGGATTACATGTTATCTCTGTAACATTATGCTTGATGTTTACCATCCAAACAGATACATGGTGTTATCTCAGCATTTTATTGCATTTCTGTCATCTCTGGAGAAAGTGAGTAAATGGACACTTAATCAAATATTAACTAGACATTTTACAACATAGCTGTAGAGACATATTTGTGTATTAGCTGCTACTGAATTTATAGTTTAGATGAACTGGTTAATTGTTCTGACTGGAACTGTGGTAACTGATCTTACTTGGAACAGAGCGAGTGAAAATAATGTAGACTTGTGGATTGTGTGTGCTGGAAGTCATCTTAGTCAGCCATCTTAATCAGTAATTAAGCTTTAATCGGTATAAACGAAGCTTTATCACACGGCCATTCCTTGACTGTGGCATTCTCATGTGAGTAAATTCTTTAACTTGACAGGCGCAGATATTTAACGAAAGTCAGAAGAAGAATTTGAGATGAATGCATTTAAAGCTAACGTGCATCATACCATGACTCTGGACCATAAATGGTGTTTAAAATGTTTGATGATTTCGATTGTTGTAAATAATTGGTAATTCTTTTGTCATTATTCAAATATTGTGATTGCTTGATAATTAAGCTTCCAGTAAAACCAGCTCTTGACACTTTATAATCTGACTGCATGAAGTTATATTGTTAAATGTTGACCATCAGTTTGTAATATGATTAATTACTGATGTAAATAGAGAACCCTGTTTATCAGAACCATGCATTCCTTTGGGCTAACCTAAATTGACAAACTGTGTACGAATTTTGTAAACTGTGTGCTTGTATCACGATTGTGGTGGTTCAATAAAGATTGATTGATTTCATTAGCTTTTTAGGATTTAAAAAATGCATCTGGTTAATTCATTTGTGTTGCATAACGTTTGTTATCTCAACTGTTGGGCTACTGTTTCTTTTATGGAACGGCAAAAAGCTTTTAAATTCCTGTGAGATAAAAATGAACCTTGAAAGACTATTGAATTCCGCTGAGGTAGGCCTATATGTTCGCAGCTAGGCACAGCTTAGATGAACATGCATTCTAAAGGGAATGTGCAAGTTGGTAGATAGCCTAAGATAGGTTTTCAGTTGAGACTTAGAAACTCACTGCTGAACAGGGGTGCACTGTGCAGCAGAAGCTTGACTGAATGTTTTTCTTTCTAGTTTATTCATGTGTCCTTTCTGGATATTTATGCCTGTAAAGTGGGTGAAAAGAGAGGGTTCTGAAATTTTGTTGAGTTCTGTTACATCTGGAATTTGTACATCCATTTGGCAATTGATGCTAAGTAAAAAGTGTTGACGTCTTGAAACTTACCATCGCACTATTCATGCTGAAAGAAGGTCAGTTATGGATTTCTTTTCAGAAATGTCTGTCCCCCAGTAAATTTAATGATTTTTATTCAGTTCTTACTAACCCTTCAAAGAATATAAGTCAGTAAGAAAATGATGAATCAGGTCTAAATATTTCAACAAGAGGTGGTGGTATCATGTGTATGAATTATAAATGAATTTCTTTTCCAGCCTCTTTCCTTGAGGAGAGGAAAGCAGCCTTCATTGCTAATCTCGTAGGAACGTTTTAGAAGTGTAAACCTGACATACCAACTTATAGCCTAGTTCACTAGAGGGCAGTACTTAGCAATTTTCTGCATGGATTCAAACTGTAGAATTTCGTATTGGCAGTCCAGGTTGCGATCACTAGGGCACCACTGCATTGATCAGTAAAATGTTTCATTCGTGAGCAATAGGACAGAGTCACCTCTCCTTGACCTTATGACCTTAAACTGCTGAGATATTAAGGGTTGCCTAGCCCTAGGCTATATCAAGTCCTGATCCTGGTACCAGCCGAGATAAGTTACTGCTGCGGAATACTGTTTATACGTTTTTTGTTCTCGATAGACTTCTGTATCCAATCCGGAAAACGTTGTTCCATGCGACTCCCGATCTGTCCAGTCTTTGATCTATTTACCACCGAACTATTCGGCAATATGGTCTTGGTTATCGGTTATCGCTGCACTTGCCTTCGGCCTCCTCCGCACCAAAGCACCGGGATGATAATCATAAGCTTTGGTTGTCATTATTTCCTTCCAGTTCATCGTTTATTTCACTTGATAATATTGTTTTGCTCTTTTTGTTCCACTGTTTCCATTTTGTAATTTTTTATATATACATATATATATATGAATGAATGAATATGTAATTATATTTATAGTATACTGTTTGCATTTTGTAACTATATGTATTTATGTATATATATTATATGTGCATAATTATATTTATTATATAATAATTGTAAATTTTTCATAATAATTATTTCTTGTAGTGACGTCTTTCATTGAAAGATAATAATTGTAAGTTTTTTTGTCAGATGATGTGCAGTATCATCTTTTTTATATATATATATATATATATATATATATATATATATATATATATATATACACACACACACACACACACACACACTCATTTCACTTATGATACTACTTGCATATTATTGATATTACAGTAATAAGTTCTAGGACATTGCAATACGATCTGGGTTATTATTGTATTTCTGCATGAACATGAGACTTCAGGAGTCTCGTGTGTATTTTTCTTATTTTTTTCTTATGATCTGTGGTAGAATATCAGTTGTTGTTGCATTTATCTTGTATATATACAGTTGAATATAACATATATAATATATATACACATATTACGTATGAGGAAGTGGCTATCTGAAACAGACTGGCTCTGTCCCAGGAGATGAAGTCTACATACAGCCAGGGAATCATAACTAGTCATTGAAACCCAAATGAATTACCGGCTGGCCATGATCCTGGAATTCTGCAGTCTTTAATTTCCCTTGTGTGTGTGTGTGTGTGTGTGTGTGAGTGTGTGTGTTCAATAGTACATGATAAATATACTTTGAGTCATGTATGTATGGGTAGCATGGCCTGCTATGGAAGCAGAGCACCATTGGTAATTTTTTATTTGAAATTGCAAGCTATTTATAGTGACCTATTTTTTAATACATGTACTCCTCAGTCATATAAATTGTCACCAAAGTATGTAGAAGAAAGGGGTCAAAGCATGTAGAAGAAAGGGGTCAAAGCATGTAGAACAAAGGGGTACATACTGCTCACTGACATGTAACAAATAACATCTCATCAAAACATCAACATTTAACTTTTTCTGTTTTTATTTTTTTATGAAACCTTATTTATTTACTGTCTGTAATTATTTTCTTTACTTTTATTTTTGTCTGATGTCATTTAAATACGCTGTCTTCATTCTTTCATGGATTCTGCAAATTTATGCCACTATTTAATCATTTTAATTAATATCATCTTCTGAGAAATGAATGGTGCAAAAAGTGAAGTTTCTAATTAGGCCTAAAAAAAATTGTTGTGTTTCCGGTAACCCGACCGACCCTCTTTTATTGCCGCGACTCAAATAATTTTGTAAAATATTTTTATTTAAAAAAAATGTTTTTACTAAAAAAATTTTTTTTATATAAATTAAAAAAAATATATATATATTTTTTAACATTTGTATTGACATAACAGAAAAGACGTCAACAAATTGAAATTAACAGGACTGTCTTCTAGAGCAGTTTTAGGTGCAGACAGTCGGAAAACAGGCAGTTTATACTTGCTTAGAACACGTACTTTGTTGCAGCGTGTACCTTTGTGCAAAAAACACTCGTGAGGTATACTTTTTCGGATAGTCGCTGCATAAAAATATTTTACCAAAATAAAAATATTTTCCGACCTACCTACCCAATTTTTTTTAGCTCTGTTACCGGAAACACAAGATTTTTTTCAGGCCTTATTAAATTCTTATAATTTAGAAGTAAATTTTTTTTTATTGTGTAGGATCCTACACTCTACAGTCTATACTTAAAAGTGTAGTTTTGGTTGTCTATAATATGTTTAATTTCTCAATTTTTAACATCTTTTATATATATATATATATATATATATATTTAATAATTATAGTAAGTGTACGTTTGGATGTACATATATACGCAAGTTAATTTACACAAATAACTATGCTTCAGAATTGTTGTTACAATTGGGACATGTCGTTTTGCATTAAAGGAAGTTTTATAATATTTACACAAATGTTATCCAAAAGATGTTTAGCTTTTAAGAAATGCCTGATGTAACGAAATCAATTATTGTTAGAATTGTGTGTGGGTGGACAGGTATGTGGGTGTATGTGTGGTCTGTGGTGATGATGGGTAGAGGTGAGGCCGATTGAGCTGCTGTGGGTTGGTGATGTTGCTTGCAACTTCAAAGGCGTGTGGAGGGGATGGGTTTGAATTTATATTGCCTGTGCCAGGCCATTGCAGATTTGGAGATGAGCACTGGGATGGGAGAGTTTACAAATTGACATGCTCTGGCTTGACCAGAGAAATGTGCTACAAGATGAGTCTTTGCACAATGAGGCACATGTTCCTGTTAAGTAGTACTGGCTGTGATACTGAATTTAGACCTAACGTAGCTGCTTAGACATATTTTCCATAATGTGATCTGACTTTCAGCTGACGTGTTCAGGTTTTTTTTATCTTCTATGCCTTGCAGAATGTACTGATTTGATTTTTTTGAAGGGCTCAGGAACTCTGACCAGTATGGAATCAATAATTTTGTTGTATGGTGATCTATTATGATACTTTAGAACGTTAAGTCTAGATTAAACAAGGTTTAATAATTATTCTTCCAAAGTTCTATTAAGCAGCATTATCATTTTATAGTCATGAAAATGTGGTTCTAAAATTGTTAAGGCAAGCCACATGGTTGCTGCAGTCCAGCAAGACAAGCTTTTGGTCTGGTAGATTGACTGAACCAGTTCTACCCAATTCACTGAAATTAGAACTCATTCTCCCACCCTCCCACAGAATACCCTCCCCCCCCAGTGCCCACTGTGCTGTTAATGGGTCTTTTAGTTGGTGGCAGTAAGGCATGAGTTGCTTCGAAGAGGAGATCAAGCAGCGAGAACCAATTTCTGAAAAGCTTTATAGCATTTATTAAGGCATTTTAACTCCGAATAGGCAGCGTTTCTGTGGAGTGGGAGGTCTCGGCTTGCATTGCCATTGCCAGTGGTTTGCTGGGGCGGACAAGATCTGAATGGCTGTGCCTGCCGTGCTAAAGAAAGAAGCTTTGTGGGTGGACCTTTTGTATGCACTTGACCTGACTCAGTTGATTACTTTATAATAATAACAACATGCATACCAAAATATATGAATATTATTACTGGCAGATAGATATACTGGAAGGCGTTGTTGATTTTGTATCTAGCTCATGTGTATATATGTGCAGTAACTAGGCCTTGCTCTGACCTTGCAGATAGAAATTGGCCAAGAGTAACATTTAGCCATAGAGCTGCAGCTCTATATTTTCTTTGAGGCAGCCCTGGCATATAGGAAAAGCTAATAAACATCTGTATGATTTGTGTATGTAATAAATCTATCTATATGTATAATTATATTATATATGTATGTGTATGTAAGACTCAATTATACATATTTTATCTGGATGATTATATTCACTGACGCAAAGTACATAGGATATGTATGTGTAAATGCATTTGTATATAAGCTTGTGCATGTGTGTGTGTGCGTGCGTGTGTGTATAATACATGCGTGTGTCTATATGTGTGTGTGTACATGTGTGTGTATATGCGTGTGTGTGTGTGTGTACTTGTGGCATTAGGTGTATGTATGTTGATTGGAGTTTACCTGCAAGGAATCAGCATGAGGTGATGTCCTAGCTTGTGGGGGAAAATGATCAGTGGCTGATGTTACCTTCAGTCGATGATCTCCTCTTCCCACGGATAGTCTCTGATGTCATGCTGATGAGTGCAGTTTTTCCAGACGGAAGGAATTGATCCACGAGCATAATTAAGAAGCTATCCATCCGGAGAGGAGCCTGCTAATGGCTTTCCGGCTTGATGAGCCGTGCATGCGGCTTGAGCAATATTTTCCACAACTTGCACTATTGCTGACCTCAGTCGTGACTGGAAAGACAGCTGCTGATGTGGATGGCCTTTTCCAGCTGCTAACACTTTGCTATCTGCTGCATCCTAAATCTTCTCCTTCCCATCAGTCGATATTAATTTTGTTTCGTGCACTGGACAAACTTTCTGGAAGGACTAAGCAAACATGAGCGTGGCGTTTTTCCCAGTTGCCGTTCAGCACTGAACGACGAGTTTGCTGCATATTGGTTGAGCTTGCCAGGAGAGTCCAATTAATTCTTGAATGTATTGTCGGTGTGTACACTAAACAGTGAGCAATAAGTGTCGTTTATTGAGTGAAAAAAGCAGCAATGACTGAATAATATATGGTTTACGATGATTGATGTTTAAGCATATTTATGGATTTAAATTGTTATTTAGTAATATTATAAATTGATGGAAAAATATCGGAAAGTTTCCGGAAAGATATGAAACTTTCCGGAGAATTTAATATTTAATATTTAAATCTTATGACTTAATATAATTTTAGATTAAAATATAAATATTAAAATTAAAAATTATTAAAATATTACAAATTAAATATTACCGTTGTTCCAACTATGATAAAATGATTTAAAAAATAAAAGTTTCTTTGACTGGCTGCTCTAGGAATATTTAGGTAAAGTATATATGTATGGTCTTTGATTTTCAGGCATGTGCTTTTGATAAGTGGATGGTGTGGTGCTGAGTTTCCAAACAGTTCGTCTTCCTCCCGTGCCTTATGACGATGAAACCACGATCAAGACAACAATGGAAAGACCGGTCTTCAGCAGGAGTCGTCTCTCTCGCAGTTTACTGGTCCTTTGTGGTCCTTGATGTCTGCGCATTTCGACATGTGTCAGGTAGGAAGAAAAACACTTGGATGGCACTAAGGCTGTGTCAGTTTTCAAGTAGTCCCCAGATTCGTTTGTTTGTTTATTGCACGTATTGTGTGTGTGCTTCTCTCTGTGTGTGTCTCTCTTTGTGCTATGACCATTTGCCACCTCCATCTGTCTGCATCTGTCTTATGTCTTTCTAACCCTGCTTTATCTATCTCTTTCTCTCTGCTTTTTATCCTTGTTTCTTTTTAATGTATTAAGCTGTGTGTCATACATACGTACTTGTGTGTGTGTGTATGTGTGCATGTGTTTGTGTATCATTGTGCATGTTGAAAAGTAGCATATTTTTCAGGAATAATTTTTATGCCCAAATAGTGTTGTATTAATTTAGGGGGATTTTTTATTTTTCTTTGGTTCTTCATTCATTTTGTTTATTACGAGTGTCTTTAACTGTCTTATGCTATGTTTTATTTGTTTATGATGCTGTACCTAGTGTTCAAGATTGTGCCAAAGTAACGTTTTTATTTTGTCATTGTCTCTTCATTTCTTAGTCCATTTTTGTGTTTTCACAAATTTTTCCATTCACTGAATAAATATGCATAGTCGCAAAATTAAAAAAACACACCTCAAACTCGCATATGCACACACATGCAGACATGTGCATGTAATTATAGACATGCATTTTGTTTTCATATTCATGAGCGCTTTGTTATGTATTTCTTTGTTCTTATTTTTACTGCTTATCAATGGTTAATTTTGGTCGAGTCTGTGCTGCGTAGGATCTGATACACGAAGAGGAGCTACTAGGGGTGTGGTGCCTCATTATTCTCTTTCACTTAGAACTTGTAAGCTGTCTTCTAAGTTGCTAACACCTGTTCTGATATAGCAAATATGTTCATTCGTGTCTTTGCAGACTTTAGTTGTCCTGTCATCTTCTTAGTGAATTTCTAAACCAACTTTACGGAGACCTGCACAATATTTTCTATGTGGATTTTTCATTGGCAGGTGTTCTACGCAATGACATGTGTCATTTGGTTAAAGCTCCTTTCATTCAGACTATTGTTGGTCCTCAATGGAAACTTTGACTTTTGACGAATGCTTCTTTGTATACACTGTGACTATATATAGAGTTTTATGAACCCACTTTTATGGACGCACTTTTACGGACACACACACACACGTGCACACACGCGCACACACACACACACACACACACATACACACACTATCAGTCAATACGGTAGTTACAGTCCATTTTTACTGTGCCTATAACTTTTGTCATGTATGCCTTGTGTGTACCTGGTATATATATGAGGATTATTTGCCATTTTGCATGTTTAATGCCATCTTTGTTGTTCCCTTCTGTATACCTTTGATTGTTTTACTGCTGTGTATTTGTTGATCATGAATTAGTCATTTACCTATGAATTAGTCATTTACCTGTGAATTAGTCATTTACCTGTGAATTAGTCATGCACCTGTGAATTAGTCATTTACCTGTGAATTAGTCATTTACCTGTGAATTAGTCATGCACCTGTGAATTAGTCATGCACCTGTGAATTAGTCATGCACCTGTGAATTAGTCATGCACCTGTGAATTAGTCGTGCACCTGTGAATTAGTCATGCACCTGTGAATTAGTCATGCACCTGTGCCTAGGATTGGTTTAGAAGGCGGCTCTCCCTCTAAAAATGGTATTAAGATAATTGTAGCTGTTGCTGATCGCAGACTTGCGGGTCTGTTGTCTCCCCAAACGTCCCACATTAAAAAAAGTGACCAGAAAAGACATTTGGAACATTAATAATGTTGCTTTGTTTTGCAAAGTTCTTGTTTGTAATACTATTAGCTGATCTACTTTAGCAAGCCTTCCCCATAATACCTATATACATTGTACTAGTGTTGCAATTCTACACCTCTGACATTGAAAGCAACTTTATTGATTGTCGCAAAACTGACCTTTGGCACACAAAGAGTTTATGTTTACGTAAATACAAATAATTTTTTAATCTGTGTTGCGCAAAAACGGTGAATCGTTTCAGTTCCATATACACTCATTATTTTTTTAACCTAAGATAGGACTTAGTGAGTACCTGGCCTCCATGCAGATAAAGCCTTTGAAAGATTGAGTTTTATCTGCATGGAGACCAGGTATAGTCGCTAGGTCTTATCCTAGGCCATCGTTTGACTGCCATTGCACAGAAAACTAATATTCACCAGTGGAGGAGGGCTGTGGGTGAAGATCTGCCTTTTGCTGTCCTGTCCATGTATAATGCCTTGGTCATTGTGCTTGTCTCTCACAGTGTTCCTTAGGTTTTGCAACAAAAATTCAGAGTGCCCTAATGGGGGGACATTGAGGATTTTGCCAACAGTCTTCCCAGTGCAAATTGCCTAAACATTCGGAGTTTTATTTGTTTTGAGCCATCATCTGCAAGACATGGTTCTGTCTTGTACACATGAAAAGTTCTGTGTTGTGGATGTCTGTGTACTATAGTAGACGTGAAAGTCCCAAAGTTCTCTTTGAACAGGAACCATGCTATTGAAAGGCATTCAGCTTCTGTAAGGCCACCATCCAGAATTCAGCCTCATAGAGGAACTGTTTATGAATATTAGAGAATATGAACAGGTGCACTTTGGGGGCCAGCTGAATATTCATCCTTCACATATCATCTCCTGTTTAAGGCTCTTCTTGCAGTCATGATCTATTGTTATTTGCTGGTGTACTTCGGGCTTGCAGCTGCAATTAGCCTCAAGGTTTGACCCCATGATTAGGTTAACCCTCGTATACGAGTTCCATGGTGGTTCACTAAAACTTTACATGGTCCAAAATTTAAAGAAGCTTCACTGTTTTCTGGATCGGGGTTTTGTTCCAGTTGGTCTCCATTCCCAAAGTCTGATATGCTTTGCAATCCAGTAGTTCCAACAACAGGACCCAAGCAATAGACGTCACATCACTGACGTAGTAATCCAGGTCTGAGGACATTTACAACCAAGTGCATGCACCTCCGTAACTCACGGCAACCGTCGTCTGCTGTGTGATTGAGATGGTTTTCTTCAAGAGCAGGTGTAAATTTGCAGTCGTATACGATCGATTAATACAGCGTGCGCTTGGATTGCTTAAAGGTCTCTCAAAAGGTCTGCAATCATCCCTGGAAACCCAAGAGAGAGCGAGAGAGAAGCAATATCTATGGAGAGCCGTGTGACCTATAGAATCAAAAGCAGCCTTCCGATACAACATGCATAAGCAATCCACCACATCGGCTGCTGCCATAGGCGTACGAGGCGGGGGCCCAGAGGGGCAAATGCCCCCCTCCCAACTTTCGGGCAAGTCTGGTTTTTCGGGCAAACATAGTCCCGGACGACTAAAAAACAAAAAAACAAAATGGTCGTCAACTTTTTGTCCGGAAAATTTTTCGGGCAGAAGTTTAAACTTTGCCCCCCCACTTCTGAAACCTCCCGTACGCCTATGGCTGCTGCTGGTCGTATTCCCTTCTCGATCGACTCAGGCTACTCAGCGTGAAAATACGATCCACAGTGGATCTTCCACGAGTAACAGTGAGCCGTTCTATGTATGCTACCATAACCTTTTTACGTGTTGTCCTGACTCGACTGTGAATTAGATTATCCGGTGCTGTGCCGTGTGTTGGTCCAGCGTGCTAATTGGTCGACGGCCATTTGTTACGCAGCTGCTACTTCGATCGATCGATTGCTAGAGTATTAACCCTTAACCGACCAAAGGTATAGGATTCCCAAAACTATTTACTATGCTTTGGTCGGTAAAGTGTTAAAGCAGATGGTACTGGACTGAGTTTGTCACAGTCTGGTTTCCATGAGCAGAAAACTTCAACACACAGTTGCTGAGCACAAAGTAATTTTAAGTAATTTTCGTTTATTCAATAATCCGCTTGACAGACCTCCATTCTGTTACGGTATATACACAGTTATGCAGCATGAAAGATGAAAAACTCTGAGTTTGTTTTGCATAAAAAAAACGGTGTTGTATCAAATGTTTCAAGAAAGTGCTGAACTAGTTCAGAACTACCCAGTAATACATACATTTGCTATGATGCTTGTATAAAAAAAAACCTTGAGGTGAAATTCCTTTTAATAATAATAATAATAATAATAATAATAATAATAATAATAAGACGATTTATATAGCACCGTAGCTCAGCTGACGAGGCCGAAGGAAAGGGCGCTGTACACGGGATAACATGTTACTGTCAATTAAATATACGATTGTTTGAATAGGTAAGTTTTGAGACTGGATTTAAATGTCTCCATCTTCACGTGGTCTGGATTTCCTCTGTCCTTAGTGTTCGTAAAGCGCTGTTAGTTGATTAGTCAATGCATTGTCACTGGATGGTGATGACACGATATTTATGTAAGAAGAGAATTAAAGAAATAAATTTTAATTTTACAGTGCACGCGTTGAGATCTTTATTGGGTCGCTGCTCAGAGAAATATACGTTGTGGTTTTCATATTTCTCTCTGTCTTCAATCTTCATATGTCTTGTCTAATTTCCTGCATTCTTGAGAATTCTGCAATTGTTTACTGCCCTGTTCACATGTTTGTTAGTTTAACGATATATCCTTAACATGTCCAAAAACCAGTGAAACTACTTTGATTAATTAATTAACTGTAAAACTACTTTGATTAATTAATTAACTGTATGACTTCTTTGATTAATTAATTAATTAACTGTCCTGACATCTGAGTCTGATTAACTGGGAGAGTCCACATCTTTGCTTGATTGGCTTGGGACTTTGCAATTAATCCGGAAGAAAGACGGAAGAAAGACGAGGAGGAGGAAGAGATGGTGGTAGAGAAGGAGGAGGAGAAGAGATGGAGGTAGAGAAGGAGGAGGAGAAGAGATGGAGGTAGGGAAGTAGAAGGAGGCGTGGTAGCGTTGTTGATTTCCTCTGTGTGGAGCGTGCTTTAAATTTTAGCTATGCAATCGTCCTGTGCCCTCTGTCTGTGATTGTTGCTACTTAACTGATTCCTGAGAACAGTTGCCAACGGTGGGATGTGCTTGCCTGTCAGCAGCCGCAACCCGAGGCTGACTGAGGCAGAGGCCAGTTGGACCAGTTGAGAGGGATGGATGGATGGATGGATAGATAGATGGATGGAGCAGGGAATCAGAGGGGTGGGGAGGGAAAATGTCATGATTGACAGCTGTGCTGGGTGGGTAGAGAAGTAGTTATGGATAGGAAAGAAGGGAGATGCTTAGGATGGTGATTGACTCTGCATATGCTCAGCGCTTGTTTAGTTGGGCAGATGGACCATGTGGAAACATGGCCTTCTCCTCTTTGCCTAACAGTTACAGGCTATGATATAGGTCTCCACTGCTGGACCAGAAGGGAGTAGGAGGAGGAAGATGAGGAGGAGGAAGATGAGGAGGAGGAGGAGGAGGAGGAAGACGAGGAGGAGGAGGAGGAGGAAGGGTTGGAAGAGGAGGAGGAGGAATTTGAAATTGATGAACTCATAGGGAAAGGACGGGGACAGGGAGTGGGTGGGAAGATATATTGGATGAATAATAATTTATGGTTTGCTCTGTTGCCTACAATGTGTTATCCTTCAGCTGCTGTGAGATTGGTTATCTGATGCCGCTAGTAATCCTCATCTGTCTGGCTACACATGGAACACTGTAGCCTCCTCTGCCTCTCTCTGGCCCTCAAGCAATGCAGTTGACCTCAAGGCCACGTTGGCTTCACCTTCTTCCCTTCGTTCCTACTGTCGTCTCAGCTTTCTGACTACGTCATTTATTTTGCCACGTCTAAGGACAGCCCCCAAATCACAGGACTCTAATCCACGTTGAATTATCAACGATCAGTTGGACATTCATCAACTGTTACATTTGAGCTGAGTTTGTGCTTGAGCCCCAACCACACAGTTCTTTGACATCTATTCAGGTTTATATATGGCTTTATTGATTTCCTACTTCCCTAAATCAGATTTGATACTTGTGTATATGTTTAGTTTTGGGCGGTTTTGTCTCTAAGAATGTAAACAAAAAATTTACAGGAAAATACGTGTTTCGTGATGCTAAGACATGGAAGGTTTGAGTGAGTGGTAGCACTCCAGTGGCACTGAGGAGAAGATCCACTTGGGCGCAGGATCGATTCCTGCTATACCCCCCCCCTCCACAGAAAGGTCCACTCAGCCTTCCATTTACTAGGGGCATTAGTAAAATGAGCAACAGGATAGATATTTGAACAATGAACATTGGACCAAGTCTTTGTTGTGTCGCCTTGTTGCTGTTTTACGACACTGCCGTATCAAAGATGATTTGTGTTGCCTACCTCCGTTATTTGGGCTTGAGACTGGCACTGTCAGAGTGTGAACAGTGGCAGAGTTATCTGGGTTTTGTAACTTTCGTTGGTCTTTGTAGACCATGTTGCCTGCGTGAAGATAAAGGACTTATTGTATTGTATTGTATTGTATTTAAACATTTATAAAGCGCCTCTAGTAGGGTAAACCGTTCAGAGGCGCTCCCAGTGCGCAAGGCCCAGCGAGAAGAAACAGGTTTTGAGAAGAGACAAAGCAGAGGAGAGACTACCAGAAAGAAGTGTAACACTTACATATTAGGCCTAAAAAAATGTTGTGTTTCCGGTAACAGAGCTAAAAAAAATTGGGTAGGTAGGTTGGAAAATATTTTTATTTTGGTAAAATATTTTTATGCAGTGACTATCCGAAAAAGTATACCCCACTAGTCTTTTTTGCACAAAAGTACACGCTGCAACAAAGTACGTGTTCTAAGCAAGTATAAACTGCCTATTTCCCGACTGTCTGCACCTAAAACTGTTCTAGAAAACAGTCCTATTAATTTAATTTTGTTGACGTCTTTTCTGTTATGTCAAAACAAATGTTAAAAAAAAAAAATTAATTTAAAAAATTTTTTATTAAAAAAAAATTATTACATTTTTTTTTTAAATAAAAAATATTTTACAAAATTATTTGAGTCGCGGCAATAAAAGAGGGTCGGTCGGGTTACCGGAAACACAACTCTTTTTTTTAGGCCTTACATAATGATCTGAAATTTGGGTGGTCAATTCACTAATTAAGAAATCGGTTTTTGTTAATTAAGGTTGAGCGTGTCAGAGAAGGTTTGAAAGGCTTGGAGGGTTTTTGGTGGAAGCATAAGTGTGCTGGTGAGAATGGTTACGGTCGGTGTGAAGGAGAAGACGTTCTGCATTGCTGTTCGTCGTCGTCGTTGTTGGTCGGCATTGAACGCTCTTCTCCTCTCTCTCTCGTGTATGGCTCTTAAGGCATTTGATGTGTCTTTGTTTATGTTGTCTAGTCAACGTAACATCAGTCTTTTCGCTGCGCCGCTGGTCGTCTTTTTGTTTCGAACGATGCACATGTTGCAAGTGCATCGGTGAACATCTGTGCGTTCAAGCGGAAGTCGGGTCTTCCCCGCTCGCTTCGTTGTTTCGTTGGCCCGCCGCGTTAGAACGCTGAAGGAGTCGAATTTGTGTTGAGGTCTCTAAGTTATTGAGACACGGAACTCTCTTGGGATAAGTGGAAGAAGACAGAGCTCTGTTGCGATACACGACGCAAGTGATGATTGCTTGGCGTCTGCTTCCAGACAAAATATTACTCCGAATAAATTTTGTTGTTTTATGGTTGCCGAGTTGAAAGTTTTGCACGAACCGTTAAGATTTGACTTGCTTCTAAAGAGCTGTATTTGCCTAAACTACGTCATCGGCTTGTATGGCTAGTTCTTGACTCTATTAACATCGTGCAAACGTGACATCTTTCATCACTATTTGAAACTGTCATTGTCTGCATGCATTATTGAAGGTGCTTCTCCTGCTAAACATTTCAAAGGGTTGCCAGTTCTAACTAAGTAGGGATGCATTGTCTTTGTCTGCCTTTGCTTCTTTTTCCTTTGAATCTTTCATGTAGTGCAGTTGTGTGGATTTGGTGAACTGCATTTTCTCTGCATGCACAAACCATTGGAGTCTTTGTTGGAACAACTTTGTCTACCAATACCTAATGATTGTCTATGTACCGGTACTTGTAGTCATTTCATGATTTATACGGGTTTGAAATCCTTTTGATCTTTGCAGCAAAACTATCTGTGCTGTAATAATTATAATTCATATCTCAACTTCGTTTATCAACGTCCAGCATACCTACCTGTACAGATTTTCGCCGAGTCATATTTATGACCTCATAATTATAAATGCAATTGGTCAGCTAACATGGTAAGGGGAATGAAGTGAATAATAGGTTAATTTGCTAGAAGTAAAATTTGAATCAGAGACTGACTTGAATGTGCAGAGTTGACATAGCCAGAGGTTAGAACTTACGTATCCGATTTCTAATGTGGAAGGTCATAAAATTCAGTCGATTTATATATGTTGCCGTTTTTTGAAGATACGTGTGTTTAGAATGATGATCTTCGAACGCATGATCAATGATTTCCTTTTCTGTTTCCGTTCTTCTTCTTCAAGGTGAAATTCCTCGCTTTGTCATTGAGCCGCAGTCCGTGTTCTGGCATCAAGGATCTACGACGACGGTGGCATTGCTGTGTAGCACTGAGCCAAGCGATGCCGGCATACGCTGGTTGTACAATGGTTCCCTGATTACAACAAAGTGGGGATCAGCTGCTCCTCGCGGTGGTCGCCTTCTTCTTGACTCCAGTTCCAGGTTGTGGGAAGACGGACCGTACCAATGCGTTGCCAACAACTCTGATGGAGCCGTCCTCAGTTCGGTTGCTTACGTATCGAAGGCTTGTGAGTATCTGCTTTATGCAATGCATAAAAATCAGCGTCCAACATGCAACAATGCATAAAAAATGGATCGTGTGGGTCCCTAGAGCTCAGAGAGCTGAAAGCACAAGGTGATGAATGAATGAAGAATCAGTCAGTTAGCAAGCCAGGTTGTTAATCAGTCAGTCAATAATAGTTAGTTCATGTAGTCGTTTAGTATGTTCTCAATGTGCCAGTGAGATCGTAATATTCACCCTGTGTTAATATTCACCCTGTTTATATGATCAGTCAATTGATCAGTGAATTGATTGATCAGTTGATAGTTATTAAAATCTTGAAGTGGTGTGCTTTAACAAGTGCTCATGCAAACATCATCATACATATACATCAGTTAGTGTATGTTGCATATATTTAACACTCAAGGCATGTTAAATGTAAACAAAAGTTTTGACTGGGAACCTTATATCGTCCACGGACACACTGCCAGTTGGGGTTGGTCCCATGCCTCCTCACTGGGTGGGTTTCCTCTCTGGGTGGTTTCATTGTCTGAATCATTCTGACTTGATTGATGTAATGATCCATGTGTTACCCATGGAACGTAAATGTATGTCTAAAGAAATTCTGTTTTCTCTCCATTATTCACTCTGACGTTTCAGTCAGTTTATGTGGTGTTTTGGTTTTAAGGCTGTTCTATCTGTCCTAAGTGCACATACCAGCCCATCCCTTGGTATCTCTTTGGTGTGGCACTAGTACAAGCAATGTCAAGCTTACCCATGGCTGGTTTGGACCCCTACAATTGATTATATAATTATGTATGTCAACTTGGTAATCTCAGCTGTTGCAAGGTTTTGAAGTACCTGTACTCTGCCCATGTAGGACACTGAACTATCAATTTTAATTTTACATCTATGGTGGAAACTGGTAGGAACACCATGTCTGCTCAGATGTTGTTTTTTGTTGATGAGCACTCTTGGGCATCACTTTTTATAGACAAAGGTTTAACCTATGTCATTTTGCAGATCTATTCAACAGACTCAATAAAATTATGTCAAACTACCATAATTAAATACAAGTCTCATAGTTTTGATTGCCAGAACTTTCTAATGTTGTATTGTGATTGTAGATTTTATATAATACAATACAATACAACTGAAATTTGATATCGCTCTCCTTACAAAGCTCAGAAGTGCACACATACCTCGAAGGCAAAACTGCAATTGTATTGTAGAGCAATAGTGAGTGAAGGACTTGCTCAACGTCCCCACAGAGTAACTGCTTTGGATGGGGATCGAACCCGTACTCACCGCATTACAGATTGTCATGGATAGTGTTTAAATACTCAGATTGTGATGCATTCAGTGTTAATCCTGTTTTCAAGTTTAGCTTTTTTGCTATGAGTTTATAGATAGTGTTTGAATGAATTGTTTTAGACATGTCGGATTTTGAAGATGGCCTTCTAGATCGCGACATCCAAGTGGCAGTGATGAACACGGCTGTCATCCCATGTGCCACTCCCAAAGGATCACCTCCAACCGACACAGAGTTTGAAAAGAATTCAACGAAACTCTTTCTGTCTTGTAAGCTTTGCAATTCTCTGGCAATTCATCTGGCAATGAAGTGTAAAATTGTTTTCAATGAATACTTCTCTCATTTTATGAATACGTTGTGTATCATGTGAGTGGTTTAATTTAAAATGGAATCAACTGCTTGTTGTAGGTAGTGGAATTATTTAAACTTATCATGTATGGTTTGAAGCAACAAAGTATCAAGACCTAGATGCCACATTGGTTGATTGGTTTATAAAAATGCCTGATTTGTGACATAGCGCTTTTTTGTGCACTTATGTTGCACCTAATGAAATCGTCAATCATTTTCAGAGTGATCTTTTATATCCATCTGTAAACCATATGTTTTGACAATGCCTCTGAACATAATTAGTTATTTTCAGCTACAGTGCGATTGGAAATGCCCATAGTTGAACATGTGTGTGTGTTTGTGCATGTGTGCACATGTATGCACATATATACACACACACAAAAATATATAAAATATATAAAATATATGTATATATAAATAATGATTGTCTGCTTAGGATGAGTTAAATAGTGACTTTGCCCAATCACTTCCAGATGCAACTGTGGTTGAAACTCTAAATAATGATTTTCATCAGTTAGCTCCGCTCGTAAGTCAGAAATTAAATCTTTTGTTGATGAAATCATTCAACGCGTTTGTTAACGTGAGCGTCATGTGAAATGATTTCTGATACGCTGCGATAGTTTCAAGTTAATAAGCTCAACGCTCGGATTCACGTATTGGATCGTCGTCGTTTGAAGTGTCTCAACGCGCTTGATACTTGCAGCTAGACACAGAATTCTTCCTTCAGGCAATCTGCAGATTGCCAGCGTGGGCAATTCAGACGAAGGTGTCTATCGGTGCATTGCCATTAACCCAGTGACCGGTGAGAGACGTTCGGCCCCAAACGTTGTCGCGCTAACAGTGTTTGGTGAGTACCGTAGGCTTCTATCATGATAATATTGATGTCACATGTTGCAGCGCTTAACAGCTCCATGATTTTCATGCCTTGTCCTCCCATTTCGTCCGTTAATTATCTGTTGTGTGTTATTTATGCGTTGGAACGTTTTTATGCAGAATGCAGAGCTCTGCTGTATCGTTGATAATGCAGACGTTTTTGTGGCAGTCTCCTAAAAGAAGTGTAAATGCTTCTTCGTAGTGTAAAACAGTTCTTTATTCTGTATCCTGTAAGTTATTGTGAGTGTTTTGATGCATATATTTTATATATACGTTCATCTGGTATGAAATTTTATTCTTATTTCTTTTATATGGGATTGTTTTTCATGTCCTTTGACCGCTGGTGGACAATAAAGTTGTAGTGTTGGCGTTCTCCGATGTCACTTTTATGCGTGCACCATGATTTAAACGGCTGATGTTGAAGTTCAGTGGTATGGGCATTATCACCGTGGCAGCTTGAATTGCTTTTGTGGTGTGATACTAAACTGTTGTTGTCTGTTAGAACAGACTGATCAACATCAGTCAAGTCAATAATGTCTTTGATGTCAGCAAATGACCGACTGATCAGGGGTCAGATGTCACTGGTGTGGACAACGCAGTGACCAAACAATGAAAAACTGATGTTTAACTAACTGACCATCTAAGAGGCAACAGAAATGCTGATCAGTTTTGCGCTAAAGTTACGGTAAATACAAACTGAACGGCTGACCAACTAACTAAGTTACCAATTGACCTAAAACCTATGTCTTCATGTTGGTCAATCTTATGGCCAGCAAAAAACTGACCAAAATATTCAGTCAGTTGGTTCATCAAGCAGTGTTTGAGTTGGTTGGTGGGTAGTTTGGTCTGAAATACAATTACTTGATCACATGGCTGTTCGATGTTTTGTTGTATATAACTCTTGAAATGGGTTATCATCATCATGCACCTTGAACCGTCTGCTCATAGGTGTCCAGTGTCAGCTTCATCATCTCTCTCCATCCATTCATGTATGTGCCAGGTGGAACAGTTCCTGTAGTGTGCCTCTGCACCAATCCTCTATGTCATTCGTCCATTTTATGTAAGGTTTGCCTCTTCTTTTAGTTCCTTCAATTATTCCAAAGACCAGACGTTTGAGATTCCTGTCATCTCCCATCTTGGCGATAATTATGCCCAAAGAGACTCAGCTTGAATCTCACTGCTTTCTGTAAGATCGTTTCTGTCCTGCCCACTCTTTGGAATTTTTTTTAAGGTTCTGTGTACATTGTACAATTTATTCTTAGCATCTCCCGTAGCGTTTGCTTTCGAATGCTAGTGATTCTTCTTTGTATCGAGCTGGTGAAGATACAAGTTTCACATCCGTATATAGTTACTGTGCTGAAGATCATTGTGTTCAGGACTTTCATTTTTTGTTGTTTAACTTTACATTTAATTTTTATATGGTATAAAAAAGATTAAATAGCTTCTCAGTGGCTACATGTGCGACGTGCATGTGTTTCACTGTCTGAATGCAGTGGGTATTGGGTATTGGTACCGAATCTGCGATTTCCAATTTCTAATACCGACCTTTATTAAAAATTACTTTTGATTCTGATTAACCAGCCTGCAGGTGATGGTTTTAGCTGATCTTGCCTCACATAGCTGCTGAGATGGGACTTGAGTCACCAACTAGTACCTGGTTAGATGACTGGCAGCTGCAGAAGCCAGACGGGGGAGGATGGTAAAGTTGGCCTGGCCTCATCATCACATCTCCGTCATTTGCAGAACTTTATAATAAGTTCATCTGCTTAGAATGACTCTAGCGTTATTGACTTACCTGCTTTCATTGTTGCACTGTATATATGCAGTGTCTTTCTGTCTTTAGTATCATTGGTAGCTGAGTGGAATTAGTAATTTATTATACTGTAGAACAATGGCAACATGTAGGTATCAAACAAGGCATAAATGGAATTAGCAGCAGCATAAATCATTGTGTTGCAAATCTTGTAAAAGTGCACAATTTTTTAAACAAAAATTAAAGTTAGTACAATTTAAGAACTTTTTTTATTAATGTTGCATCAAACTTACGCACATTGGAGGTTACTTTTCCAAGGATGGGGCAAGAGTTAGATAGATGGTGCCTGCTCAAATAGACATGTTTACCCTGGGTACACATGATTAAAATATTGACACCTCTAGTGATGTCTATTGATTTATTATGGCTGTACTGAATTTTGTGTGGTGCATTCTTGATGCTTGGTCTGCTTTTGCTGGATTGCAGTGCTGTCTGTGGAAGAGAGCACATTCATTTGGAGTTGCTCCTCCCCCAAAAGAAGTTTGAACTTTGTGGGTATGGGGGTGGTGCAGGGAGAAGAAAGCAGGGTTAAGAATTCACATTTTGACATAAACTGCCAGTTGGGCATTTCAGAGTGTTATGTTGATTTGGTAGTAGATAGGCAGAGTAATAGATAATGAAACAAATATGTAGAGAGACAGAGTCACACACGGAGGGAGACGTAGACATCCAGAGAGGAGGAAGAGGAGGACTAGGGCCTAGGTTATCCAGTGCCAGTGATTTTATTTGCCAGGCTGATTGATGAGGGATGGATGTAGAATCTTTCCCTCATCAATTATCCGGCTTTCCCCATCCACTGTACACCTGTGCTTGTTTTCCATCTGGGCCATGCTAAGTATCCGTCTTCTTCCTGCTGTGTGTTGCAGCAGTCCCTAAAGTTCTCCCATCCCCCCTGCTCCTCCCATCCCTCCTCTCTCGCTCCCATCTGTATGTGTAATCCTAGTTTCCTGTGTATCGAGAACCCATTATGACCAGATCATAATCCAATTTCAATTGGGTTCCTCCTACCACCCTTCCTTCCTTCCTTCCTTCCTTCCTTCCTTGCTGGGACTGGTAGTGATTATTTTGATTTCTGACTGGTAGTAATTATGGGTAGTACTTCAGTGTGTCACTGATTGTGCCCGGATGTTGATTACACACAATAAAACCTCATTTGCCTATAATGACTCATGCCTAAATGGCTCATGCAGTGATGGCATCATCATCAGTCCTTTTGTCATCAACAGGAACTGCAGTTGAGATTCCAGGATAGCCTTGACTTAGGGTGGGTCCATATTGGGTGATGCTGTTGTAGACAAGATGAGGGAAATTATTGTGTTTCTCAGCTTCAAGTCTGTAGATGATTGAGGAGGAGGAGGAGAAGGAGGAGGAGGATTATGATTTCCTAGGTTAGGCGTAAAAAAAAAATTGTTGTGTTTCCGGTAACGCGACTGACCCATTTTTAGGGCCGCGACCCAAATATTTTTGTAAAAAAATGTTAATAAAAAAATATATATATTTTTTTTTCAAATTTAAAAAAAAAACATTTATATTGACATAACATAAGAGACGTCAACAAAATGAAATTAATAGGACTGTTTCTAGAGCAGTTTTAGGTGCAGACAGTCGGGAAATAGGCAGTTTATACTTGCTTAGAACACGTACTTTGTTTCAGCGTGCAAAAAAGACTAGTGGGGTATACTTTTTCGGATAGTCACTGCATAAAAATATTTTACAAAATAAAAATATTTTCCGACCTACCTACCCAATTTTTTTAGCTCTGTTACCGGAAACACAACATATTTTTTTTTGGGCCTTACAGGAAGATGGTCTTTGAACAGAAATCCACAGGATTAGACAGCATCTAAATCGATAGCATCTTCTCACTGGGAGCTAGTGGAATCTCGTCTGAGAAATGACTGGCAACTCCTGTGGAGTCTGTGTCCGATCCATGCCAATGTGTCTAGATTATTACCAGAAGTTGCAGCAGAATTTCTTCATAATTTTCATGCAGTTTTTAACTTGCATATATCTGATGGTTTCTAAAAGAAGTTCTGGATTATATTTGACCAGCAGGGGAACATGGATGTGAATTAATATTGTATTATTCCAATTCAAATCATCAAAACATTACTCCGGCTGACTCGTAGCTCTGGGAAGGCAGAGCTGCAATGTGGTGGCAGATGAGCTAATGGAAGATTTCATCACCGTACAAAAATGACCGATTAGAAATAGTAGAAGCAGAAGATTTATGAGTGAAGAAGCACTGATAAGTCGTAGTGTGTGAGTGTATATTCTTGTTACTGTACTTGTTTTGTGCTATTCTAAGGACAGAACTTAATGGATCAGTCTGGTGTGAACATTCTTCATCGGTTAACTTTTCAGGTTGCAGCATAGCACGTGATGAACCAGAACTATGTGGTTAATTCCAAGTTTGAAGTCAGAAGCAAATGAGATTTACTAGAGTAAATATGTTGCAGTGAAGGATACAAATTACATTTATACCTGGTTATTCAGTTGACCCAAAGCAAATGTTAATTAACAGCGAATCCAAGTGTATTCATGGCCATATGCTTTCCTCTTGCTGGTACCCTTTGATTTCTTGTAAGGAAAAATTTGAAGACACGGGTCCTGGCCTCAGAATCAGATGGACATGTGGCTGGATTTGGGGAAACTCTGTGGATGTGCTAGACGCCAGATCAAATGATATAAATTTTTGATAAGTTAAGTTTTGTATGGCAATTGTTTAACTCAGACAGACAGTGTAGAGTTAAATTTGGTGAGACAATGGTGTATAGTTGTTGTGTAATGAAAAGAAGATGATTAAACTGTAGCTGGTATTAATCTGTTGTTTAAGGAATTAATTTTAATAATTTGCTTGGCTCACAGAAGTTTATGAAGATTTTTCTAGTCGAATTTAACAAATTCTTAGAGTTGTCAGAATTGTTTCTCCTCAGAACCAGTTAACGCAACGCAGCCGCAGATCACATGGACTCCGCAGTCGCACCTCGAAATCATTTGCGGCCAGAACCTGACGCTCGAATGTGTTGCTGAGGGCTGGCCTGTGCCAAGGCTGACGTGGAAAAGATATGGTGGAGTTCTGCCCGAGGGAAGATCAACGACGATATGGGGCAAGTTTTATCAGTCGTTGTACCTCCTCATCGTAACATAAATCAAGTCTTTATTGGATTGTTTCCTGCTGGATCATGCAAACTTCTTAGCCTTAGTACAATTTTCTGCCGACTTATTTGACGTATTTCCATCTCAGATAAATAATTGGTTCAAGAATTTCCAGGGTCTGAATTGTGATATAAATTGTGTAAGTACTGTGAAATGTAAGGCTAAGGCAATGGTTGTTATCTTTCTGAATTTCTGTATATAACTGAATTGTTTATTGCATCTGTTTCAAAATTACTGTTGAGTGTTGTTTAATAATTTAATGCGTTAATTTGATCAATTCGTAGTATCTCGGAATTGCTCAGTTGTACTGCTGTCTGTACTTTGCCCTGAATCAGTTGACGAGTGAGTTTATGGTCATAATGCATGTGATTCCACGTTGAGATTGCAACAGAATTTCACAGATTACTATGATGATGAATTGATGATGATGATGATGATGATGATGATGGTGGTGGTGGTGGCGATGGATGATGATGATGATGATGATGATGATGATGATGATGATGATGATGATGATGATGATGATGATGATGGTGGTGGTGGTGGTGGCGATGGATGATGATGATGATGATGATGATGATGATGATGATGATGATGGTGATGATGATGATGATGATGATGATGATGATGATGATGATGATGATGATGATGATGATGATGATGATGACGACGAGGGTGATGATGATGATGACAACGAGGAGGATGATGATGATGATGATGATGATGATGATGATGATGATGATGATGATGACGACGACGATGATGAGTTTTTACTGGAAGGCATGTGGTTGACTTTTGTCCATTGCGGGGATGAGATGAATGAGGTTGTTTCCCATTGCCTTCCTCACAGCTAATTATGTATGAGCAGTTTGTCCTGGGTCGCTATGTAATCTTTTGAAATAGATTGAAACCTGTGATCCTCGAGTTTCAGCGTTCAGAACATGCCACTACACCACCACGATTATAGATAGATTAAGTGTATATAGTGTAATTCATTTTGCAGATGAATTAATGTGTATTGTGCAGTTAATTATTTTGACAACATAATTCAATTGATCAAATAAATTAAGTGTACCGGTAGTTTTGATACAGTGTGAGAGAGGATACTTCTGATTATTTGGCTATAATAATATCATCATCTCCATGTAATGTTTTATATTAATATATGACAGGCTGTAATATTAAAATAAACCGTCCATGACTTGGTATATTTACCAAGTTGATTGATAACCTATGTCTTGGAATATTTGGTAAACATCCAGCCGCGTATAACACAGCATCTAAGAGGCTCTATATAAGAAATATTTCCATCCTCTTCATTCTTGTTCGGCAAGGAATGCTTTCAGAAAGTTATCCCAACAAAAATAGCTTCCTGATGCAAGCAAGTTCCCGTTTAAGAGAGCAGCTCGTCTTGCCCAACTGCCTAACTCTCGCAGACTGTCTCTCGTTTTCTGTGTTTCAATGCGTTCTTTGATGATAAAATTGTTTTAGGCAACTTAGTGATAAATAACGTCCAGAAGCAGGACGAAGGCACGTACATCTGTCAGGCGGAAGTCAACAATACGTACCGCCAGGAAAACGTGGCATTCATAGACGTCCTTGGTTCGTAAAAATTCTTCTGATGTCCGTCCGTCTCTGCGTTTTGTTGCGATTTCATATCGGGCTATCTAGCAATGTTATTTGAGCTGCGGAGGAGTGTGTGTTTCTTTAATGCAGGCTGACTGTGTGTGCTGCAGACTAATATTGAATACGTGAAGTGAAGTGTTCTGCTGAAGTGAAATAAACTTTGGTAAATTGTTTTTGCCAGAAGCAGATGATATGCCAGAGTCCTGCTAATCTTAGTCTAGCAAACTATCTGGCAAATGGCTTACTTGTGATACGGTGGGCCGTAAAGGTGCGCTGTGTGCAGTTTGCAATGCTTCTTGTTGCATAGCATAGTTGTTCAAGCTGCACTTTTATTGATGTTTTACGATTATTTTTGAAGTTCTGAATTGGTCTAGATAGACTGACATCCATTAAAGATTGACAAGTTCATATATGTATTGTTTTGCTAGAACTTCCAAATGCTGGAATATTTATTTTCTGTTGCCTGTGTTATATTCCGGTTTGGCTGAGAGTAAAGAGTTTCTTGATTCTAATGAATCGATGTCGTTTCTGTCGCAGAGCCACCGAACATAACGACACCTCTTTATGATCAGAATGTGACAGAGTCTGAGACAGTGACATTCAATTGTCAGACAATGGGATCACAGAAGATTGCTCTCAGCTGGTTCCATAATGCGGTGCCAGTCGTCACGAGCCTGCAGGCCACTCTTTCTAGTAAGACATAAATTTAGTTATTTCTTATTGTAGTTTTGCCTTTTTCGTATGACATCCATTATCCAAACAGTGTTAGTAGGACTGCATTGTTAAGTTTTTGTTGTTGTAAATTAACTAGTTATATACCGTAGACCAGGGCTGTTTTTAAGGAATTTTTAGAGCTGTACAACTCCTGCTTTTCTTTCCCATCCTCTATGGCAAATTACTTTCAATCTTAGGACAATGACCTTTTTTGCTAGTTTAAACTATGCAGAAGTGGTTCTACAACTGCACATTTTGTGTACAACCACATTAAAACACCCTGCTGTAGACATGCACATGTATGTGCAAGGAGTTGCACAGCTAGTTAGTTCCCTGTTACTTGCCAAGTGACACCTTTGCCATATTCAATTTCCAGATGACTAAAACAAATGTGCTTGATGGTCATCAGTGTATGATATCTGTTCCATGCCACTTAAAATTATAATCGAAATGCTGACTTAGCCACAACCACCTTTTGCATCCTAAATTTGAGCATTCGTAACTTCAGGTGGACATTCCACGCTTAGTTCTGAGATGCAACAATTCAACAGAACTTTCTAGTACGGCAGCTGATAGAACTTTGCATATAGTTTTTAAACTGTTTGCGATAATTTTACATTGTAGTCTAAAGGCTCGGCAGAAGTATGCGGCAGCATTGTGTAAGGAGCCTTTGATGTGCGCATAACTTTGATGTTGCTTTGTTCACTAAATTGCAGACGGCAGCCTGACGTTGCGCAATGTTCAGCTGAGGCAGAGTGGAGTGTATCAGTGTTTTGCAGAGAATCCTTACGGTTCCGTTCACTCATTTGCCAGACTGATTGTTCAGTCGAAGATGGAGAAGGTGGATGCGGCGGAGGCTGGCCATCAGAACGAGATGCAGAATGTTGCATCCAGCGGTACGTACGTTCTAAGCGTAATGACTTTGTTGGCTCTGCGTATCATGTGGGTTTTAAATAGTTGATGTAAAGTAATCGGGAGTAAACAACACTGTTTGTTAACTTATCAATCAACAGCGTTGCTCTGAGGGCGATGAACGCATGATTTACGGATCTTTTCAAGGATAGTGCTGCAGACGTAACAGTTAGTCCATGCCTATTCATAGCCAGATGCTTCTCCTATTGCTCGATTCCTTTGTTTTCCGGTAAGGAAAAATTGAAAGATCTTACGGCCACAATATCAGCTGCATGAAGTGGATATGTGGCTGGATGTTGGGGAAAACTTCTTATTTTATTATTATAAAGTATTATTGTCATTATTATTGTTGATTATTACTAAATTTATTATTATTGCATGGGCATTATTAGTTTCATGGCCTCTACCTGGACGGTAATGGACTCAATCACTCACAATGGATGGATACTCTTAAAGGAACAGAGCAGTTTTCAGTCCTGTCCTAAATCAGTCACTCAGCAACTGGTGGTCATGAATGCCACACAGTTGGCTGTTCCATTCCAGGCAGATGTTGGAGCAGCTGCCAGACTGTGAATGATGATAAGAACAGTAAGTGACAGCAGTGACGATATATGTATTCCTCCTCCATTATAGGTGATCACATATCACCGAGTGCTGTTCCAACGAGCCCTCAGAGAGGCAAGAAGCTGCCAAAGAGTTCCAGCGGCCATCCGCGCGCCTCATCACCACCAGCTGCTGTTTCTATGGTTACAGACGTAGCGAAAACAGAAAATCCCGTACCAGATGGACCTGGTATGTTCGATTCCATATGAATATCTTCTGTATTTGATATTGCATTAAATGACAGCTTTATATGTTGAAAACTACTTTAGAAAGTTGTTAACCCTTTAATGCCAAGATGGTAGTAAATGGTATGGGGAAATCCTGTACCCTCCGGCATTAAAGGGTTAATTGCTGCTGCTGAAGGTATAGGCTACAGGTACAGTACATGCAAACAAGCAAACAACGTATCTTGAATTGCGCTGACGTTCCACAGCAGCATACCAGCCAGCAACAATGCAGAGGCGTTTGTCTCTGTGGTTGGTCCAACAACCTGGAATGGACTTCCCTTGACTATGCGACACCTCTCAAGCTGTTATCAATTTCACAAACTGTTGAAGACTGTTTTTTTTCGCTTGATCTCGGCCGGGAGTGCCTGTGAGTAGGTACCTTGAAGGGGCGCTATATAAATTATGATTGAGTGATTGATTGATTGATTGATTGATTGATTGATTGCATTCTTTTGTTGTTTTCAGCGACGCTCGGTCCACCATCAAAGCCGACTGTATCAAAGACTTCTGAGACGTCGGTTCTTCTCAGCTGGACTGTGCCGCAGAATGGCAGCCTCCCCGTTGTCTTCTTCAAAGTTCAGTACAAAGAGATCATCGACAGCAAGCGCAGTCGTTGGCAGACGCGCGACGAAGAGATATCGCCGACGTCCCGGTCGTACGATGTCCTCACGCTGAAGACAGGTTGAAGCAGTCGCTAAGAATTTGTGCAGCTACTTAGTAAAATTTCAAAGTTAAATTATGACATCGTGATTATTTAACCCCACAAGCTTAGTAAAGTTTGACAGAATCGCTGTTGGCTTAAAGACTCTTGATTTATTTAACCCTTTACCCGTTCAGTTTTTTTGTTAAGCCCGTGTTTTCACCGGATATTCTCGGGGCAAACGGGTAAAGGGTTGATGATCATGTTCTATCTTTCGTTCATTCATTCAGGGCATTTATTTCCTTGCACTTGTTAATGATTCTTCCCGTGAATGGCCATTGAATGACGTATGGCTCTCAAGGTCAAGGACAATGTTAAATTACTTCACACGAGTGAAATGCAGCCAGCAACCAGCTCTGTTACACCTTGATCGCATTGCAATGCTCACACTATGCACGTGGACTCAATATTATGCATACTTAGTATGGGTTTAGATAAATTGAAGGGCGATCAATTTTGGCAAAACTTGCAAACAACCTTTTGGACAGTTTAATGATTGCTGATTTATGACTACACAGTTACAGCACTTCTTTCATCAGTTCGCTCTGCCATCCTCTCTGTTAGCGTATCCTCGTCTTTCTCTTGTCTAAAAACTTGCCTTTTTTCGGGGTTGAACGCACTGGGAGCGCTTCTGAAAGGCTCTTGCTGCGAGAAGCGCTTTATGAATGGTCAGATAAGATAAGATAAGTACTATTTGTGAGATACGTAATTAAGGCTTTGTGTTCTGTGTCTTGACACCGAAATATGCAAACACGCAAGCGGAATAATTATTCTAACTAATATGCATACATGCAAGCGGAATTATTCTAACTAATATGCATACATGCAAGTGGAATTATTCTAACTTGTAGTGTGCATTGGGTTGCAGGTGCCACTTACCAGTTTCGTATCGCTGCAGTCTATTCAAACCATGACAACAAGATCAGCCCCGTTTCCGAACGCTTTACTCTGAAGACTGGTTCCCCAGCGTCAGGCCGATCGAGATCGCCAATCACAAGTCCGATGATTGTCGATGTGCGTGCAAACATCAGCAGTTTTGCTCTCGTGTGGCAGGTAAGAAATGAATCTTTCGTAGATATCTTCTTAATTGTAGCCACAATAATTGTAGCTAATATCAAGACCTTATTGTGATCAGCTGCTTTCAAGAACTCTCATTTGCATTGGAGAAATAGAACGACGAAGACGTTGTGCCAGAGAAACCTTTGTTTGTTGTGCTATAGACAGCTGTTGTATAATTTGAAGTAATTAGTTAATTAACTCATTAGTTGTGGTTCTGTACTGTGCACTATGATCATTTACACAATGCACATGTATGTATTTGATGCCTTTAAAAATACTTGAAATGCATTGCTATCAGGATATGTAAAAAAATTTATATAAAAAAACTTCTTCTAGTGATTATTGTTTGGAAGTCATGACTTTTTGTGAATTGCGGTTGTCGCTAATTTTATATACGTTTGCTCTGTGTTTAGTATCAGCCTATTGAGAGGGTCGTCATTGAAGGCTTCAACGTCTTCTATAAACCTTATGATTCGGACGTCGGTTACTTGAGCGTCAAGGTGAATGGATCGAGCAGCCGTAAGACGGCTATCACTGGTCTACAGCCTGATACGCAGTATAGCATCCGAATGACTTGCTTCAACGCTGATGGAGAGAGCAACTCCAGCATTTCTGTTGTGCGAAGAACCCTTGGTACGTATGCTTCGTCGATTGTTTGTTTGTTTGTTTGTATGTGCACTTGTTCTAGCGCCCCTCTCTCTACTCAGAGGCGCTCCCGAGTGCAGAGTGGACACTGCATCGAAGTTTCACGCCGAAGCGCTGAGCAATTGTGAGTGAAGGTCCTTACGCGGCGAGGTGGATTCGAACCTTCCAGCTCCAAGGCAACGACGCCACCACTGCACCACCTCGCTATGTTAACTTTAGTGGTAATAATTGTCCGCTGATTAATTAATGCTACAGATTTATTCAAGCGTATTAAAACTTTGGCAAATTCCCTTGTAATGAAAAGTTATATCTGCATGCATCCGAAAATCAGCAGATAATTAATTATTAGATGTTTTCCAGTGACTGTAAAGTTGGTGTATATGTTGGCAGCTTCTGTACTGGTTGTAATCATCTTATTCACTGTATACAATGTATCGTTTTAATAGCTTTGACTTGCATTTAGCTTATTCTGCACGTGATTCTGAATAATCTGAAAACTGTTTTTAGTAGTTATGACTGTAATTTATTAACCCTTGAACTGCCCAAAGTGTAGTAAATGGCATTTGGAATTCCCATACTCTCGGTCAGTAAAGGGTCAAGGTCTTCTCTCGATGGCAACAGACTTTAGTACATTTGTCAAGTGTCGCAAGTGCATTCATGAACAGAATACCAGCGTTCTGCTTTCACTCAAAAGAATTGTTGAATCACAGGAAAGTTGAAATGTCATGGAAATGTTGAAATGTCTGGGAAATGTTGAAATGTCTGGGAAATGTTGAAATGTCTGGGAAATGTTGAAATGTCTGGAAAATGTTGAAATGTCTGGAAAATGTTGAAATGTCAGGGAAATGTTGAAATGTCTGGGAAATGTTGAAATGTCAGGGAAATGTTGAAATGTCTGGGAAATGTTGAAATGTCTGGGAAATGTTGAAATGTCAGGGAAATGTTGAAATGTCTGGGAAATGTTGAAATGTCTGGGAAATGTTGAAATGTCTGGAAAATGTTGAAATGTCAGGGAAATGTCGAAATGCCAAGAAAATGTTGAAATATCTGGGAAATGTTGAAATGTAAGGAAAATGTTGAAATGTAAGGAAAATGTTGAAATGTCAAGGAAATGTTGAAATGACAGAGAAGACTTGCATCATTTTGCTGATCTCAGGTTTATTTGAATCGTCGGAAACACCATCAGACAGAGAAGAAGTCTTTGTTGATCCGGCGGCAGCAGCAGCAGCCGAGGACGACGACCTGCGACGTCCGCCAACGACGACGCCAACGACGGTTCGATCGTTCTACGCCACGAACCGCATCAACACACACGCGAGCAACGAACTGCTCTTCGTCGTGTTGGGTGTTGTGCTTGGAATCATGATGCTGATTCTGTGCGTTGTCATGGTAATGTGCGCCTTCAAGCAGCGTCAGCAGCGAAGGCTTATGGGTGAGTGTTTAATCTTTTAATGCCGGAGGGTATAGGATTTCCCATACCATGTACTACCATCTTCGCATTAAAGGGTTAATTACTTCGTTGATATTTGTGAATGATCAGTTGAAAATGTGGTGAAGTGGATATATTTGGGGTGATGAGAAAAAACAGATGACTCAACCCTGTTTTCTGATGAAACTTTAAACTAGAACTTGCACCTTTTCTTGGATCATAATACATATAATGTCATATATAGCTAAACGTTTGTTGATTATACTAAGAAAACAAAGTGTCGTGGTTCATTTCTGTTAAAAAGTTGCACAGCCAGAATATTTTCCTACTTTTATATCGATGTTTTTGCCTATAATTCAGGGTAAATTGGGTATGCATACCAAAATACTTTCCACTTCTTGACCAGTAGTCAAATTTTTTTCATGGCATACTTTCAGCAGCTCTTGAGGGTCGTCGAAAATTTCACGACCCATCGAAGACGATTTACGTCGGCAGTCAACTGAAGTCAGCGTCAGAAGGTAGCTTTCTACTGAACGGCGTTGGCGCTCCTCCCAGAAAGACGGCAACCAACGGCTACTTAGCCACTCGAGGAAATGGCGTTGCTCCTACGAATGCCAATCCAACGTCAGAATATGAACTGAGAGAAACTGCAGATCCCAGAACTTATGAAGAGGTTTGAATAATAATTATATATTTGCTAAAGCTTATCCTGCAGTTAGCTGTTTGTGAGGTGCCCTTGTAGCGGTATGGCCACGTTACAGCGCCATATAAATTGTCGTTATTATTATTATTATTATTATTATAATTATAATTGACTAATCTTAGCCATGACTGTTCTAATATGCTCTAATATGAGGAACTAGATATGTGGTGTGAGTGGAAATCACAGACTTCCACCTCAGTTTGCTAAGGAATTTTGCATTGCAGAAGTTTAAGCTTACAGAACTTTGGATGCTTTTTTCTCAAATTTTTTGAGCCTCTAATCATATATTTTACTCACAACTCTGGCTACTAACGTGATAGAGCAACAAAGTTGGCCATCTTAAAAAAAAGACACTTTACCCTTATAAAATCGTATACAAGAGTCAATTTGTAAAAATGGAGTTGAGTCTCTTTTGGTTAGATGGGTCACATTATGTGTACAGTTGGCACATATACGGCTAAACGTTTGTTGATTATACACCGTGACTCAAAAAAAACTAAGCCAAATTGTTTTGCATATATCTCTAATACCTGATGACATATGAAGCTACAATTTTCCAAATTTAGAGAAGTGGACCAAAAATATGATTCCAAAATTTCATTAAATAAAATTGAACGGATAAAAAGATATGAATATTTAAACTTCATATACCGAAATTGCAGTTTACAAGCAATTTTCTGTCAGATTCGATAAACTGTTTCCCTATTATCTCCAAAGCCTGATGATTAATCATTCTAAAATTTTCCAGATATGTAGAGAATTGAACTACCAATATGACCCCAACAGTATGGTTTGATAATTTAATTAAATAAGATGCTCAAAATGTCCCCCTCCTGCTTGCACGCAAGCCTGAGGGCGCTGGCGCCATTGCAATGGCAACAGCAACGTCGATTAATATCTGGCTCAGGCTATCCCGCACTTCCAACAAGCGTTGCTTCAGATCGTTTATATCATGGATTGTTGTCTGGTAGGCTCGATCTTGCATCACGCTCCTCATTCTATAGTCGACAGGATTCAAATCTGGACTGTTCGGAGGCCATAATGTGGGAGAAATGAAGTCTACACAATAACAGACTTGCTGAAAACTGAAATTTCGGGTCATGAAGTTGAAATATCCATATCCTTCTATCCCTTCACATTTATGACATGAAATTTTGGAATCCTATTCTTGGTTCAATTCCCTAAATATCTGGAAAAAGTTTTTATGATTACTCATCAGACATCAGAGATGTAAAAAAAATTGTTTGGCTTACTTTTTATTGAATCTGACAGAAAATTGCTTGTAAACTGCAATTTCGGTATATGAAGTTTAAATATTCATATCTTTTTATCCGTTCAACTTTATTTCATGAAATTTTGGAATCATATTCTTGGCCCACTTCTCTAAATATTTGGAAAATTGTAGCTTCATATGTCATCAGGTATTAGAGATATATGCAAAACAATTTGGCTTAGTTTTTTTGAGTCACGGTGTACTAAGAAAACATAGTGTCATGCTTCCTTTCCGTTAAAAAGTTGCACAGCCAGAATATTTTCCTACTTTTATATTGATGTTTTGGCCTATAATTTAGGGTAAATTGGGTATGCATACCAAAACATTTTCCACTTCTTGGTAAAAATAAAGTTGAGCCTTGTTTTGGTTAGATGGGTCACATTATGTGTACAGTTGGCTTATCAATGCTGCGTGTTCAGAATGGCTGCTATTGTCAGAGTAACAATGGGCTAACTAGGGATTTGCTAAGGCTTATTCTGCAGTTAGCTGTTTGTGAGGTGCCTTTCTATCTGTATGGCTGCATCATGTCACCATATATACATTATAATTATTTTTTATTATTACTATTATTTATTTATTTATTTTTATTTTGAAGAAATTTATTTAAGATTTAAATGACGTGGAGTCCATTCTAGCGGGAGGGGTGGGGAGCAGCAACTATTATTACTATTATTATTATTACTATTATTATTATTACTATTATTATTAGTACAGATGTGCTAACTGGTGGGTTGGCCAACTGGATGACCAGAGATAATAATAATGCACTATAGAATCTGTTACTTGTTACAGGAGGTTCCTCTGAGAATGCTGAATTCAGTGAAGCAAGATGGTCTCAAAGGTCAATATGTGATGCCTAGGGTTTCCAGTGATGACATACAGCAACCAAGTAAGTGATTGACATTCTGTTTCTAGGAAGTTTTAAATGATCCATTTCAAATGGCTTGTCTCTTGTATTCTATGTTTAAATTACAGTTATGTGTTTGCGTCACACCATCTGACACTGATACTACCTACTGTTTACTACCACCCTTGATATTTCTAAGGCAATATGTTGCAGTCCAGACTAAAAGAGGTAAGGGTCATGGGACAGCAGTCACAGCACATTAATGGATCAAACAAGAAATAAGAGTACAACATTCCAATTATAAACGACTTGCGCTGATAATCGATAATAATATTAAATTATGCACTTGTTTATTTGTCAGTTTATAATAATATTGAATTATGCACTTGTTTATTTGTCAGTCAAAACAAAATGATAATCGATAATAATATTGAATTATGCACTTGTTTATTTGTCAGTTTATAATAATATTGAATTATGCACTTGTTTATTTGTCAGTCAAAACAAAATGATAATTGATAATGGCGCCAGTGCTATCTACTTCCGACCGCTTTTTGGCACAGATGGCGATCATGCAGACGTTGACGATCCCGAGTTACAGCAGAGACCATCAGCGGACGCCTGCAGCGCTGCCATTTCTTCCCACCAACCTCCACCGGACGACCTGCCGTCGATATCGCGTCCAAAAGACGTTCCGTTTCAGCAGCTGTCGCTCAAGTCGTCGCGTTCCTCGTCCGATTACCGCCACCACAACTTCGACTGCTTCGACTCGTACCCGTCGTCGTCGCATGCGAACACGTCGCCGGACCACATCCCACGGCTGCACGAGTGCCAGCTGCTCTACCGCTCTCCGGAGCACACAAGGCGCTCGCGTGATCGTTCACGCGGGCGTCACGAACAGGTTTCCGATAGGTCGCTAAGTGCATCGTCGCAAGTGTCGAGTGGCCATATAAGACCGGCTGCGAGGCATTTGAACCATGCCAACATCAAATATGAACCAGGTATAACAAACAATTTTGTATTATTTTTTAAGTGTGTAAGAATGATGAGACCATGAGACACAATGCATATGTGTTTTATAGACTATAGCAAGGCATTTGATTGCATAGACCATACACTACTGTGGCAGACGCTAATTGAGATGGGAATTCCGAAGCATTTGATTAAACTACTACAGGGCCTCTATGTTGATCAAGAAGCGGTAATAAGAACTGAATATGGTGACACAGGGAAATTTAAAATAAGGAAAGGAGTGAGGCAGGGGTGCATTTTGTCCCCTTTCCTGTTCAATCTGTATGCCGAGAGAATTATGAGGAGGGCTGGATTGGAGGAGGCAACAGAGGGGGTAAGGATAGCGGGGAAAATACTGAATAATCTGAGGTACGCCGATGATACGACATTATTGGCGGGTAAGAGGGACGACCTAGTCGAGTTAATAAGAAGAGTCAGGAAGGAAAGCGAAAAGGCGGGACTATACTTCAATGTAAAGAAAACAAAGGTTATGACAACTGCAACATACAAAAACTTTGAGGTGGATGGAGAAACGATAGAGGTAGTATCGAGCTTCACATTCCTGGGATCTATGATAGAGAAGGATGGAAGAAGTGATATGGAAATAAGGAGGAGGGTAACAATGGGGAAAACGGCAATGAACGGTCTGGAAAAGATTTGGAAGGACAAATACGTGAGCAGGGAAACAAAGAAAAGACTGGTAAGAGCACTGATCTTCCCAGTCGTCCTATATGGATGCGAGACATGGACAAAGACACGGGATATGGAAAAGAAAATCAACGCGTGTGAGATGTGGATTTGGAGAAAGATGCTAAGGATTTCATGGACGGAGAAGAGAACTAACGAATCGGTGCGCGCGGAGCTCGGAATAGAGAGGGAGGAGACACTGCAGCAAACAGCAACTTGGAGGAAATTGAGCTACTTCGGCCATGTGATGAGATCTAACGGTTTGGAAAAGGAGCTGATGACGGCATGCGGTGAGGGACGGAGAAGATGCGGAAGACCAAGGAAGAAATGGTTGGATGAGGTACAGGAAAAGTCTGGCATGAGACTGGAGGAACTAAGAGAGGCGACTAGGGAGAGGATCAACTGGAGAAGATGCACCAGGGCTTTCGCCAGAGCTCCAGTAGCTGACGGCACCAGGTGACCAGGTGAAGAATGATGACAGGCTGTAGCTACGCAGGGTATGGTACGTTAAGAGTATTTTTTATGGACATGGTTTGCCTCTGATGCACTGAGACTCGAACCTTCCGGCTCCAAGGCAACGAGGACGCCACCACTACACCACCGCGCCCCAATGTGAAAAGCAGTAGTAATTATGATTTACTATAGCTTTACCATTTAAGCAGTTTCCGATTCATTATGGGATGTAGAGTGTCTAGAGGAAATGTTGATTCTGCACGATGCAATTAGTCTTCTGTTTAATTGTCCCCAGGGGCGTAAAGGCCAATGAACCTGCCTTCGGGCAGAGAACCATCATCATCATAATTGTCCAACTGATTCCAATAAGTGACCGTTCTGCATTTGAGTGGGATAACTAATTTCAATCATGATGTGTGTTTGTTTACAGGCGACCAAGAAGTTGGATCAAAGTTCACCGGTATCATCTTGCCAGTTGAGACGAATTCTTCGGACATGAACAATCGGAGAGAACGTGTTTCCGAGAATACTCACGGGTTGAGGGAGAGTGACGACGCTATTCCAGTTCAGGATGAATCTTATCGGAAAGACTTGAGCGGGGGCTTGGAATTCGGCCTCGAAAATTCTTCTCATCGTAGAAAAACTTCGCAGCGAGATTCGAGCTCGACCGACAAAAGCCCAAATAATTCCTGAGCTGGCTTTGTCTCGCTGCCGATATAAATGTACGAATGAGATGAGCTGGAGAGGGAGAGATGGGTAGAGGAAGGAGTCTCAGAAAGATGGGGATGTGGGTGGGGTGGGGGGGGGGCTAGTTGATGAAGAGGAAACTCTTTTGTTGTTGATCGGATGGAGAAGTATGAGATTTGTTAACCCTTTACCCGTTTGCCCCGAGAATATCCGCTGAAAGCACGGGCTTAACTGGAAAAATGAACTGGTAAAGGGTTAAGGACTGACATCGGAGGAGGAGGATGGGAGAGGGCGGCGAAGAATATGAGGCGTACACTGGAAAGCAATTCCATTTGAACTGATTTTAGTTTTTTGTTAACAGATCAGTGTTTCACTGTTGTTCACTTGATATGTGCCGCAATATGCAAATAATCGACCACCCACCGAGGATTGCGACCGACGATTTCTTATGCAATTATTGCAGAAGCTTTGGTCGCAATATGCAAAAAAAGTGTGATGGAGCTAGTATACAAAAATGAATTACTCAAAATGTTGTGTTCAAATGTGTTCTTTAAGCTTAGATTGCAGTCCCTACAACTAAGGTGATAAAGTGTTGCAACCAAGGTTACAGTATATTATGGAAGTGCTGTGACTGCAGTAAGGTATGCAAGTGCTACAGTGGAGTTGGCAATCAAATGTCTGTATTAAAGGTTCTGAGTTATCCCACAGCATATGATGAACTTTCTCTTAAAATTCTTTTATGACTTATGTCACGTGAAAAGGTCACATGAATATACAAGGAATGTGTAAGGTCAATGGTTTAGGGATCATTTGGAAAGGTCATTAATGCAATGAAAGATAATGTGTGGGTAAATGGAAATTACAGCTTTAGTTATTTACAGGTTCTTTGTTGGATCGCTGAACACAAATTGTGTGGTTAATTGTTTGCTGGGAGTCATCGTCCATTGTTCAAGTAGCCTTGTGTTAACTGTTGAAGCTAGAAAAATTATCAAATAATTAACCGGTTTTTAAACATTTTTGAAGTTCTACTTTGCCTTTCTACTTCTTATTGTGGCTTTATACTCGTTGATACTCACTGACGTCGTAATCTCCGCATTTTATGTAATCCTTGCATCCGTGAGATACTGGGTCAAGCAAAGGGAAAGGAACTAGGTTCTGAGTGAACCCAAAGCTTGGCCTGTTGACATGAGCACTTGATGTCAGTTATAAACTGGTGCAATATAGATCGAGTATACGTGTTTTAAAATGATGAATTAATTACCAATTGATGATTCTATGGACTTGCAATCAAGAACCTGCATAATTAGCCCGGCTTACCTGCAAATCTCAAATGCATTTTAGCAATGTATGCTAATTAAATGCTATGACAATTTCTTTGGTGGCAGTAGAGCTAGGTATGTTCCTATTTGTATTCCATACAGGTTAATGGTTCTTTTATGGCAGGCTCATGATGTTACTGACTTTCATCACTGCATTCAAGTCCAGAACACTCTGGTTGAAATGGGAACTCTTTGCCTAGACGTGCAATAAAGACGGTTTTTGATGCTGCTGGTCGGCCATTTGTATTAGTACGATGTCCTCGTACTTAGAGCAAATAGCGATCTATCCCTTAAAGATGGAACAATTGCCATTGTTTCAACTTAACACGTTAGTCTTCCAGACTTAGCCATGGCCTACCTGGCTTTACTGCCAAAGCAAGTTTTACAATTTTTCTGAGTTAACTGATCTCATCTTCTTCCCAAGACTACTCATGCGCATCATCGGTAAGCAGGGCTTTAGAGAAGAACTATCCATTTTAATGCTACCTCATGTTACACAGTTGACATAAATTATAGTTTGCTTAGTTAAGTTTCTTGTGCATGCATTTTCTTTCAGTTCATGAATTTCGATTAGAAAGTTCTGTACGGTGTCATGTTTGAAAGTCTGAGACTCTGACTTGTTGAGCTGGTAGTTCACTAAAATGTGTGTAAAGCTTAAGGAAGTACTTGCTACTTTCTTTCTGCATTTAATTAGTAAAGCAAGCAGCTGTTTTGTTTTAAGTTGAATTTTTTAAAATTTCCGCGGAGAACGATACCTTTCTATAGTTTTGTTATTAATTGTTGAGTGACAAAAGTAATTGGTAGATTGAATGATTGTTTTAGTTACCGTACTGAGAGTATCTGATTATCGCCCACCGACTGGTTGAGTTGTTACTTTTTTGAGCATGTTTGTTCTCATAGAGCAAGTATTCCTTCCGGAAAACGTAGTCTAACTGCACTGATCTGTAAATAGCTTGGCAAATAACTGGCCTGCTATTCTAGCGTAGCAACCTTAGATAAGACTGTTTGTCTCTATTTAGGGCAGTTGTTATTATTAACGGTGTTCAAGACATAATTATAATGAAGAACGAGATCTGTTTGTAGCATTTAAAATCTCATTGTGTCTATTGTGTTCTAGACTTTTGTCTTTGGATTGGGTAGAATCATGAATCATGATGAATAGTCAATCAAGTCCATGTTCTCACTTTGTCTGCATAGCATGTCGTAAAATTACAAGGGTCATTCTAATTCTTCGTGTTTCGTGGGTTTACGTTAAATGCCATTTGCAGTTGTCTATGGACGCTTTGATGTAAAATTTAACGTTTAAAAATGTGGACTGTCTTTTCTAGATCATGTTTTTTGGTTGTGATGTGTGTCCACTAGGGCTGTACCGAATAGGTGATTATCACTATTCGGCCGAATACGAATAAATGGACCAACTATTCGGATGAATACGAATAGTGTACAAAATAGCCCTACCGTCAACATTCAGTCACTGTACGCAAAGAATGAGACTACTGCACTGTAATGTCGCTGTACAGGCAGTAGGCAAGGCTTAGCAGCAACTACAGTATATGCTATGTTAATGAGTTACTTCAGTCGACTCGCTATAGCAGCCGCATATACAGAAACAAATGTCATGTGACCACTATTCGTATTCGGTCTGACCACTACTATTTGTCCGAATACCGAATAGCTATTTGGTCTGCTATTCGGCCCCGAAGCAAATGTTCGGGACAGCCCTAATGTCCACCAGTTGTTTGATATGATCATAGTTGAACCGTGATATAAAAATCTAAGTTAACTGCCTCTTTTGCATTTACTATTAAGGTATAAACTGGTGTTGCTTGGCTTACAATGAGAAAAATATTATTACCTACAGGTTAGGGGTCATTGCATAATTACGCAACGCCGAAAATGACCGTTTTGGACCCACCCACCCACCCTGTAACGCTTCGTAACGTTTCCCTTGACCCACCCACCCACCCTCCCCAGCGTTACGTAACGATTGTTACGAAAAATCAGTTGAGATTATAGGTCTGTTATTGGCTCATGCGAGCGCGTAATTATAATTCATATTTTCACAGTGATTTTAATTTAGCCTAGCATGTGAATTATAGGCTAATTTGACAGTAGACTAGGCTACAATACACAGAATGTCTTATTTGTACATGCTTGAAATGAAATTTCTTAAATTTTACCTGAAGAATAAAATTTTACACACTGCTAAAATGTTTTACTAACTAAATTGCTCATCAATAATTAATCAAAATATTAATAAGATGAGCTAATTATTTGCTTAGTTTGGGCACTTCGATAATTACTAGATCTAATAGAAATATTGCTGAGTTCTGTTGAGCATCATTTTAAATGTTTGAGATTTGTCCGCTAGGTAAAATATGCTTCAAAGTAGTTCTCCGATGTCAGGAATCCGCGTTGGTAAAACTATCACATATCCAAACAATTCGAACGGCGATTTCCAGTTTGCACAAACGGAAGCAAAGATAGCCTAATTATGTTGACCTGGCAAGTGACTGTTGTCTGCTACCGTATCTTCTTCAAATAATAGACCTACTTCGGTAACGTTTTAAATTAATGTCACGAAGTTTAAACATCGATCACATCATTTGTCTGAAGTGTCATTCGATGGTAATTTAATATTCATTAATAAAAAAAATTCAAAGCGTTACGTAACGTTCAGCCAACCCCACCCACCCACCCCCGTAACGTTTCGTAACGTTTTCAGTGACCCCACCCACCCACCCTCGAGCGTTACGTAATTATGCAATGACCCCTTATACAATTATGTTTGGGATTTGGTGAAGAATTCAAACTAATGTGCTAAATTTGCATTGAATAATTAATACATAAGCGTTGTTCATTACTCTTGCCATTATAACTGCTGTTTCTTCAATCTGCATGTGTTCGTTTGCCGTTGCCATGGAAATTTTCATCTTATTTTATGTACCAGTTTCCATGGAGAATTGATGATTGAGTCGTTGGGCATATCTATGCATTTTTGTACAGTTTCCATTTTTTAAAGTAATTACTTAGAGCTGTGCATAATAATAGAATAGACAGCAGACAGAGTTGTTTGTAGTTTTCTTTATTACAGTTTTATAAATTTACTAGTTATTTGGTTTTTGCGTGGTAGTCAGGTTATATACAGAGTATATATGTAGCAAGTGCACAGCTGAACATACCCGAATTAAGCTCATTTAGCGTGCACAGCGTATAGCAGTTACTGTAGGCCTATATAATTATGTAAACTACTAAGACCTGAGTAATTCTATCTGATTATCATCAGACATTGAAAGATTCAGCGGCTCAACAACAAAAGACATTTAACATAAATAATGCTCCCAACACAGAATGAATAAACACAGCTTGATTCTTGTTCGCACAGATAAACATTAGAATTACACCAGGGTTTTTTTTAAGGAATTTTCACTGCTGGGGATATTTGGGAAAAGGGCATTTTTGAACAGTTATTTTTGGGTAAAGGCACGTTGACACATTATATAATTATCAGATAAACTTAGAAGACAACGCATATCCGCTTAAAAGAACAAAAAAAAATACACGTATAAGAGCATTAATTATACGACTTAAGTTCACTTAACTGAATTTAGATGATGTACCACTACCAATGTAACAGTCTACCAACTAGAAAAAATGGCCTTCTTTTCTGAAAAATTTCTGGACAAAATCTCGCTTTGAATAACTGTCAACATTTGGTTCACGTTCTCTGCGATTCCTACTTGAAAGGAAATGAACAATGGCCATTCTGGGATCATAGAGTGCAGTTCCCACTCCATTTAATGCGATCTGAAGTCGTGCATTGATTGTGTTGGATTTCATACCAGTTCTATGGTCGTCGACAACCAAGTTGTGATGCGATATTATTCTCTCAGTTTGCATGGAATGGGGTGACAATGTTGCAATTGCTGATAACACCTTCTGCACCAACCCTGTGGTTACTGGTAGCAACTGGCGGAGACGAACTGACAATGAACATCCAAGATCGGATCCGGTAGGAAGGTGTGGTATAGCTGAAATTGTGTTCCATTGTTCACAGGCTTCATCAGCAAAGACTCCGTCTTGCAGTGGGAATAACCTAGCTGAGAGAGTAATGCCTGCGTTCACAAAATCACCAACGACCTGGGCTGAAAGCAGATCTTTCATATTCCCAAGGAGAGAATCTTGCTCTGGGTCCAGTCTTTCAGCTAAGAAGTTGTATGCTGCCTCTATGATTTCAACACGAATTGATTCTGTTCTTCTGCTACCAGTAGTGACGTTCTGATTAGATACACCCCTTCCAGTTCCAGTTGACAATTCACTCACATCAAAGGGCAACATAGATTCACGTTTCCCTGCAAAACGATTTTTAACAAAATATACTTAAAGTTCTACATCGCCAGGCAAATCTGAACCTTTTTAAACTGCAAGCCACATCAGTATTAAGTAATAATAATAAGTAGCTAATAATTTATTCATTTCATTACAATATCGAGGCTATATTATTAAAGCTAGTATTTAATGTGATAATTTAATTTAGTAGTCAATCAATCAATCAATTTTCGTTTAATATACATGCTGACAAAAACGCAAAATGTTAAAGAAAAGTAGGTCTACAACTACAGTACTATGAAATTTTGATGTTTAAATAGTACCAAATACTTTTATAAAGTGTCAGCAAAATAAAAATTTTTGTTAAGCATGCTGGCTCTAACATTTGACATCTTTCACCAAGTGCCTCTGATACATGTGGACTACTTTACCTGGATATGGTCCATTTTTCATCAGCTGAAGCTTCCTAAGAGCGCCATCTCTGCAGGTCATTATGTCACAAAGAATAAGGTCATCTCTCTGAAATTGTTTCTGTAATGTTTGGTATACATCCAAGATATCACCCATTACAGCAGACATCCAAATTTGTCTGTCACTCCAGGTCTTGGTGAAACCTCGCGCTTCAGCCTTCTCTTTACGATCTCCGTTTTCTTCTAGTGCATTCCATACAGCCTTGCAGCCATGAATGTTACTCAGTATAGCATCAATTAATTGCACCTGGTGCTGAGCAAAACGTACTTCATGATGTCGAGGAAAGTGTTTCGCATCTTTCAGTTGTGCATGCAACAACTTGGTTTTATTCTTTGAAGTGCGGAAATATGTGGCATTTCTTCGCGCTATCCAGAAGCAAATCTGCTTTGCGTTTTTTAGTCCTTTCGGTGCTCGGCATGCTTGTAATTTTTCCAATATTGTTTGTTGTGTATTGTTAGGCCTATATCGTAAACTTGCAAAATGCATAGCCACATTGATATGTATTATATAACTACTGGATTGATCATTGCCTATGAAAGTTTGGATTATCGCTCACTAAAGGATATCCCAGAATTCTTTGGGACAAAGCTAAGAGCAACTCCCAGGACTCTCTGCGGCAACTCCCAGAATTCCTAGAGGCAAACCATAGTAAAGGATAGGCGGCACAACACTCCGCTTTAAAACGCAAATTTCTCAGCAATGATGCAAAATTGTTTAAAACCACCTTGGGGTTTTTGAGTTGAATGACATACGAACCAATCAACTTAACTGTATTTAGCGGCCGCTGACCAGACTTCTTGGAAATTGCTTTTAAATTTGACGAATTTAACATGTGTTTACATAGGAACAAGCGCTCTTTGCCTGTACAGGAAGTCACGTGTCATTCGCCGTCGGCCATGGACCACTATACGAAGCCTTATCAATCCAGCTAATACATACATATCAATGCATAGCCATATAAGTTAAGCGTCAAATTCGACACGACTCATTGATGACCATTGAAGGGCATTGAAATGTAAATTATTAAGATATCTTCTGTGGTTTATATCAAACATTAACATTGAGTATTATCGATGACGTCACTGGCGTGTTTGTAAGGGTTCCCAAGTTATCAGACTATAACAGTTTATTAAACTTTATTCAGTTAACTGTTAACTGTTCACTACAACTTCAACTTGTGTGATTAAAGATAAAAAGGGCAAAATTCACTGGTGGGGAAAAGGGCAAGGACTGGTGGGGAATGAGAGAGGGCTGGTGGGGATTTTCCCCACCAGTTAACATGCTAAAAAATGCCCTGAATTACACAATATAATTGTAAAATGATATACTCGATTCTTCATAAAATCAACTTGCGAAATAAGAACCAGCTTGTCAATCAGATAAGAAAGCAAACTATCTTGAAATATAAAATGAATAATGACGTGCTAATCTTAGCCATGCAGTCAACCAGTCAGCTGCTGGTTTAACTGCACACCCAGAGACCACCACCCGTTGGCAAAGGTCTCCATAGTCCGTTCACTGCAAGTGTCAGCCTGCCACCTTGTGCCGTCAGTTCGTTGAACTCTAGCGATCGACAAGGCCAGCCTTTGGCTGTCTTCGTCGATTTTCTTGGCATATTGACAGGAGTGGTTTGCCATTGCCTTCCTCTGGTTTTTGCCTGCCGTGCCCGTTCGTTCACTTTCACATTACAGGAAAGTTACTAACGGTCTGCACCACTTGAAGGTGGGCACGGAGGACTTTGGTTCAACAGCCCAGGTCGGTTCCGAGTCTACGATCAAAAGATGCGTCGGTCAGGTCTCCTCCCCGTTTTACTTTAGCAAGCTAAAGCGGCTGAAGAACCTTAGCAGACCAAGTGTCAGGCAGCTGAATTTAATCACCACTTTGCTGGCACCCACCCACAGAAAGTCCAATTTCAGGAATTTAGCAATTTTCCTTAAAATTACTTTTAGTCCAGTGTAGTGGAATAAAATACAAACATTGGTGATGGCGCAAAACGCAACAAGACATAGACAGACAGACAGACAGACAGACAGACAGAAACGTATAGGCAGAAAGATACAGATTGATTAGTAGTGCGATAGGAAAACAGTGCAGTTAGTCTAAGATAAAGTTAAATAGCCTAAGCGTAAGACTTAAGTAGGAGTGAGCGTATGAAAACGATGGACTATGAGAGAAACAGAGAAAGCACATGAGAGTCAGAGGTACGTTTATTTCGATCAGAAGGTTGGTAGCACCATGAACCGTTTGTCTCCAAATACTTTTTTCTCTGTCAACCTGAGTAGGAGCGCAGTATAAATAGCAACAATATATTGATTACTTATACTGTGGCAGTAGGCACTACTGAAAAACTATAGCCTAGGTCTATTCAACTCTATTGTTCAATTTTTTTCTCATTTTATCTTCAGAAACATTAGGTAACGCTCAACCAACCTACCCCTCTAATTCGTCCTAAAAAGAGACCAATATGCCCATCATTCTGTAAGAAAAATGCACTAGAATGTTTTTAAAATATCGTGACGCTATAGGCCTAATATATATGAGGTCGTTGGGCCTAATAATCACCGGGTCTCAGTAATTTGCTCTAAAATCTTAAATAAAAGATCCTATACAAAATAAGCACAATAAACTAAAACGCCTTTATATAACAAGGTACACATAATAGGCCTATAATATCGTGGAGCAAAAGAAGTCACCGAGTTTCACTAAATTAAAATCAAAATATATTAATTTCGGCTTTAAAAAGTCGATTTTTTCGGCCGGCGTGTACTCACTCAAAATTTACCAGTAGGGCCTAGGCTACAGCCAGGGTGAAATTTGGTTATAATAAGTAGGCCTACGTACAGCTGTCCATGAGACATAGGCGTAGGAGACGGGGTCCAGAGGGAGAAAATGCCCCCCCAAATTTCGGGAAAGTCTGGTTTTTCGGGCAAGCATCCCGGGAAAAGTAAAAAAATGTATTAAGAAATTTCGAAATTTCGAGCGGACGACTAAAAAAAAAAAGGTCGTCAGATTTTTTCGGGCGGAAAAGTAAGGGAATTTTCGGGCAATTTCGACCGGACGACTAAAAAAAAAAAGGTCGTCAGATTTTTTCGGGCGGAAAAGTAAGGGAAATTTCGGGCAATTTCGACCGAACGACTAAAAAAAAAAAAAAAAAAAGGTCGTCAGATTTTTTCGGGCGGAAAAAGTCAAAAGTTACGGGAATAATTTTCGGCCGGACAGAAAAAAAAGGTCTTCAGATTTTTCGGGCAAAAGTTAAACTTTTGCCCCCCCCCCACTCCTGAAATGTCCCCTACGCCTATGCCATGAGAAGATTATGAAGATGAGACGGTGAGGGACAGACTCGGTCACACGGACTCACACCCTTCAAATGCCTATGCCTATAGCTAAGAAATTGAAGTTAGGCCTATTGGCTGCAAGTTTAAGAGACTGTTTTTATTCTCTTTTTAGTAGGCCTATTATCAGTGCAGTCATCTGCAAAAGACACAAAAACTATTGGCTACAAGCTACTGCACCAGCCATTGCGCAACCAGTCACGAAGGTCCAGATAAAGCAATTAAGTTGCTTTTATGAAGCACAGGTAAATTCCGCCCAACGAGTTCGGCTTGAGCCTACCTGTACAGACGAAATCATCCGCACATGCGAGAAAAGTCATCGACTATAAGTATTTAAGAAAACTGTATTCTCAGATGTCTGATTCGGAAATTATTCTGCACGCCAAGATAGTTTATAGAATTAGAAAAATTTAGAACTGGAAGGCTTTAAAACGCGATAGCATTAGTTGAAGACGGGGACTATCTTTCGCGGCGCATTCATCGGTGTCGTGCGTGACCTGTGTTGGTAAATTTCGTTTCATCGAATGTCGCACACTACGTAACCAGGAAGAGTTACGATAAGGCCAGAAAATGGCGAAATGTGTAGTTTGTTTGTTGTTGATCGGAATTGTTTTCTGTCTGGCGATCGACGGGTCTATTGCGCTCAAAGAATCGAATGCGCGGACTTTGCATGTCGCAGAGAAGTTAAGCAATCGATTGCTTGGTAAGCAGAGGAGAGACGTGCTGAGCGTGGAGTGGCGAGCAGACGAAGACATCGTTGTCGATGAGACGGGATCTCAGGGAAATCTGCTGGAGCGCCTTGCGCGAAAAAAGAGACAAGCTCAGAATGATCCCAGCGATGGCATCCAGAAGTCGGTCGTAAGTAAACGAAGACTTATATTTTAAGTCAAAGTTTTCAGTGAATTCTAAACTTGCACGACTGAGGACTAGACTCGTAAAATTTAGGCCGGTGATACTAGAAGTGTGACTGTGAGTCATGGTCCTCATGGACATAATTTTATATATATACAAAGGGCTGACCAGGATAAAAAATACTGGCATTTTAAAAGATATTGCTTCGCTATTGCTCTCGAATTGGATAATGAAGGTGATAAAGAAGAGCTTCGAAGAAGACTGAACATAAAGCAGAACAGCACTAACGACAAGGAATGTCAGTCTGTGTGAGCATATTACAACGTGGAAAGGACGGCAATAGACCATTTGGCTGTCCAGAAGTACCATATATCCTATTGTAGAAGTGCAAGCGACTAGTGGAAGAGAGGTAAATGAGCGACTAGGGTGAGGTGGCATTTGGATTGAAAAACGAAATTCTGCTGAATCAAGTGGAGGGTTTGATTTATTTTAAATGGAAAGCACAAGGAGTGATCAGGGCCGTGTTTAAGGTTCTTTGAGTGTCGGTGCAAAATGTTGCAGCATGGGCAAAGTGCCGTTTGGCAGTCTTACAAGATTAGTCATTTTACAAAAATTCACTGTTCAATAGGGTAGCCTACATGGTTGGTCGGCTGTGGCGAGTCAGTAAGCAAGCATGCAACAGCAGTGAACTTAGGGAAATTAATGTTTTCTTACACTGTTACACATGCTCATTTTACAAAAGGTTTAAGTAACACTGAGACTTGCAAATTAAGACATTTGGCCAATGGCAAGTTTTTGGCATTTTTGTAAAATGACTAGTCTTGTAAGACTGCTGAACGGCACTTTGCCCATGCTGTTACATTTTTTTAGGCGCCTTTGTAATGGCATGTGCTGTGTTATGGCGCCATAGAAATTGTTGTCATTATTATTGGCAACACAACTCTCGGCTCAGGGGCATTCGGTGCACCACACCGAATGGACCTATGTTAAACACAGCCCTGGGAGTGATAATGTGAATGTATTTGGCATTGCTGATCAATTCCAAGTATCTACATGGCCTCTTCCACCTGTTGACCTTAACCAATTGTTTTTGCCTGCTAGGCCCACTTGACTGGCATGGTCTCTTTGACCTTCAGGCAAAGACTGCTTATGACCATGCCTTCATTGGCCCTGAACTGTGGAACCAACCAGCTCAAATAAAAGATGCCACATGTATGTCTTTGGTTGAATCATTTGAGACAAATTACAGGATAATTGTAATGTATCCTTCCTGAGACAATGGAATCAGACTTCTGAGTTGTTAGCTGTGCAGTAGATCCTGAAACTTTTGGAAATTTATGCAACTATTGGATGAAGTGAATTCTTTAGATATGTGTAATTATATATACAAAATTGATGAGAAATTAATTGGTAGTTGTTCTAGTAGTGTTTGTAGTACTTGTGGTGGTATTAGCTGGAGTAGTTTGTCCAACATCACAGCAAACTCAAGTAGTAATAAGATTTGGATTACACCAGTTTCAAATTCTTTTTCAGGTTAACTTGACTCTGCTTATTTTGTTTAAACGTTTTGAACTCGATTGAGATTCGTTCCCAGTGTGACAGTTTATAATGACATGCTGATTTTATGTTTCTGCCCAGGGGGATCAAAACAGTTTGGCTTTGCAGAGTTGTACTGAAAGCGCATGTGTAAACTATTTCTGAATTTGAATGTAGAGGATAAGTTATGCCAAATTTCACAAATGTTAGACCACATCACTACAGCTCTGCATAATCTTTGAGTAGTTTTCATGGCTGCAGACATCATGTTGTTATTTGCCTACAACTGCTTTCATTATATTGTATTAATTAGTGTTTTTAATTGGTAGTTGTTGTAGCAATAGTAGTGTTAGTACTGGTGGTTGTAGTGGCTGTAGTAGTGCAGCTCGAGTAGTAAAAAGATTTTGATTGCACCGGTTGGTACTTTTTCATATTAGCTTAGTCCTGCTCATTTGGTTAATTTCTGAACTCATTCGAGATTCATTCCCAGTGCAACTGTCTATAATGAAATGCTGATTTATTCCAAAATATTAAGAGAGAATGAGTGCAGGAGAAGTGTTGGGCATGATGTCATGGGGCGATAGTGTACATACGTTTAATTTTCGTGTGTTTTTCTGACGCTCTGTAGGATTTTAATTGTTGAATAATTTTTTTGTGCCAGGTCCACCTGAACGACTCCCATAACATGATGTACATCGACTGGGCTGGTGCAGGAAGTGAGGTCATTGTGGCACTCACCCGTGATCAGTATCCTACTTCCTTTTCAACCAGCCGCCTCTACATCTCCTTCGACTATGGAAAAAGCTTCACGGAGAAGTCTGTCATGCATGACTCCAGAACTCGTGCTTTGCTCAATTATTTCGTGAACAGCCCGCTATACAACAGTCATGTGAGTTTTAGTTTGATAAGCAGATGCAAGTGGTGGGATCTCTGTTATCTAGGTTTGCAAATTTATGTCTCATAAATTATAATGGCAGCTGAAGCATACAAAAGTATAATGAAAAATTCCAATCAGTCTTGTCTTGATATGAAAATAGCAATGGAAGGCAATGTTTAAAAAACAAGTGTTGTTCCAAGCTATGCTGTATTTTTCTCACATTGAAAAATCACTTTTGTCGTGTTGCGGTTAATCACTGCCACAGTCTTGCTCTCGGGTCGCTGTCATCATTGTTGCAGTCATAATCACCATCATCATTTCATTGTTACCTCAATCAGTATTTATTTGTTTGTTGGTGCTGTATTTATATACTAGACACTGTAGCGAATAGGAAGTAGCGCTACAAAAACGACCTGGCAAGATAGGCAGGTGCAAAGTCAGTCAGGTATGACTGGTGGGAAACCTTGAGGCAGACCTACAAGGGGGCGTTGTCAAGAGAAGGGAGTTGGCGAGAAAAATCTACAGAGTGAAGTTGAGCGGTCGTTTACGCTAGGAAGAAACCCTAGCGGTCGGTGTTGGGTTAAAAGAAGAATCAGACAACCTGGAAAGACGAGTGTTGAATCCATTTATATTTCAACTTCGCAGCAGACACTTCTTTGCCGCTGCTGTTAATTTGTAACATCAATGGTTAACTTTCTGTACATGCATCAAACATAAAAATTGCAACATCATGGGCATGCTTGAACAGTTGGAAGTTAGGGAACCAGCATTCATCTTATGTAGAAAGTCCACAATTACTTACGGTGATTAATATGTTGAATTTTCCAATTGGTTATTTGTACAAATGTACAGATATGGGATAGTTATAGACAGGCATGATTTTCGGTAATTGAGACTAATTTTAAGGTTTTTTTATACATGAGCAGTGCAGAATCATCATTACTGCGAGCAGCATAATCCAATGATTCATAGAACTTTTAAGATAAGGAAAGTGATACCAAAATCGATGTTTGTTGATACTGTGTCAACTAACCTGTGGTGATTGCCTGCCTCCAATTAGGGCTGACCAGTATACAAATCTATTTGAAGGCTAGATAGTAGATACCCACTCACTGATATGATAGATTTTTCAGGTATTGTTAGATTTAAAAAAATAGAATCACTGATTCATATCATTGCTGAATCTTGTCATCACATCGTAGCAAACATCACTGAAAGCGCTAAGCTGACAATGCCCTGAAGTAAACAAAGCATCTGTCATGTTGATCTTTTATCTTCTTCTGGTGTAGGGAATTTAAAATTGCTGTGCCATGATTCTTGGATGAAATATAGATCTCAAGCCATCCATCATGTGATGCAAAAAGTTAGAGATAATTTAAATTGCAAATGCCACATGTTTACTCTCTGACCCTCCTTATTGTAAAGCTCATTGCAAAGGTTGCTTATGAAAGACCGAATATAGGATAGAATTGATTGGACACATATATGTGTGCTATAGTTAGGTGGTTAGGACCGACAGGTGAGAGGTCAATTAGTGAGGACATGTTGTGCACATATCTGACTGATTCAGTTATTCAAAAGATAAAACAATTTAACACTGATATATACATCTAAAGCTTGGCAAGTCTGTGCTGCTACCTTTGGACATTTGCCTGATGCAGTAGGCTAGGCTGTGTGAGTGTGTACATTATAGACAGAGTGGATGGTTTCAGGCGACTTGGCAAAATCAACCAAAAAAGGGAATATAAAAATCGGATTCTTATGATTGGGTTAAGCTCTCATGAAGAAATGACAGAGTGGTAATTTTTAAGATTTGGTAATAATTTGCAGAAAACTGAAAAGTCAAAGATGACAACTGTGAACTGAACTGACTAGTCATTTTATCCACTTTTTAATGATTTGTGATAACAATGGTGGTGTTGAAAAAGTTGAATAAAATCTTGGCACTTTTTGTAAATTGAAGGATGTGTTCCAAATTTCATATGGTACTGATTGCTTTTACTTTCCCAAAATATTTATTAGTGGTTTTGTATTTTGCCATCTGGATAGCTTTGTCTCTTTTTCTTAGAAATTTCTTCTTGAAACCTACTTCTTTTTACTGGATCATGAGCGCTTCTGAACAGTTCACCCTGCTATTTGTAAGCGCTTTACAAATGCTCAAATACAATACAATATCCAGATATATGGGAAAAATGCATAAAATTACACGCAGTCATAGACTTTCTAAGGTGAGGAGATTCAGAGGTTAACTGATGCACTGTGATAAGTTGTAGGAGGAGATATATGGCTGGTATGATATTTAATGCTTTTAGAAATCAATAGCTCCAAAGAATAACAGATCATATGATGTCTGGCATGCAAAGAGTTAACTGGTACGCTTTTCTTTGTTTTTAGTATGTCTTTGTGGATGTCCTTCACAGCGCGATATGGACAACTGTAGACTATGGTTGGACGCTGGAGAAACATACTCTGCAGTTTGCTCCACGATTCATTCAAATGCATCCTACGAATTACTTGTATATGTTTGGCTTCGATTCTTTGGACTACTCGCAAAGAGTTAGTGTTTCGTAGATCATAGCAAACGATTTCTTGTACATTATTTAGTATGCAATTAAATATTACTTTAATTATCTGCAACTTAGACCTGGTTATAGTTGTACGACTGTTTGTTACAAATGTAAATATTTGTAATAATAATAATAATTACTACTACTACTACTACTAATAATAATAATGAGGCTACATTTGGTAACCTTGTCAAACATGCAACAGCATTCAACATGCTGTAATAAGGCTGCACATGAGTTGCTGCAGAGTCTTAGACAATAAGTTGACCCGTGCATTGTTAGACAATAAGTTGACCCGTGCATGTTACTGACCAGTGTGAAATGATTGCATTGGAAACCTTCACTCGTGCCAGAATTGCAACATTGTAGGTGTGCATATTAAGCAATTGTTGTTGGGCTGGTCTTTAATAATAATAATAATTACGACGATTTATATGGCGCAGTAACACAGCCATGCCGTTACAAGGGCGCCTTACAGAAAACAGCTACACCGGATAAGCCCTAGCGAACAAGTGTGATTTTAGCCTGGCTTTAAAAGAGTCCACTGAGCGCTTTGTCCTATATAAACAGGTTCACAGTTTTTGAGTGATAAATGAAGTTAAGTTTTACATTAAGTACACACGTGGAAGAGTTTTAGGTAATTTTTATTTATAATCATAATAAGATGATTGATTTAAGACCATGACACTGCCATGGGTGAAGTAACAGGTGCATGAGTTTTAAAAAATGGGGAATTCATCTGCATCTCTTTGCTGTCTGAAGACTTTTCTAAAGAGCGCTTCTGAATAGCGCTGAGCACTGTAAGAAGTGCTTTGCTAATGTTCCTCCTAGATTAAATTAAAAATGTGCGTTAGTCAAATGATGATAGAGAATTTTGGTCTGGAGCTGTAATTTTGTCTCTATCTGTTCATAAACGCACAGTTATTTAGGTGTATTTTGGTCATCTGTCAGTTTGTAGATCGATGCACTACCAGTGACCAATATATTTGCCCACCCCATCCCAATAATGGCTGGCAAAAATCTTTTTATTCTGTCTACTTGTTGATACCATGTCATTAGTTGTTCTCGATTAGATATTCTGGAACCTTAAGATCTTTCTCTGGTCGGGTTACTTGCAGCTCTGGGTTTCTTCAGATTTTGGTTCGTCCTGGCGAGTTCTGCACACCGGTGTCGCTGATTTCTCCTGGTAAGCGATCATGTGCTACTGCACTTGTAGATACATGCTGGTGTTCTGCTACTCACCACTGTCTCCTGAATTTATGAGCACCTCTTGTGATGAACGTGAATGTCTTATTTGAAAACTAACCATTATCATTTTTTGGTTAGGTAATTGCATCTTTTTACACACAGTTTTGGGGTTGCATTAAATACCATGCTTGTTACTGTTTAAGGAGACTGCCGTATCAAAGATGATTAGTGTTGCCCTCCTCCATTATCCAGGCTTGGGACCATGCACAACAGCTGGCTTACTTATAGTCTTCAGCTACAGGAGAACAGTCTACAATATAGCATATTCTTCTAACCGCTTTGGGCAGTTAAATAGAAGCATCTTGAGAGAGCCAGTGTCAGATGTGTTTTGTCGCAGCCTTAAAAACCGCCCTTTTCAGTCGAGGTTGGGTCAGGAGCGCTTCTGAGTAGTAACCTTGATGGGATGCTATAATAAATCTCCATAATTAATTAATGAATGAATAATTTAGCTGCGAATATTTGCATCATAATTAATTCTATCATTTATTGCTTTAAGGGTCTGCTTACCTTTCTGTTTCTTTAGGTGAAGCTATGTAACTTTGTTCTTGCTTTCTTTTAGGGGCATTTATCCATACGATTATTCATCCGTTGTGTATGTCCACACCACAGCAGGAATTTTTGCTTCTTCTCCATCAAAGATCCTTAAATACTCAGATTTTCGTTCAAGTCGTACTCCAGAAGAGTTATTCACTGATGCCGCTGATTTCAAAGTTGTCAACGAATTCCTTTTTGCTACCAAACGAGGGGTTTGTTTTTAATTTGGATTTTTATTGATCGTGGGCTTGTATGTGTGACTTTTGTCTCACATATTCGTGACCACACATTTTTCTCCGCTCTGCTGCACACGATTGTCTGATTGATCTCCCAACCAGAGCATCAATCAATCAATCAATCAAATATTTTTATTTGCAACGAAGTATACGGTACATGACAAGCTTACACATCTTGAACATTGGTTACAAAAAGGGAGGCCCTAAAGGGATCAAATAATCCCGCTATCTAGGGACACCAACTGATATATTGAGTTGACGATGTGAGGTGGCCATGGCGAAATCTTAAGCATCTGAGTGCAGCACAGTTGCGTTGCATTGGTCAATCTAGCTTTCTGGAATAGGTTACACCAGCATCTTGGTCTTTCTTTACCTCTATTCTGTAAGCACTTCTGTAAGCATTTTGTTCCATACTGGTTTCCGGTACTAGGTCAAGCTGAGATTATCTTGTCGAGGTGCTAAAACTTGTGATTACATTGCATTATGTGGTATACAAAATTCTCATTATGTGAATATATCCAGCGTCTTATTTAATTTACATACGTGGCAGTGTAGCATTGCATTGTAGCTTGCTTACAGGCCAGCTTGTATTATTAAGTTTTGTGTAAAGCCACCATGCTGTCTCTTTCCGAGTAAAAGTATGTGATTTAATGTCAGGCCAAAGAGCACCTACTATTTTTAGACATTTCAAAGGAGCTGCCAATCACAGAGTTATTGTCTCCTTAGCTGAGCCCCCCCACCACCACAGGGCACGCTGGTGTTAGTTCAATGGGCTGGAAGTAAGAGGGAACGGCAAAATATCCTGATCTATCTCGAATGGCAAAAGTATCCTAATTTATCTCAGTTACCGCTGCGTGTAGTTGTGGGAAGTGGAGACAGGCGCAGTTCTGTACACATGTGGTCATATTGCCAAGACCTGAAACCTCAAGACCAAGACTCTTTGTTTCAAGATCATGGCTTTTGTTCTCAAGATCAGGACTTTTGTTGTCAAGACCAAGCCTTTTAAAATGGGCTTGAATATATATGTATTCAAGTGTAAGACCTTGGTCTCGAGCAAGACTAGGCCTACAACGTACAACTGTACACGTGTATTACGTTCGCTTGCTTTTAAAATGTACTTCAGGGCCATTTACCGCTAGCAACAATTGCCTGGACTGGGTGCAGGCAGCTTTACACAGCTTATCCATCCAGGCTGACTGTAAGGCAAGTTTCTTGATGGGTTAAAGGGTGTCATTGGGAGGCACAGTATGACCATGTACTAAAGAGAATTTCTGCATAAACAGGTTGCACATTAACGGGTCTGCTTTGTATAATTTATTACATTAAAATAAGCTTGTATGTTTTTATATTTTATGTAAATATTTAATTCCGATAATTTACTTTTAATGTTTGACTTCTAAGCTGTGTAACAGTTCTGCTAAGTTTGTCAATTGATGTCTAAACAAGATTTTGGTGATTTTACCTCTCTTTACCTTGCCAACATTTTAGAATTCGAGGACAAACTACACTTTGGAACTCTGGGTATCCTACAATCGTGGCACATTTCAGAAGGCGTTTTTTCCAAGCAGAGTTAATTTCACAGTGAGTCGCGTTGTGTTTGAAATGTTTCGTGAGGTTATACTAAAGTCTCACGTTTAGATCAGTTTTAAATTATCACATTTTGGAAAGAACAACTCAGTGCAGGAATAATAACTGCTGGGTTCATGTGTTCTCGAATGCAGTGCTGTTCACAAAATCAGCAGCTCTATGATAAACAGATATTTTATGGTGTCTGGCCAGTTGGCATGCTGGGTGTATTATGTGTATGTATCGCATTGAATCACTTGGCTGCATATGGCTTGTTCGATTCAATCTGAATGATCAAGGGTTCACTCCTGCTGAACAAGTTCCATGCAGTATAAACTATAAGTGTTTGCCAGCATACATTGCCAAATTAAATTTTACCTTTATCCTGCGATTCATCAGTTCTTGGCTCTAAGGCTGAAGAGCAGGGCTTTTTTAACGTGCAGTTGTACACAAAATGTGCAGTTTTAAATGGATTTGTGCAGTTGTAGAAGCACTTCTGTACAGTTAAAACTAGCAAAAAATGGTTATTGTCCTCTGATTGGAAGTTATTTACCATGGAGAATGGGAAGGAAAAGAAGGGGTTGTGCAATTTTTAGTAACAGGTAACTAGCAAATAATTATTAGTTTTCTGCAGTATCATAGTTAAAAGCATACTCTGGGAGTGTTACTGAATTCTGGCCATGAATGCATTTATATGCTGGGCCATGTTGGTGTTAACTGTGCATTGTGTTTTTTCATTCAAATTAGGAGTTCTTCATCGCCGATGCGACTGAGGACCAAGTGTTTGTGTGTGCGTGCATCAATTCCACTTCGACTAATCTCTACATTTCCGGATCTCATGGCACTGAGTACTCACTGTCACTGGAAAACATCATGTACTACAGTCCGTCGTTGTCCTACAACTGGCTGTCGTGAGTGTTTTTACCATCTGGCATTAGTGTTGTTTTGTTGATTGATTTGTCATCTTGGACTCATTCAAAATTCAGTGCAAGAGTAAAAGGCAATGCACACAACACATTGCACAGTAAGTAAACCATGGAGCCAGCAATGGATCCCCATTGACAGTTGGCACAGATGCACATAGCTTTTGGGCCAAGTTGTGTCTATAGGTAGGAGGGATGACAGGTAACGGTGCTTGCGGCACATGATGATGCTGCCATTAGTTGAAGATGATGCAAAATCGTAATCAATTTGTTGTGGCTACCATCTCAATCATCGTGCTTCAGTCAGTAGATTGAAGCACCACCTGTGTGACGGGTCCACCACTGAACCGTGACGGTCATTCTCCAATACAAACATGCTCATACAAAAGCGGTCTGCACAGAATGAGCCTGATGCAGTCACGGTGGTCAAGGTGATTTGCAACTAAAATGCCTTATTAAAGAACAATAGGCATTCTTTAAAAAAATGCCTTCCTAGTAAAGAAAATGCCTTTTCAATTAACAAAATCATTGACAAAGACTCGGCGAATAGGTTTGGCATACAAACCTAGCGCCAGAGAACTCCAACACGACTATTCTGCATTTAGTCAAAATCATTTGTCGAACTGGCGGAAAAAGTCAATCAGTGACCCACATGGCCAGTGGCATGTGCATATCTTTATACTTCATACATACCTTGACCATTTTGCAAACTTGGAGGGTGATCTTTTGCTTTTTGGTGTTATATTTTAGGGGTGGATCGTTGCCTTTTGCTGATTTGCGAAAGATCGAAGGTTTGAATGGCATATACATTGCCACGCAGGTAGTGAGTTCGTCTCGCTTCTTGTCGACAATTAATCAGATCACGTTGATGACGTTTAACAAGGGTGGTGACTGGCACGTCATACCTGCACCAGAAACCACTCAAAATGGCACCTCGACTTGTGGTAGAACTCCGTGGAACCCTACACCACAGGTAGGCACCCTACACCACAGGTAGGCACATCGATGATTGATGAGGTTTGCTATATTGTCCAATCAGCATATATTTGATGTAATGCTGATCGGCTTAAACAGACCATTTCTGTGCCTTTGATAGAGAAAAAACTTTGCAATTTATCGCCTATGATCAAGTTGGTTCTCCAAACCCAACATGATTAGTTTTACTTTGACGTTTCTGACTGCTAACATTCAGTGCTTAAAGTGTGGAAAAAGAAGTGCCTGGACGCCCCTTACCTTTCCATGTTGTGCTGGCCTAATAACTTAATAAGTGGCCCATGTAACTGCATTTATTTAGCACCTAGCCTAGTTGATATTTGGTCTATCTGTAGACAAATAATGCTTAATGGCTGGAAAGAAGTCTGGCATTAACAGACCCTCATGAAACTCAGCCATGCTTGACATTTGACACTGTACTTCTAGGTAGTGTGTTTTGTTGAGGCATTCAATGCACATGCCGTTATGCATATGAACTAGAGTTAGCTTGGCAGTTGAGGTGCTAGTTCACAAGTACAGGTTAAGGACAACAAAAGTCGTTGGGTAGGGAGGGGTAAAAGCATGTGATATCTCCACATGGTACTAGTCAGGCCATTTAGTTTGGCTGGGTTAGTCTTTTGTAGTGATGAATGCATTCAGTGGATCAAACAAAGCTATGGGAATTCACTGCACGGTTTTGGGTTCTCTGTCAGCTTTTCTATAATGTTGAAAAAGACTTCAATGTCCATTTGCCTATGTTTAAAGAACTTAGATGTCCATGTTGAACCAACTGCATTGGGTGGAGTTTATCAGGGGCTATGGGGGGGGGGGCTAAGCCCTCCCAAGAAGACCCAGATTCAGCTTTTTTACCATGTAAATGTTATCTTTTTCCGGGCTTAGCCCCCCCCCCCCCAAGAAGGCATTGGCCCCCCCAAAAAAACGGAAACCAAACTCCGCCCATGACCAACTGAGATTGAGATGCCCATGTTGAATATTCATGTGCTTTAGAAATTCTATTTTGTTGCTCAAGACATGTGATTTTTATTGTCAAAATGGCTGTAGCAACTTTAGCATTTTGTCTTGTACTCTTGTATCTCAATTCTTTTTTGTCATTTTTTATCTTCAGGCAAACTGTTCTCTTCATCTTGTGGAAAAATTTCTCGCACTGACTACTTACTCAAGATTTGCGTCTGTCTTTACGTCGTCCTCTGCAATTGGTTTAGTCATGGCCAATGGCAACATTGGAAGCAGAGTTTCCAGTGGTGGTTTCAATGTTTACTTGTCGAATGATGGAGGACTACGGTGGAATGAGGTAATTGGGATATTATGTCTTTCTGGTGGAATGAGGTATTTGGGATATTACGTCTTTCTGGTGGAATGAGGTAATTGGGATATTACGTCTTTCTGGTGGAATGAGGTAATTGGGATATTACGTCTTTCTGGTGGAATGAGGTAATTGGGATATTATGTCTTTCTGGTGGAATGAGGTAATTGGGATATTATGTCTTTCTGGTGGAATGAGGTAATTGGGATATTACGTCTTTCTGGTGGATTGAGGTAATTGGGACATTATAAGTCTTTCTGGTGGAATGAGGTAATTGGGATATTATGTCTTTCTGGTGGAATGAGGTAATTGGGATATTATGTCTTTCTGGTGGAATGAGGTAATTGGGATATTACGTCTTTCTGGTGGAATGAGGTAATTGGGATATTACGTCTTTCTGGTGGAATGAGGTAATTGGGATATTACGTCTTTCTGGTGGAATGAGGTAATTGGGATATTATGTCTTTCTGGTGGAATGAGGTAATTGGGATATTACGTCTTTCTGGTGGATTGAGGTAATTGGGACATTATAAGTCTTTCTGGTGGAATGAGGTAATTGGGATATTACGTCTTTCTGGTGGAATGAGGTAATTGGGATATTACGTCTTTCTGGTGGAATGAGGTAATTGGGATATTATGTCTTTCTGGTGGAATGAGGTAATTGGGATATTATGTCTTTCTGGTGGAATGAGGTAATTGGGATATTACGTCTTTCTGGTGGATTGAGGTAATTGGGACATTATAAGTCTTTCTGGTGGAATGAGGTAATTGGGATATTATGTCTTTCTGGTGGAATGAGGTAATTGGGATATTATGTCTTTCTGGTGGAATGAGGTAATTGGGATATTACGTCTTTCTGGTGGAATGAGGTAATTGGGATATTACGTCTTTCTGGTGGAATGAGGTAATTGGGATATTACGTCTTTCTGGTGGAATGAGGTAATTGGGATATTATGTCTTTCTGGTGGAATGAGGTAATTGGGATATTACGTCTTTCTGGTGGATTGAGGTAATTGGGACATTATAAGTCTTTCTGGTGGAATGAGGTAATTGGGATATTATGTCTTTCTGGTGGAATGAGGTAATTGGGATATTATGTCTTTCTGGTGGAATGAGGTAATTGGGATATTATAAGTCTTTCTGGTGGAATGAGGTAATTGGGATATTATGTCTTTCTGGTGGAATGAGGTAATTGGGATATTATAAGTCTTTCTGGTGGAATGAGGTAATTGGGATATTATGTCTTTCTGGTGGAATGAGGTAATTGGGATATTATGTCTTTCTGGTGGAATGAGGTAATTGGGATATTATGTCTTTCTGGTGGAATGAGGTAATTGGGATATTATGTCTTTCTGGTGGAATGAGGTAATTGGGATATTATGTCTTTCTGGTGGAATGAGGTATTTGGGATATTATGTCTTTCTGGTGGAATGAGGTAATTGGGATATTACGTCTTTCTGGTGGAATGAGGTAATTGGGATATTATGTCTTTCTGGTGGAATGAGGTAATTGGGATATTATGTCTTTCTGGTGGAATGAGGTAATTGGGATATTATGTCTTTCTGGTGGAATGAGGTAATTGGGATATTACGTCTTTCTGGTGGAATGAGGTAATTGGGATATTACGTCTTTCTGGTGGAATGAGGTAATTGGGATATTATGTCTTTCTGGTGGAATGAGGTAATTGGGATATTATGTCTTTCTGGTGGAATGAGGTAATTGGGATATTACGTCTTTCTGGTGGAATGAGGTAATTGGGATATTATGTCTTTCTGGTGGAATGAGGTAATTGGGATATTATGTCTTTCTGGTGGAATGAGGTAATTGGGATATTACGTCTTTCTGGTGGATTGAGGTAATTGGGACATTATAAGTCTTTCTGGTGGAATGAGGTAATTGGGATATTATGTCTTTCTGGTGGAATGAGGTAATTGGGATATTATGTCTTTCTGGTGGAATGAGGTAATTGGGATATTACGTCTTTCTGGTGGAATGAGGTAATTGGGATATTACGTCTTTCTGGTGGAATGAGGTAATTGGGATATTATGTCTTTCTGGTGGAATGAGGTAATTGGGATATTACGTCTTTCTGGTGGATTGAGGTAATTGGGACATTATAAGTCTTTCTGGTGGAATGAGGTAATTTGGATATTATGTCTTTCTGGTGGAATGAGGTAATTGGGATATTATGTCTTTCTGGTGGAATGAGGTAATTGGGATATTATAAGTCTTTCTGGTGGAATGAGGTAATTGGGATATTATGTCTTTCTGGTGGAATGAGGTAATTGGGATATTATGTCTTTCTGGTGGAATGAGGTAATTGGGATATTATGTCTTTCTGGTGGAATGAGGTAATTGGGATATTATGTCTTTCTGGTGGAATGAGGTAATTGGGATATTATGTCTCTCTGGTGGAATGAGGTAATGGGGATATTACGTCTTTCTGGTGGAATGAGGTAATTGGGATATTATGTCTTTCTGGTGGAATGAGGTACCGTAGATACTCGCGTATAACGTCACCCGCATATAACGCGAGGTTTGGAATTTTGGCAGATATATTGGTAAAAAGTGCAAGACCCGCATATAACGCGAGGGCTAACATTTTCAAAATTATCAGAAAATTAGACGGCCAAACTTTAGCAGTCGTTATTAAATCTGATGCAAAATACGACCCAAACCGTGTCCGAATGCTGCAAAATTCGATCTTCCTAACTAAATACTACAAAATAGATCTACGGTCCGAATGCTGCAAAATTCGATCTTCCTAACTAAATACTACAAAATAGATCTACGCACAACTGACATTTTGTTTGTATTTATTAAAAATATATAAAATGCAACCAAATTGCGAATTTGTTCTTATTTGAATAAATTAAACTTTCTTTCAACATGTGAGCGAAAATTAATGTATTTCATGCAATGCTAGTACCAAAGACTAAAAGTTTCGAAGATCAAGTCTCTTACAAATTAATGTCTGCTGGCACAGCCGATGGAGTCAGCCTACCATCCATGCATTTAAGCTGTACAGCAACACATGCGTCAGCGCATTTAAAATTTGTTGCATTCATTGGTCATGTCACTACAAGGACTGTGGGGAACCAGCGTATCGGAGCCACTGGGATGCAAATTACCGCGTGTACAAACTAATATATTTAAGGTGGTATGCGATAGCGATCATCCAATATCAGTTTAAAAGCATCAAATGACTTCAACAGGTAAAATATCTTGTGTAATAAAAGTTAAGTTTCAACTAGTCTCGCGTATATCGCGACTACCCCACTTTCTGCTCAGAAATTTGACCTAAAAAACTCGCGTTATACGTGAGTATCTACGGTAATTGGGATATTATGTCTTTCTTGTGGAATGAGGTAATTGGGATATTACGTCTTTCTGGTGGAATGAGGTAATTGGGACATTACGTCTTTCTAGTGGATTGAGGTAATTGGGATATTATGTCTTTCTGGTGGAATGAGGTAATTGGGATATTACGCCTTTGTGGTGGAATGAGGTAAAATTTTGGGATATTATGTCTTTCTGATGGAACATTGAGGTAATTGGGATATTATGTCTTTCTGGTGGAATGAGGTAACTGAGATATTCTGTCTGTTGTATGATCCCAGTAGCGATGTAGTTGTCTGTGAGTGCTGAATTTGGTGTTACAATCGTATATAGAAATGGACACATTATGACTGAATGGTGCATTTATTGCCTATATAGGTATTTTCAGTTTAGACTACGCTGCAATCTTGCTATGCATGTGAATGGTTTTACTGCTGGGGTAACCTAAATAAGACATATGAAAAATTGGTGTTTCATTGTAAGAATTCTATGTATTGACAAAATTTAGACATTATATACTGTTGAAAATTGAAATTTTAATTGCATTTGCAAATTTATGTTGATTTCCATTATCCATGCTATTTCTAATTTAGGAACAACCTGTAGGTCTGATCGTATTTTTACTGCATGTTATGTGTCATGATAATTATTTGTTTGCACAGTGATTTTACAGTGCAATAGTTCATGCACTGTCTTTAGCAAACAGGAATCCGAAAATGGATATAATTTTAGCCAATATTGTGTCAATTATTCAGTATGTGTTGTTATTCTTTTGCCTATTTCTTTACATTTCTAGGTACTGGGTGGAACACATTACTGCACAATGGGTGACCATGGTGGTCTTATTGTAGCCATCAGAATGTATGAAGTTACAGGAGAGCTTTTGTAAGGAACTAGATTGCTACTCGTATAATTCTATTGCATGATAACTGTTTGATTTAAAATATTTTATACTTCTATAAGATCAATGCAGAGTAGTAGTAATAGTAGTTTCAGTCTAACGACACTGTGTGATAAAAAAAATCATTAGTGTTGCCCTCCTTCTTTATCTAGGCTTGGGACTGGCACTGTCAGAGTGCGAATAGATAGTAGTGCAGTTTTCTATCCAGAGAGGCAGCCTATGCTAGATATGCAATCTTAAAGTGTAACTCTTGAGCTGATAATGAAATCGTGCAAACAACTGTGCAGAAGCAAATAGTTGAATGGAGATAGTTCCAAAATTTAGTTCCAGCAATCAAAGGAACTTCATCACCAAGAACAGTTCTGCTGCTGGGTATGACCAGAGAAAGACAGATGACCTGGTTCAAAATAAATAAATTTGAAGAATATAACTGATGCCTATTACTGGCAATTCACGAAATATGCATTTATGCCAGATAATTAGTTGAGACATAGTTAAATCAGAAATAGCCATCAATTTATCAGAATTTTTTATATAGCACCTCTTTAGGATCCTTACTCTCAGAGGCGCTCCAGGCCCAGCAAAAAGCAGCCGTGAGCAGCACCAACCAAATAAAAAACAATTCATTTTCAAAGATTTAAGATATCCATATTTTTTGGATTGTTGTAGATAACTTTTTAGTAGATATTTATGATGATGCTAGTTGAACAGGGTATTGAGAGTAGCTTGATGTTGTTAATCATCAACAATTTGTTTCCATTAGAACATTCACGTCATCGAAAACTAGTCATGGTTTCTAGTTATAAATGCAATCTGATGCCATCGCTCTGGGTCCATCTGTGAATGTGTCTGGTATGTGCCTTGTCAGCAGTTCTGGGTGTTTACAGGTAAAGTTTGTATTCTACAGTAGTCTGTGTTTCAAGGCACTGTCTTAGTCATTGCACTGGTATGTTCTTCTGATAGAGTCAACTTGAGAAAGACAGTTTCTGTTTGATCAAAACATTAAGTTACTGATTTTCTCTTCTAGGTATTCGTATGATGAAGGAGAGACGTGGAATTCATACACGTTCATTGATTCTCCAAAGATTCGAGTCTATGGATTACTTACGGAACCAGGAGAACTGACGACAGTCTTTTCCATCTTTGGCTCTTGGGCCAACAGTACTGCGCACAGCTGGATTGTCATACAAGTCAACCTCAGCAGTGTGCTTGGTAAGCATGCCCTGTCAACGTATTCTGTGCAACAGTTTCAGGTATCAATGTTTTTCATTATTCAGCTGTGACCTGATGACTAGTTAATTGAACTCTCACCTTGTTAACATGGCACAATGTGTTTATTTATTGCACACACACACAAGTCAAACAGAGTAAACATGAGTCACTAAACAGAGTGCAATTTAAGGGAATCAGAAAAAGCTAACAGCTTATACAGTCCTGATCCCTAGCTAACAACGTGTTGAAGCTTTTTCTGGAATAACTCATTATGTACTGCATGGAACACTAAGCAAGCAAGTTCTTCATGCAGAGTTATATTGCGATGTGAAATAGTGCCTCTATTTTCCTTGCCTCTGTTAATATGCTGGAGTCGGGAGTGCCTCTGAGTAGTTTTTTACTTGAAGCAGCGCTATTTAAATGTCCGAATGAATGAATGAATGAATATACAAAATAAATAAAGTACGAGATGTCGTCGTTATTTCACAGATCTGTTTTTAGTCCGGTGGTTGTCTGTTGCTTAGGTCGGCCATGCAACGACACTGACTACAAACAGTGGTCTCCAACAGACGATCCAAACATCGACTGTCTTCTTGGTCGCAAAGCAGTCTACGAACGGCGAAAGGCGAACGCTGTCTGTTTCAACGGCCGAGAGTATGATCGCGAAATCTACGAAGAGAATTGTCTGTGCAAGATTGAAGACTATGAATGGTGAGAGAAAATCATTTTAACGATATGGAACGGCACACTTTATTGGCTTAACCTAACTGCAAACCACAGTAGCAGCTCCTATTTTCTCTCTCTTCTATCTAGTAGCTCTTGATAATATTTATGTCTTGATTATGAAGATGTGTGTTTGTGTGTGTGTCATATGCTTGGCTTCTGGATGTACTTTACAAAGTTTTATTTAACAAATAATTATGAATACTTAAATTGTTAGTGTAATGAAAGTTGGAGGATCATCCATGCCAGGATTGAAGGATATATTTTAGAGTTCTGTTTTATCAGTGTCCCAAAAATTCATTTGTGATATGAGTGGCCATGATAAGTGAAAACCGCAGCCGAAGTTGTTGTTCATTATGAAACCCAGTAAGAATCTGATGTGCCAAAGAAACCAGAAGTCAAACTGCTGAAGATGAGCATGGTGCTGTGCTTTTTATTATATAATTTCATTCTGCTCAGTAACCAGGAATTAGACCATACGAGAAGATCTACAGTGTCTGGAGATGATGTGTGAAGACGCTGTAGAGGTGGAAATGGACAGAAGAGAATGGAGAAGCTGTGTTGCCCGATGTGCAGTCCTGCATAGGAAGGACTAAGGTCTAAGGTAGGGTAAGACCATTTGACAGATTGTGATGAGACCCAACAGGTGCCGTGACCTGCGTTTAGTGCTCATTACCTTATGTTGTGTTTTTTGTTTGTTTTAACAGTGATGTTGGCTACCGTAAAAATGTGACAAACATGAATACCTGTGAGTACGACCCTGCGTCTGGAGTTGACCCTTCAGGCATACCCGACTACTGTCCAGAAGGTTCATATTACAATCGAACAAAAGGGTAAGTGTACATTTTGAGGTCATTCTAGATTAAAGTTGATAGTGTTGGCAGGACAAGACTTGCTATGAAGTTGTGCACAAACAATCAATTACCTTCAGGGTTTGTTACAGTTAAAAATAAAAAAATTATCAATTAAGTACAATAGTGCTATCTAAGGCTCTCAGCGAGCCCCCAAATGCCCGGGCACTCTTTGGTATGGTCACACCTGGGCCGTTAATCAATGCCCAAAACCCAACCCAAGAAACATAATACGTTAAGTAGGCCTAAGTTTTATTAACTTCGTCAGTATAACACACGTATATGAAGCAGCTGAAGCTGTATTTTTGTCGATGCCAGCAACAGTAGCAGATTAGTCATGAGTGCTGATGGCAGTTGGCACCTGTACCTGTTTAATTGCCTGCTATCATAAGACTAGCCATAGTCTCATAAGACTCGTATAATGATGTTTATTATACAGAGGTCCTTGATTCAGCCTGTGGTGTCAGCTGCCAATGATGACTTTGAATTAGACCTTAGTGCAAAGACATCTTATATTAACTAGACAAAACTTCCTTAGTTGAGCTCAACAACCTCTTATAATTAGGGTCTGACAGGCCTTCGGCACCTGCTGAAAATGAGCTGAAAATGAGCTCCGGTTCTGGGCCACATTTTTCTACAATTTTGAGGGCTCTGATGTTACCGTAATCAGTTCAGGATTGTGCAATTGCCAATTAGTATGACTGATATAATTTATTGCTTTACTGTTGGTTGTTTGTTTATTTGTTGCTTCACACAATTAATCAATGATTTGTTATTTTGATTAGCTATCGTCGCGTTGTTGGTGACACATGTGAAGGAGGACTGGATGATGTGTACGAACCTGTGAGGACTATCTGCCCAGTTGCACGTAGGCCTTCATTACTTGTCTCTAGAGTCATTTCAAACACTCTTGCGGTTCTTGTTTTTAATGTTCTAAAAGCTGCTGTTAAAAACTAGTATGAAAAAAAGCATTTCCCATTAATATTCATGTGATTGTATTGTTGCTCACGGATTATCTTTTGTTAACAGCAGGCGTGATAAAGTTATTACTTACTGTAGATTGTGTCGTGCCCTCAGGAATCACTTTATTCTACTAAGTTATATTGTGCGTTAATTCAAGTCATGATCATGGGCGGAGTTTATCAGGGGGCTAGGGGCGCTAAGCCCCTCCAAGAAGGCCCAGATTCAACTTTTTACCATGAAAATGGTAGCCTTTTTTGGGGTTAGCCCTCCCAATGAGGCCCAGACTCGGGTTAGCCCCCCCTCTCCAAGAACGGAAGCCAAACTCCGCCCATGGTCATGATGAACCGCATTTTAAGGAGGTTTTAGTTTGTCTCTAGATTATCATCATCATCATCATTGCTATCATGAGCATTCAATGAGTTTGCTTTTGAATTCAGGAAATCAGGAGTTCCTGTTGTTCGTCAATCGTACGACGGTTCATCGCTACATTTTTGAGAGAGGTCTCGATGAAGTTCTGCCGCTTGGTACCGTTCTGCAGAACGCGCTTTCACTCGACTACGACTACGCCAATGATTGCATTTTCTGGGCTGACTCTCGCCTGCATAGCATACAGGTTAGTTAGTTGTTTATAACGTACATGTCTGAACTCGCATACATTAAGGCACACGTTGTTAAATTATTCGTTTGCATGTTTTTAAGTGGTCCATCTTTTAGCTGTAGCCTAAGATTTACTTTGTAAAATTGGTGATGACTTTCATAAAAGGCTGATAATATACGGGTACTCCCTGAGAAATTTGACAAGATAGTGTTGCCCGAGAACTTGGTGGAATGGTATGGTATTGAGTTTTCCAAAGGCTGGTGTTTGTGATCATGCTCTTTTGAGATATATAAGTTTACTTTTATGTGAATTCATGAACTGCAGCAAGAAGATTGATGGCACAAATGATGGTTGATTTATAGTGCTATTGTTATGTGAAATGCATATGTGACTAGGTTGTGTTGAGTATGCAAGCATGTAGGCATATTAAATCTATTAATTTAGTATGTTTTTTAAGAGTTTATATTTAAAGCAGAAGCTCTTTTCTTTTAACTGATTTTTCCCCATGAATGGCTCATTTCAGACACGATGCTTACGAGGCAGTGATGTCACGGCTAGAATTCTCATAACTGAAAACACTGACTTGATTGAAGGCCTGGCATACAACTGGATGAGCCAGCAAATCTTTTGGGTTGATTCTGGACACAAGAGAATCGAAGTAGCGAGAAGAGACGGCACTAACAGAATGGTCCTCATCAACACAACGCTTGATCTGCCACGGGCAATTGCTCTTCATCCAAAGTTGGGGTTCGTTATTTGTCAAACTGCCGAAACCCAACATTTTCGTATAAGTGTTTTACTTAGAACAATGTGTTGCTGCTATATGGCCAGAAATTCCTTAACTGCATTGCTTGATAGAGCATAGCTCTCTTGTGCGCCCTCACCTTGGTTATTCTAACTCTGTGTTTGTAAGCATATCAGATCTTTGAGTTAACAGGCATCAACACATCAAAATTATCTGCACATCTTCTCGTACAAACTCCATAGCTCTGATTGGTCAGCTGCATTCCTCGCGATTCTTCGTATGTCCTGCTCCGCAGTCGTAGATCTTCTATTATGGGTCTTTTGGTTAAGCCTCGATTTAGCACAATTATGACCTCTGAATGCAATCCATGTTGCTGCCCCGGTAAGGGAATCGATTGCCAATGCGTATCTGTTGCTTAACGTCCTTTTCTTCCTTCAGGAAATGCCTCAGAGTTCATTACTTTCCATTGATCTTCAAGCATCTGGATATCTAACTGCTCCTCACCTGATGATTGACTAACCGCATCTCTGATTCGACTTTGGGTGTTTCAATAATAATAAGAATGTGTGCTAAAAACTGATTTCTTATTGAAAATTTATTCTAGAACTTCTGCCAGTTCAATAGGATATTTATTGACTGACATGTTTCTGTTTAAAGCTACATTTTCTGGACGGACTGGTCTGCTACGAATCCACGTGTTTCACGGTCTGCAATGGATGGTACAAACATCGTTCAGATCGTTCATGGAAGCGACATATTGCATTGGCCGAATGGTTTGGCAATTGATGAGCAGGCAATGAAGATCTTCATCACAGATGCGTATCTCGATCAGATCAGCTGCTTTGACTTCTCAGGACAGGGTTTTCGAGTGTTGTATCAACAGTCTGCATATGTGCAACATCCGTATGCAATTGGTGTCTTTAAGGTAGGTCAACGTCTTTATTTTTTTCTGGAGCTGGAATGAGTTGGTGTATAGAATAACCCTGCTATTGCTTTCAGTTGTGAGTTTATGTCATCGGTTGATAATTTGATTTGTTTGCATACAGTGGAAGACCTCATATGTTTAGCACTGTTTAGGTGGAGGAGGATATTGACGCATGCAGAATGATCAGATGGTGTCTGTTTTCTGATAGTGCTGCACTTTCTAACTTGATTTGACTTTCTGTTTTTCTAAAATTGTTTAACTGCTGGTTTCAATCTGAGCTATATTGAAACTTTTTCTAATATACTCATTCCTAGATATATCGGCTTGTTATAAAACAATTTGGTCTTTTTCATGTGAATGGCGATGAGATTTTCGTCGAAAATAGTTCGACTGGCGTAATTAGTTTTCGCGGCTAGCTTGATGGCTTCCTTCTCATCGCAAACCAATCTTATATCCACTCGATTCTCGATACATTCCAAAAGACCTCAGCAATTCGCTGATATGCTTCTGTGAATTGTCTCCTTCTGTTAATGACGTTGAATTTTCTCATCTGCTCTCACATGGAGTGATTCCTACCAGATTTTAAAAAGTGATCTTTGCAAGCTGTTGTAAATGAGCTTGTCATTGTTGCCTAATGCTTATCCTGAAACCACCATTTACCTTTCATTTGCCAACTTATAAATACCATCGTCACAATGGTAACTTTCCACTATATCATTTCTCAAATGTATCCTGAAGCTCAAGCATAGGCTTGAATTTAAGAATTTTGACATGGCACTGAAACTGGCTAAAGTAGATTTGGTTTCATTGAGTGTCAGCCAATAGGCTAGTTTCTCTGATGTAGCTATTATGTGGTGCAAATAGGTTTTGTTATTTACATTATATGTTTGTTTGACCTTCAAAATAGGATCAACTCTACTGGACAGACTGGTCAATGAGTGCAGTCATGATGGGCAGTAAGCACGGAAATCAGACGATTCGGACATTTATCTCTGGAATTTCAGGCATAATGGACTTGAAAGCGTTCCACGTCTTGTCACAGCAAGGTTGATTTTCAGTATTACTTTCTCTTTCCGTTCATCTGGTTTTTGTGCCAACGTTTTACCATTCAACCATCTTTCTGCCACAAGTCTTAACTGTACTGAAAAGTTCAGTCTAGGTGTAGGCTACTGCTTCTAATTTTTTAAAGTTTAGTCTAATTGCACTGCTCTAATTTTGAAAATTGCAGTCTAATTGTACTGCTTCTAATTTTTGAAAATTTAAGTCTAATTTTACTGAGCACTTCTAATTTTTTAAAGTTCAGTCTAATTGCACTGCTCTAATTTTGAAAATTGCAGTCTAATTGTACTGCTTCTAATTTTTGAGAGTCCACTAGTCCAGTCTAATTTTGCTGCTTCTCTGTTGGGATGATGCAATAAAACTTGCAACTAAGAATTACTTATAATATATAGCTGAATGCAGAGATGTTGATGTGTTTCAGGACAAAGTGCGTGTACGGTTTCCAATGGTGGATGTCAAAGCCTGTGTTTTGAGAAGCCCAATAATTACTCGACGACGTCCAACGAACGCACTTGTCACTGCTCTGATGTTTTCAATGAACTGCCAAATGGCACTTGCACTTGCGCTAATGGAGAAACGTTGTCACCGAATGGCACATGCCATTTGTCTGGCAGTAAGTAATTTTAACAGTTTATATGCTAACAGATTTGCACCTGAAAATATTTGGATTTAATTTCTGTCAGGCTGTCTTTGTGTGTTTCTAACCATCTCCTATATGGTCAGACTCATTATCCACACCACTTATTACTTACAATTGTACTTTTTATCTGTGATTAGTTTTATTAATTTTTTCAATATTGACTTTTAGATGGATCTACGTGTGCATCATATCAGTATTCTTGTGCCAACGGGAATTGCATTCCAGCAAGTTATCAATGTGATGGTGACAATGACTGTTTGGATTATTCGGATGAATTAAGCTGTGGTAGGTACTCTAGTATATGCATAGTTTATTTTCTGACATTCTGATGTGAGGAATTGCTATTAAATTATTTGAATATTAATTAATTTCTTATATGCTGGGTGATTATTTAACAATTTGTCTAGTACATTCAAGGAATTTCCTAAATAAAAGATTACTACAAGTTTCAAATGTAATATTCATGGTTTTTCACTCATTATAGTAATTCTATTTGTTGATCATTTTATTGACCAAGTTTAAAATCCTGACCCTGTGAGAAACTCAGAATCAATGACTAGTGTTATATTTAGAATATTTTGTTTGTTTTGGTTTCTTGATTTTGTTTGCCTAGTTACCAACGAGGCAGGATATCCATTAATAGTGAATTGCTATACATGTGTTAATTATCAAGTAATTTAATTCCTAATAATGGTTGATTATTTACTTCAGTTTGAGTTTAACATGTTTGTTCTAATCAAGTAAGGATAGTTTTTGGGTTTAGCTTTCATTTTACTAGTAATTTGAATTTTATGTGAGATTTATTTGTTTTGCGAGTTTGAATTGCTGTTTTGTCTACTGTTAAGTTTTAGTACATTAGTTAATGTTGGGTTTGGTTTAAATAGGTTTAGCTTCACTTTTACCAGCAATTTGAACTTTTATGTCAGATTTAGTTTTTTATTTCATTTCATTTCAGACATTTATATAGCGCCTCTTCCAGATTGAATTTCCTTTTTGTCTACTGTTAAGTTTGAGTACATTAGTTAATGTTGGGTTTGGTTTCACTTTAGTAACATGAATGATTCTGCATTTCAGCTGACCGTACTTGCCTTTGGAATCAGTTCAAGTGTAACAATGGCCGTTGTATTCCAGCCAGCTATCTCTGTGATCATGACAATGACTGCGGAGATATGTCTGATGAACCAGCAAATTGCTGTTAGTTTGATTCTTATATTGTTTCAACACACAGATGATTGCAGTTCATTATCTCAATAATTATCAGTGTTACTTTCGCCATATACCGTTATCTACCCTTGTAAGGTAATACAGGTCTGTGTTTTGCAGTGCAGGGTTGTATCAATCCTGTTTGCTCTCGTCACTACCATGCGTCTTGTATATGAACTTAGTGGTTTGTTATTAGCATGCCCAAATGTCAAATGCTTTTTTAATTGCTCACCTGTTAAGATATTCTGTAAATACCACATGCTCTTTTACTATCGCTACTTGATCTTTAGCCCAGGTTTAGTAACTTGCTTTTATATTGCACATGCAGTTATGTCACATGTGTTTGCATAATCTTTCTTCACCTGCCTTGTGTTCGATTACAAGTGAGTAGGAAGTTGTGCAGGCCTAGACATGAACGACAAGTCAACGCTTTCGTTGCATTTGGATGCTTTTAGATGTAGTTTTCTTTCTCAGCTGTGTAACGCGATTGGTGAAATCTGTGCTTCATTATCATTTCTTTTTATTTTGCAGCGTTTCCTAGTTGTGCTGCAAACCAGTTCCAATGCAGGAATGGCCGCTGCATATTGTCGTCATGGCGATGCGACTATGACAACGACTGCCAAGATGGAAGTGATGAGTTAAACTGTATGTTTACATCTTGTCAATTAATGAATCAGCAAATTTATTCCAATTCTTGCAGTTAATGAAACTGAACTTGATCTTCTGTAATACCATCATGGCTGTATTTTCATAACTTTGATGTTAACTATTTTTTATTTATAATTTGAGCAAAATTGGCAATTATGCAAATGAGCCGTTATGTTTCAATCGTAGGTTCGTACACGACGTCTCGGCCGTCGTCATGTTCATCCTACCAGTTCCAGTGCGTGAGTTCGCGAGCGTGCATTCCAAGGTCCTGGATGTGTGACATGGACCGTGACTGTTCCGACGGCAGCGATGAAGTGAACTGTGACCGAACCGTCACACCTTGTGCAGGGTTCCAGTGTCCTTCGTCGTCCGTCTGCCTCTCATCAAACGTGCGCTGTGATGGATATATGGACTGCGATGATGGAGCAGATGAGCTCGGCTGCTCTACAAGTGAGTTTCAGTTTGTAGCGTTATGTTAACATATTGAGTTTTTCTTGTGTAAAATTCTACTTCCTTCCCTGTGTATATATGTGTATACTGAATGGATTTGGTAACCATTTGCGGCTTCGAAAGTATATACTTTTCATCATTTGGATTTTTTTTATGGATTCTCTGGATGTGTGCATGACCTGGATGGAAGTCTAGGCTGGGAATCAATGTACCGGTATGTTTTTGTTTCAGCACGTAGACCAGCAACAGCAACTCCTAGTGGGCAATGTTTACCATTCGAATTCAAGTGTGCCACTGGTCAGTGGTGCATTCCATTCCAAGGACTCTGTGATGGCATTTCAGAGTGTCCAGATAATTCAGATGAAACTGGGTGTAAGTTTTACTCTCTATTCAAAACTCAATGCAACTCAGTGCAATATGTTATGAAGAGTAAGATAATTTAAATACTTGTTTACATTTGTCTAAACTTTTTCATGATCGCATTCCGCTGAAAGTTTGACTTGACTCCATTATGTTCCTAAAGCTCTACTAGTAGTGATGTGAAATTAATTTTTCCGCCTCGCAACACTAGTTACTTGTACTAGTGTATAACTTTAGGCGTGGCTGTTTGAAGCATCATGTGAGATGTAAATATTCATATAAATGTTTAATAATAATAATAATAGCAATGACAATTTCTATGGCGCCGTAACACAACCATGCCGTTACAAGGGCGCCTTTATTTAGGAAGAATTCGTGTAATATTATCCGTTATTAATTCATTACCAGTACTTACCAGCATTAATAACTTGACAAGTTGTTTGATCACTTTGCCATTGTTATCCTGCGCATCTGAGATGTTAGATTAATTGTGGACAATGTATCTATCTTATTCTTTTGTTAAGGTACATGTCCTCCGGCCGATCATTTCCGATGTTCCAACGGTCGCTGTATCCAGTCGGTTCTTCGCTGTAACATGAGAGACGACTGCAGAGACAACAGTGATGAAATTGACTGTGGTCAGTTCACCTTCCTGTATATATACATATATGTGTGTATATGTATAATATATATATATATATATATGTTGTATATATATATTATATATGTGTATATACAATTATACATATATATATATATATATATGTGCGTAAATGTGTGTGTGCGTGTGTGTGTTCAATATAATCTAATTTTAAAGCTTCTATTGCGGCAGTATCACAGTGCTCAAGTGGCAAGTATTAATTGTCTCTTGTAGAAAACTGTATTCTGAAATCAAAATGCATTTGACAGAATTGGTCGAAATCCATATGGAACCTAAAACCCGAAGACAGGCTACAAAGAAATGCAGCTTGTAATGCGAATGTATAACGTAAGGAACGGTGGATGGAATCCTTATAATGTTAAAACTCAACTGGTGTGTTTTCCTGATGCTGAATGTGTACGAGATAGATGTCGTTTAAAATAATTTGCGAGAAAAAATGTGTATTTTACTGCCTTGCCTGCTACGTGCATGATACAATACTACATCATGTATGTAGTGTATTTAGGTAAAACCTTGAATGAGGTCATAACATAGCACAGTTAAAGATGTCAAATGTGGTGGATGTTGTATGGGTTTCATTGATTGCATTTTAGTACGGACTACGGCGCGTCCTCCCTGCTCTGGTGGAAGATTCCGTTGCGAAAACGGTGACTGCATTCCACAGTCGTGGGTCTGTGATGGAGAAAGAGACTGTGCTGACTCCGGAGATGATGAATGGCACTGTAGTAGTATGTAACAATTTATACATAATAAGTCTCGTGATTAAGAACTGAATCAGGAACTAGATCTCTTGAACTAAGCACACAGTTTACTGCTTTATTTTGAAGTAAGCTTTTAAAGCCACTTCACTTCTTTCTCATGTCACACTTTATTTCTTTATTTATTTCTCCGTTTCTATAGTACCCTTTAAAGCTTTCTACTCGGAGGCACTCCCGACTACAGCGCGAGGGTGGAGTTGAACCTGGAGCCCTTCGGCTCCAAGGCAACAAACACTGCCGCTACACCGCCGCACCCCACACTTTGAAACTGAAGTAGCACTGGATCAAGAAAGAAATCTTAATTACGTCTGCTGGAATGCTAATTTTATTCAGCATTGCTGGTTTGGGAGTTGGATATCAAGACGAGGTGCTAAATATATATATATATATATATATAATATATATATGCTAGTGAATAAATGAATGAATTGCTTTGTTCACAGAATGATTTTGAGTACAAAACTTGTGCTAACTCATATTCACTTGACTATCAAATGTCGTAACTTTTTTGTATGCAGATGAAACAACGACGTGTTCTGATCTTCAATTCCAATGCTTCTCTTCGCATGAATGCATTCCGTGGTCTGCAGTCTGCGACAAAAGTGCAGACTGTGAAGACATGTCGGATGAATTAGACTGCAATCCTGGTAAGAGCATCATAATCAGCAGCTGCAGAAGCAGCATCGTAATCAGTTTGTTGTCATGCAGGTCCGGCTTGTCATACCTATCTTATAAAAACGTTTAACATAAAATTTTAATCTTCTGTTAGGACATGGGCTATTTGTGTTTACTCCTAACCTAAACTAGAACAAAACTATTATTTTGATATGTTATTTCTTCCTCTTCTTTACCCCAAAGTAGGTCTGAGCTCTTAAGATTTAAAAATTAAGCTTTGAAACAAAATGTCTGGAAAATCAGCCAGCACTGGATAGTGGATACAGATAGAAAGGCATTGGAAACTTACCTCCAAGGTTACCCTGTGATGACTCATAGAATAGATTATAGCATAGCAATATCCTGTATTGAAGCCAGTGTCCTGTGCCTAGCTTAGTGTAGCACATTGGAAACCTGGAGTTTACAATCTACTTATTATTAGATAAAGTTACGTATGTGCAACTATAAAGAAAGCTCAGAAAGTCAGTCCAGTATTTCATTCTGTAGCCTAATAAAATCATATGTGATTTCAGATATCTATATGTATTTGACACTATGATGTATTGCAAAATACACATATTACACAGGCTACACTTGATACGGTGTTTACAGTACGGTACTTTATATCATGAATGACGTTGCATTTTAGCAACTGTTGCGCCTACCACCTGCTTGACTTATCAGTTCACCTGTGCGCCGGGTGAGTGCCTCAACTATCAGTCGAGATGCGATGGCTTGCGAGAATGCTTCAACGGAGCAGATGAAGCAAATTGCAGTGGTGAGTTCTTCATATGGAAATTAACGATGAACTATAACCTTCTATCCAAGATATCTGTGAGCAGCTACATATCTTCATAACTTATTACTCTAGACGTAGAAGTGAATGATATGTATGTTCTGTAAAAACAAATGCATGTTGTTCTTCTACCAGTCCATGCTCCTCATTTTCATTTAGGAGGAGGTTTTTTTGCTCAAAGTGAAGGATAAACCCATGCACAATGGGACTGATGGCATTAAAATATTTCTATGGTTCCAAGAGAAAGTAGAAAATCAGCACTTTATTCCACTTAATGTGTGTGTGAGCTATATAAGCTTTTTGCTCAAAATTTAGCGAAGTTGACAATGGCAATATTACAGCTGTACCAATATCACCTTTTTGCAAAAATTATGCTGATGACACATGTATGCAGGTAAATATTAAAATGGCTGATACCAATTATTGGATTGGTTATTTCATTATTTGTTTATTAAAAATGTTCGCAGTTCAGTTATGAAGCATAAACCTACAATTGCCATGCAAACACATATTTTGCTGCTTGCACTTGCCGTTTTATAACAATATTTATTTCAGCATTTTCACGTCAGTAAGTAAGTAGACGATGGGTCGCCAGTGCATGATGTTGTTAAACCATCGGCCATTTGGCGTGTGGCTCCTCTGCCAAAACTAAGAAAAAACATTTTTATATTGGCAGCAATAACATTTGCGGATACCAATAATTGGTACCAATTATTGTTCTAATAATCGACCCGATTACAAGTGCTGCGAATTGATATTAATTTTTCAACTCTAGGTTATGTATATATATGTATATATGTATATATATATATATGTATAAATATATGTATATATATATATATATGCCCTGGTTATGTTCATGTGTGGTTTATATGCATGAAATTTTGGTAATTAATGTACTTTATTATTATTATTATTATGGTTGCTTGTCTATGATTGAGTTGATTTTTTGTGTTAAGATGTCACTGCGTTCTTGTCGATCGGTCAAACAACGGAGAATTCTGTGAATATCAACGTCGATCGACTGAGTTCTAATATCAGCCAAGCGGTCAGATTTTTTGTGCTCCTCAGGTAAGTTGCATTAATTGAGATAAATGCATAAAAAAGTATTTCTGTTCGTAAGTTCATGTCTTTGTCTTCTGAGACTCTGCACTCTGGAACAAGAGACTTCGTTAGGTTATACAAAACTTAACTGGATCTTCTGCAAGTGCAGTTCCTCCCGCATAAAACTTGAGTGACGCCCAAACTCAGGTAGGCTATGCCACTGATCAGGCGAATCACAGCATTAAGGACAAATTGTAACTTATTAATGTGTGAAAGAGTCAGGCCCACATTGATAGCTCTGCCATGTCAACTTTCGTGCATATAGATAGATGCATGCATCTGAGTTGTGGCGTCTTTAGTTGTTAGCGGGCGAATGCGACTAAGATGGTAGAAGCACATGTGATTTACTCACATGTTCTGTAAGGAACCTAAGCGTCAATGTGTTAAGTTATAGGATCTGAACTGAAGTGCCTGTCTTCTCATCCTGAATACACCTGCAATGAATTGAATTACAAGGACACAATTATAGCCTACTCTCTCTGTATATGCCTCTTTAATTTATGAATGGAATTCATCTTAGTGATGTTATGTGATCCATTTAACTGTCACGTGTTGTATTATGTTACTTACTTAGTAATTAATAATAGGTATGTGTGTGTGTGTGCTTATCTGTCTAAAGTGAAACTTTGATATTGGTCATGCAGGTTTGCGGAGTCTCGTCTCATTGCGAATGAATTTAACACAAGCAGTCAATTAGTGCCTTGCTCTCTGAATTTGGACGCACTGGCACCCGATACGGAATACTTGATCTCTATTGCCGTCATGTTGGCGAATGACACTCAGGGACCACCTTCTCCAGAGCTGCGTGTACGAACGCGTGTATCCAGTTAGTTGATGATCTCTTTTCTGTTTGATTGCATCCTGTGTAGGTAAATTTGTGTGTTGTATTACTTGATAGCCGTTTGTGAGGCGCCCTTGTAGTGGTATGATCACGTTATGGTGCCATATAAATTGTCATTATTATTATTATTATTATTATTATTATTATTATTACTATCATTATTGCCATTTGTGTGGATTGCTGTTTACACAGTTTATGTACAGGTATCCGTTGGTTAGTTTCTATTTATGTGCGTGGACTTGCCACTAAGATATTAGTTTACTTGTTTACGAAACTCCGGCTAATGTTAACATGTAACAGCGTATAGTGTTGTACTCCTGATTAATTAATTTATTCTAGTAGCACTTATTGAAATTCTTGTTGCAATTGCAGTTTCTACTGATTTGGATGCTGTTTCTGCATTGTATTATTTGCAGTCTGTCTGGATTGCTATTTGCTATTTTTTAAGTCTAAGACAGTTCCTGCTTAGGACCAAGCATGCAAATCTCATAACTGGTCAAACCCCAGCCACCATTACAATATCAATAAAAATAAACGTCCAAGTTTGATGTTTACTTAATTTTGACACAAATTGCAAAAATTAGCCAACTTTCGCGGGCCACTGATAATCAAGTGTATGGTTGTGTGAGAACTTGCTTCCTGTTCAAGTATTTGTATTGTGCCAATTTGCAGGTCTACTGCCACCAGGACCACCTCAAAATGTTGCGGCAGCTACTGTTCTTTGGAAAGATAGTCTGGTAATGAACGTCACCTGGGATAGACCTGCCATCATACATGGCGTTCTCATTTCCTACAAGGTCAGATATTAATTACTGCAAAATTTTGATGAAACGGTTGCTTTCTGTTCTGATCTGTTTTTGCACTGAGAGAAATCTGGTCAAGCAATTGAAACAATGAAGCACTATACTCTGATGAGAATCGGAAACTGGACTAAGCACTGTAAGCAGTTAATGGGTAATACATGTAATGTATTTGGTGAGGCAGTATTTGTCATTATAACCGAGTTATTTTTATTTCTTGATCAGCCGCAGTCATTAATCAATTTAGACAGTGAAATTATGGTCTTAATCCTACTCAGTTTTGAAGCCCAGTATGCGCTCTTACCAATGTAGCTATATGACATATTTGGCTTGTCGGAGAATTACCTAAATTTATGTCTTGCGAATTTTCTATTTGATTTAGAAAACTGTGTGTCATACGATGCTATGAGAAATCAGAAATGGCAGTGTAATTTTGCAATGGTAGTCACCACTTTGAAATTTAAATAGCATGGAATTTATTATGAGCATAATATCATGTAGGCTGATATTTATATAGAGCCACTTTAAGAAAACGCTGTTCTTCTGCAGGCTTACGATGTATTTAAGAAGGATTAGTTTCATCTATTCAATTTTGAAGAATAAAAATTGTTTTGTTGAAATTCTAGCTCTATGTTTCCGATCTGAACTATAACCAAACTAATAACAGAGTCATTCTGGTTCCATCAAGAAGAACCTATCACCAACTTAGACAGAACGACATCGTTTATGGTCACAAGTTCAAAATCGAGGTTTGGAAATTATTCCTTTGAACTGCAGCAAGTAAATAAAAGATACCTAAATGAAACACTTATTTTGGGGTTGGAATCTGTTCTCAACTTTAAAATTATTTTAAAAATTTCTTGTCCAGAATAGGCTGCGAAATATTCTTAGCTGATTGATGTACTGAATATACTTGTTTGTCCCAGGTGCTGGGATCGCTATTGTTCAAACTCTATCCTTTACCATCTTTGGGCCCTCTTTATGGAATTCCCTTCCCTCCACTCTGCATGGGACTATTTTTTCTAGATCATTATCTACATCTCTCTCTTCTTCTTCTTTTTCTCTCTCTCTCTCTCTCTTCTTAAGGCCTATTTTTCTCTCGCGGGTTCTTGCGCTGGGAGCGCTATGGAAAGGCCTTTGCTGTGAACGGGACATATATGGACCTGATTACAGCTTTGTTTTGGTGCTTCGTGGATTGATGTCTTGTGCATTAGATTGGTGCTATAGAAGTTGTAATGTGCAGTTACAATTGTAATTACTAACAGTTATAGGCTGGTGGCAGTTAACAATTAAGCAGGAGTCACTATATCAACAATGGATGATGTACAGTAATGCCATCTCTGAAATTTCTTGGCACCACTCAAAACTTGCTTCGTCATTAGATGCAATGCTTAATTAATGCACAATAATGGATTGTTAGTAGTATGCCTGTACAGAAACTTTTCAACTGAGGTGTAAGTACAGCTATAGCAGTCTTAACTGCTGTCCAATAGCATGACACGGTCAATGAAATGCTAAGAGCCCACCCAGTTCACTTTTTTTGCAACTTCACTGCGTCTACCATCATCACTGTGGAAACATAGCAGCAAAACGAAGCTGATTTCTGATTGGCTGTCATTATTATACCATCATCTGGACGTTGTTTTAGTTGCCAATTTTGTAGTTTGCACCAAAAGTTGTGTCCAGATATTTATAGCATAAATGCATAAGAATGCTGAAATTTATTTTACCAGTTGAAGTCTATTGTAAAGTTCCGATAAGACGACCAGATTTGAAATATTCCACTTATGCAAATCTTCAGAATTGCCAAGAATTGCTTTCTTTATTTGAAGCAATGCTTTTGTAAACATAGAATTTTGTTCGCCGTATGTCGTGATAAACGTTTCAGAATGTTTGATTTTATAGTTGTCAGCTACGAACGGAATGGAGGGTCGCCGTTCTGACCCACTGATCGCCATGTTTGCCAGCGACATGAGTTGTGTGATGCTGGAATGCTCACTTGAGAGAGGCAATGGTGTCTATGAACCGTTCAGCACAAACTCTTCGTCTAAAGCATTCGAAACAACAATCTACTTGACGTGGAAATACGCGGGAGATGAATCTGCGGACGGCATAAGGAACTATTTGATCCGGATTTCTTCCACAGATATTCTGTATAATCAGACATTCACTTACGTTGTGAGCCAACCACAGGCGGATGGTCACAGGGTGCAAGGTATTTCAAATTTGTGTTTCAATTCTTGGATTGATCTTGAGCAGTTATACAGAATTTTGTACTTACATGTTAGCTTTTCCTATGATGCTTGTTCATTTCTTTGAGTGTTCCCTCTTTGCTGTGCAGCAGTTGTGTGGCTCAGCACATATGACAAAGGTCATGCAATAAAATTCTATAGTTTTTGGCTGAGAGGGAATGTAATTTTTTTCTTATTTCATGTGACCCATTGAGAAGTTACTTTACATAACAGATCTTCCTCGGAACTCGAAACACAGAGCAGCAAGCAGGCATTCACATTAAAAAACGTCTCTATGAGCACTGAAATGTGATTTTGTAGACAGTTTTTTTGTATCTGCAATATTTATTTATACATGATATAATCATGAGTTAAATTTTATATAAGAGGTGCATTTAAATGATTTGCACTCAAGTGGTGCTATACAAGTGTCTGATTAAAAATGCATGAGATTAAATCAGTTATTAATGATATTATCATGTGCCTAAATTTTCTTCTTTGGATTTATGATTAGTGCATTAATAATTAATTAACTTGATCTGGTGTAAAATCAGGATGTGTGTGACAGCACTTTAGAAAGACTGCTCTGGAACATAAACCATATTTTTAATGTATTTAATGCGTTATTTTAATACGCCACGCTGCAATTAAAATTTTGTATTTTATTTAAGGGTTTATTTTTATTATTTTTTTCTTTTTTTGTGTAATTTTGCATGTTTCTTATTTTGAACAGTCACGGGTCTGAATCCAAGCACAACGTATATTATTTCAATTACGAGTCATATCAACGGATCGTCTGTTTCGCTGTGTCCTAATTCGAGATGTTCGTCCATTGCAACAACAGGTGAGCTGCAAAACAAGATAGCTGAATGCTTTCTTTCATTTATATTTGTGAATGTGCATTTGGTTAAAGATTGAGATCATTTGACTATCTAGGCCAAAAGTACTGTTAAGGAAATATTGGGTTGAATGGGCATTTTGCTGAACATATATAGCAGAATGGAAGTTGAGGGTGAGGACAGGAAAGAAATTGTGAGGCCACTTCTGATAGCATGATTGAAGTGGACATACGGCAGGCCTACTCAGAGTAATGTGTGTTCAAAGGTTCTGTAGAAGGCACAAACGGACAACATTAGGTCAAACTGGTTAAAATAAAACCGAGAAAAAATTAATTAGTTTAGTGGCTTTTTGAGATATATGTATGTGTCTAGATGCTTATTACAGTATCCCTTAAGTTCCTTATGGATGTTCCTTTGCTCCCGTTTTAAACTGCAGCCTAACATATTCGCTACGTCCACAAAACCGTGACAGAATTCTACCTGTTGCAGTCAGTCGGGCACACAAAGCATTCATGATCACAGTGATTACTCAAAATTGTATGTATACCTCAGATTGTACATGCAGGTCTTCTTAGGTCATGCTCTTTCCTTAGGCCTTTCCCTATCATTAGGGCTTTAGGATTTAATGAATGTAAGTAGAATATGCTCATTGCTTCTAGTCTTTCTTTGTTGTCCTTTTGTGTGTAGGTCTTCAGCTGCCTCAGCCGAACATTGAATCAGCTGTGGGTGATGTGCAATCAATCAACGTCAGCATCGTTTGCAACGTTGCCCAGTTGCTGAATTACTCGACAACTGACGTACGTTTTTATTCGTTGTACAAAGTGGTGACATCTCATAGGCATATTTAATTTAACGAGCTAGAAAGCATTGGCTGTGGTGGGATATTCTCTGTAGGGATATTTGTAGGCAATATTTACTTTATTTTATTAACATATTTCAGTTTGATCTCACAAAGTCTTTAATCCAGAGCTTTGTACAAAGCAGTTGTTAATAATATGCTATAAATTGTTAGGTTTGTCTTGTTATTGCAGAACAATGGTGTTCTGAGCGTCTTGTACAGAAAGGAAGATAACTTGCACAACTCACATGATACAGACTTCTTTTCTGGCATTTCTGGCGTATCAACTGCGAATATTTCTGTTCTGCTGGCCTCGTCATCACCAGTCCTTCGAACGGTTTTCACATTGCCTAACTTAACCGCTTGTGATAAGTACTGCTTTGTGACAACGTTGGTCTGGCCTCTGCACAGCCTTGTCAGCCCCACGATGTGTGCCTCTCCCTATGGTATGGCATTACGTCTTAGTTTACTGGTCTTTTTATCTGCACTAATTATCATATATAGTTTTTCATGGGTCATTGTGTTGGCTGTGGAGCAGGAGCGGATGCAGAAATTTTAGAAGAGGGCCAAAATTTTTGGTGATCTTTACCGGAAAGAATCTGATTACTTATTTTATTCATCCGGTCGAAATGTGTGAAAAATATACCAATTTCCCTGCCAAAAAATCTGATGACTTTTTTGTCTGGTTGTGATCTCTTCAAAATATGCTATGAATGCTATGACCTCTCTAGTCGTGGCATTGATTTAAAGGTTCTTGAAACAAACCAAATGGGGGAGGGCCACGTCCAATTCAATTTTGAAATGAGGGGGGCCCTGGCCGGATTACCCCCTGGATCCGCCCTTGCTGTGGAGTTTGATGAGTATTTTTCACTAGGTGCAATTCACCCACAGATTGTATCAAATATTGCCAGTCATATATTGTCTTTATCTGCAAGACCATCACTGCTGCATATAACTTTATTGCAAGTGATCAACCAATGTTGTGTAGACACCCTATAACCATAAGTAATCAGGATAAACTAGAACAATGAAGGCTTGTGACAAATAGAGCAGTCCAAAGAAGACTGAAAATAACGCAGGATTGGGTATTGTGGAAACAAGTGGATGATGTGTGATTGACACCTGCGTGCTTTCAACCTAGGGATGATGATGGTGGTGGTGATGGTGGTGGTGAATAGTAATTGTTTTATATATTTATATGTTTTAATTTTATTAGGCTTTTGGATCGAGAACTGTGCAAGACTTAGCATTTAGCACATATACCACTACACTCTGGTTACAACTGGCAGTCATAGAGGTTGAAAAATGGAAGTTGCTTGTATTTTCATGTTGGTCTTTATTAAGTGTAGATCTGTTATTGCTGTGCTACATTTTCTTGCAGTTGATGAGGTTCCGTCAGATTTCAAAGCGGAACCGCTTACCAATGAAAATGGCGTTCCTCATCACTTTGTGGATGTTCTTTTATCTTTTGTGGAAAATTGTCGACCAGCCTTGATGGTATGTCTAGAGATTAAACACAACATGCCCTGACAAGAGTGATATAATTCTAGACGTAGATGGTAGGACCAGAAAAGAAATTCTGCCATTTCAGTATTTATGTACGATGTTAAGTTGTACTCGTGTTGCTTCTATAAGTTCATGTGGCAGTGTTTCATGTCTAAACAGTTATGTTTATCTCCATTGAAATAGAAGATTATGCACTTCTGCAAATCTCATTAGATTTAGAATATAGAGCAGTCTGACTGTACAATAAAACGTTTTACATAGCCTACTGTCAAATTTCAGTGAATAATATACATCCTGTTATGTTTTTATGCATCCAATGCCATACATTAAACTTTTCTCTGTTACAATATAAATTATTACAGTTTTATTCTGTATATTACAGGCCTCGTGAATTATGAATATATTCATCATTTAATTTGGCTACAAATTGAATGTTGTTGGATTGTTCTTTTTTCTTTCTTTTAATAGAACTATTTCCTAAGTGTCCAAGAAATTGGGAAAAACGAGACGCACTTAGATTACATTGCAAATGCCACTTACGATTGGAGTGGCACTTTGAAGCACCTGTACAGAGGGGCCACATACAATATCACTGTTAGAAGAAATTTTCCTTCTTCAAAACCACACTCCATCTTCTACACAGTTGGTAAGTTTGCAAGAAACTGTTATGCTGGAAGTAGCTTCTCTTAAGAAATAAAGTCTTAAATAAAAATAAACCAAAATGTCAAAAAACACACAAATATTAATCAAAATCCCTCTTAGACAGAGATTACCGCTGCTGTGTAGCTAGACGGAACTTTATTGTTTTACCCCCTTTCTGTGCCATAATGTCCAAAATTTGCAACATTAGGAACATTTACTGACTTCATTGACAATTAGGGAGCCACTATTTGTTTTGCTAAATTACGCATTAGTCTCTGCTTGCATGCACAATGTTTACACTGGCTTCCTGATTATCAGCGAACCTCTTACACCGGATAGCAGCATTGGTTTATCATCGCTGACTGTTCTCCATTCTTCCTTTTTGATGTCTGTCATCCCATTTCTCCTGTCAGACTCTGCACTCATCGGCAAAGGGGAAAGCTTCTTGTCCTCTGGCCTATTCATCTTTCCTGCAATACTGAGCCCTTGATTGTTGGACACTCCATCTGAATTGGACTCCCACTTAAGCTCTGCTTGTTGTCCCACAGCAATATGCCTGCTTTCTGCCAACTGCTATAGTTATCTTTGTTTATCCATGATGGAACTGGGAGCGCCTCTGAGTAGTCTCCTTGAAGAGGCGCTATACAAATTCTCTCAAGATAAATTAATGAAATTTTCGCTAATATATATATGCATAGCGATCGGCACTAAGCTAGTGATGCGTGGATGTAAAAAGTAGACCCCTTATTGTTTTGTGTTTATGATAACTTTGATGGCCAGTCATATATCTATCTATCTATCTATCTATCTATCTATATATATATATATATATATATATATATATATATATTAATTCTCTCTCATAAATCAATTGTTGGGTTGGATGCACTTCTGAGTATGCAACCTCAAAGTGGTGCTATATAAATTTGCTCAAATAATAATATAATCATATGACATTTACTGTTATATATTACTGTGTTATATATATATATATATATTATATATATATATATATATATATATATATCTATGAGGTGTTCATTTATTTTGTGTTAGAGCCATTCTCCGCTCCAACTTCACCTGTTCTCGAAATCTTTAGCACCGTAAATTCTACGTGGACGTTTTCCTGGGAAATGCTGGTTACGATGAAAGCCTCCGATTCAGTACGTCTGCTTTCTCAAAACGTCTATGCAAATTATATCTAATTATGTATTATATAGAAATTGTGTAAAAGATGGTCAAGTATAATTATCGATGACAGGATTATCTTGATTCTCATCGTAATGGATTCGAGCATATTAAGTATACGCTATGGTCATGTGAGCATGTGTGCACACATGCATGCATGCTTGCACATGCATGCATGCATGTGCATGCATGTGTGCTTGTTTGGCCTTTCGTTACATTTATGCATATGCATCTATATATGCATCTGTGTATTTATAATTGCATATTTTCGAATGTACTTATCATGAACTTATTGTGGGCCTGATGTCTGTAACACGAATCGAGTCGGCAGGCGGATGAGATCATGAAGGTACTTGGGCGATAGGCCAGAATAAGACTGGTAAATTACAGTAAGGACCTTGAGCTGAATCCAACCTTTGGATTGAAAGTCCTCTGCAATGTTGAGCAAACAAAATGCATATTCTAAATGAACAGTGTTTATTTCTTTTATTCAGTGTTCAAGAACTTTTGGCGTTTATTACTCCAGTGACAACACATCTTATACACTGCTTACTACAACAGCCAATGACTACATCCTTTTTACCGGAGAGAGGAGCAACAATACGAATCTGAAAGTCTTCATGAAAGTGCGACTTGAGTCTTGTTATGGCTATTCAGGAAAATTTTCTGAAGTGCAACAACTCACGGGAATCGGCAAAAGTTTGTGCATGATTATTAATCTGTTATGGCCGTTATCTTGAAGCATTCGTTCATTCATTCATTCATTGGTGGTAGAGTTATAAACTGATGTTCTGTTGGGTGTCACAACTGTCACATATGCACAAACCTGATAAACCCGACCAAGCCTATCTGCCATCACTATATATCCAGTTTAGTCCACAAGACAAAAAGATCTTTGTTTTTTTTCTCTTATCGCTGTTGCTCTCTCTCTCTCTCTCTCTCTCTCTCTCTCTCTCTCTCTCTCTCTCTCTCTCTCTCTCTCTCTCTGTTTCTATGTCTGTGTCTCTCGATATGTGTCTCCCTTTGTGTATCTCTCTTTCTCTGTCTGTCGTCTTGACCCTACTCTCTGTTGTCCTTGGATCCACGTGCTCTTTAGAAACTACTTAAGACTCTGTGGCTCTTTGACCGGTCGTGGGTGGGGAGCACCTCTGGGTTTTGTCTTGAAGGATCGCTATATAAATTTCAGATAGATAGATAGATAGATAGACAGACAGATAGACAGCACACTGACGAGTGACCCTCTTTACAGGCAATACTAACCAGGACCAACTGTAAAAGAGGAATTATGTGTGCAAGCCCCTCACTTCTGGCAATTATCCTTTTTGTGTTATAAGTGCTAAAAAGCATATTAATGTAGTCTGATTACTGTTTTACACTGTATTGTCCTGTTTTACAGAATTGAGTAAGTTATTCAACGTATTAAGTAAGCTGTCGCATTGCTTATTTCTCCAGTTGAATTAGCAGACAACCAATTGCCACCAACGACGCTTGCCAGCACTGATAAAGGCTCATCGAACTCCAGCACGCTTGCTGTGGCAATTCCGCTGGTTGTGATCATGGTGATTATCCTTTCCATCCTCGGCGTTCTCTGTGGTCGTCACTACCTTCTGCGACGAAGTCTGCAGCGATTTGAAGACAGTCGTTACGACAGCCACACGAACTCTGCTATGTTTAATGATCTGGGTGAGGATTCAATTTCTCTTTTCATTAATTTTACTTGTGTTTAATTAATGTTTTGGTGGCATTGCTCATTAAATGTCGGCCGACCATTTTAAAATGGTTGATCGTGAGTGAATGATGGAACTCGAACTCGGGTTATAACTTAGGTGAATAGATTAGTCTCTGCATCTGCATCTTACGATGAATGATGGAATTCAAACTCAGGTTATAATGGTGAATAGATTAGTCTCTGCATCTGCATCTTACGATGAATGATGGAATTCAAACTCAGGTTATAATGGTGAATAGATTAGTCCAACTTTGCATCTGCATCTCTGTGATGTTTTTTGGCTGGAGTAAGATAAAGTAGATCTAGAGAATGGTCATTCCAGTAAGGTAGCCGTATGCAAAAGTATTCAGTATTCCATCCTCACCAAACTTAAAACTACTTTTTGGGTGTGCTGGAGTTTGGAGCACCTCTGAGTGCTTTCCTTGATGGGATGCTATATAAATTCTAGAATGATTTATGCTGTTCAAGCAGCTTGCACTTTTGACAAGTAGCCTAAGTGTCAAGATAATTTCATGCATACATGTATCTTCCTAGCCTTGGTATATGGAGGGGAAACAGGAGGCCATTCCTGACATGTTGAATGAGCATAAAGACGGGCATCAATCAGCACTCAGATACCACTTATTCTTTGCCAGTTATTATGTAATATAAGTTTGTTACGTTTTGTAGTTTAGTACATAAAAGAAAATTTATGTGTTCACTGCACAGGCGGTAGTGGTATTGTATTTTGGAAAATTGTTTTGTAAATAGCTTTTAAATTGAGTGTAGGTAGCTGCACACCTGCGTCAAATATCGACTGGTATACTTAAAGTTTTCATGTTTTTTTCAGCCGATGACGATGATGTTCCTCTTGTGCAGAACTTCAGTGAAGACGTTCCAATGATTCTTCCATAAACATCTGTTCTAACTTTCTTCAAAAACAAAATCAACATATTTAAGCAGTAATTGTTGCCATCACAATTTAATTTTCTGTTTTTTTTTTACCATGATGCTAAACGTTGTTTTAACTGTATTTTAACAGATCACAAATGCATTTTGTGCCATTATAAAACACTATTACTGAGTGTTTCAGCATTTTGCAATTTTCGTATTGCTTAATTGTATCGTAATCATAACAAAATGATACTTGAGTTGTTTGTTTGAACTACAATGGTCCGAACATTTGTTCCTTTTTAAAATTACGTAGAAAATGTTGCATGGCTAATGCAATTTATTGCAAGGAAATGAATTGGACTCATGTTGTTGTTTAAAGAAATACAGCTGTTGATTGTCTAACGAAGTAATCCACTTTTATGAATGTTTTGTGGTAACATAAACTTGACTTCTTAAGTAAGTAGCTGTTGCAGATTTTTAACGGTTGTGATTCAATTCTCAAACATTCTTACTTGACCGGATATGGGATATATTGATGGAGAATTATTGTTAATAAGAAATAATTATAATAGTGATGATGCTCACAATTCAACATTTCAGTGGTGTAGCTATGCGTGCTGTCCTCCAGAAATTCACACCAGACGTTTACATATCATTAAATTTACATAAATGCTCTTGTATACATCATAACGGTATAGTTGCTATTTACCCGAGACTGTGTAGAATGCTATATGGTTGCTGAATGACTTGAGGCATTTTTAGTTTTAGCAGGGATTTGTGCCTTGGTTTTTGGTATGTTTCTAGACTTGTTTTTTAAATTTCTCTGTATTTGTTTTTATTTTATTTTACGTATTGGGAGTTGCAAGGTATGCAATTTCAGGATGACACTTACGTATGGCTATTTATTCATTACTCTGTTGCATCGCTACTTACACAAAAGCTTGAAGTTATTTTTGACTCTATGATTTTATACACTCGCTTTGAAAGTTTGAAGTTACTGTGATGTGTGACGCTGTTTCTGCATATATCATTGTTCTCTGGCATACTTGGTGATATTCAAGAGTACCCACTTTAGAATTATATATTCCTGTTGAGTTATTATATTCAAAAACGGCTGTGTTCAGGTGAACTAATTCGTTTCCCTAACATATATATTGATCTAATTTTTATATCGTGCTTCTGATGTTGTTCTTTATAATTTTTGTATTTCTGTTGATCTCTTTGAATCATTTTTCTTTCAATCCCTTTCTTGGTCTGTGATCCGACTGAATCATTTTTAACGCGTTGTTTCGTCATTTAAGCTTCATTTGGCTGTGAGGCACGTATCCCAATGGTTTAGCTAATGCACCAACTTAAGCATAAGTAGCAGAATGTGAAAACATTTGTGTTGACATTTCTCATTTCAAAATTTACATTGTTTATCTAAGAAATATATGTGCAGCAGTTGATTTTCATGTAAATAATAACTATTTGTATTTGTTCTTAGAATTATAATTTTGTATGCAATGAAGAAGTTCAAGTGCATCTTTTAAAGTCTATGTTGAGACATGCGACCAAAATTGTGCCAATCAGTAATACCTCTTTCAAATGACAGTTTTACAGTAAGTGTTCAGAGTCTGTGGTGTGGAGAATGGCCGCCTATATATCCTCTGTCCTTCCAATACACCAGTACAGGCCAATGCTGCGATTCTGCCTACATGCTATAATGCACCAAGTTTGTAGTCTCGGATCCATTAATGCAGATTGGAGATGTAAATAGAACTCTGCGCCCTGCTCCAAGATCAGAGAAGTTCAAATAGCCACCAATGACCCATAGACACATCTATCCCCAATCCTCATTTCTCCTATCCATAAACATCTAGATAGATTAAACGCTTAATTAACGTACCTAGAAGACTGTTAAGCGCTTGTTGAAGGAGAGGCAGCAATTACCGTAACATAATTATAAAACACACGTTGTTACTGAATGAAACAAGCTCTTGAAAAGAAATGAACTGACCACACGTGAAAATTTAAATTTAAAAAACAGCTCAATTCAACTGAATCCGTTTTATAATAAAAGTACCCTGGTAAATAATTAATTAATTAATCAATCAGTTAATTCACAGCAGCTGTCCTTTTAATAAGCTTCTCAAACATGAAGGCAGCAGAACATGAGCGGCATAACAAGAGTTAAAAGTAGCTATGGCAATCGTTTAACTTGTAAAAATGCATGCCGCTCAATTTTTTTTACAGAAACGGTATCGTGGATCATCTTCACTTCTCTGAAAAGATGCAATATTGGCAGCACTGGTAAAGACTTTATCATTCCCACAAGTTTCTTTTAACCCTTTACCAGTTAATTTTTAAATTTTAAGCCCATTTTCAGCGGATATTCTCGGGGCAAATGGGTAAAAGATTAACTCCTGGGTAGCTTTGTTTATCTTCTTAGCCTATATGTGATGCGACATATGAAAAGGGACCACTTAGCCGGTATTGGACTTATTCATACCACCATATTCAGCACAAAATTCTGAAAAGAATGATGTATTATGTGACACAGCACTATTATCTTTTCTATTTTTTGTAGACTTTACAACGTGATGTACCTGAAATACGAGATCTTCGGAAAAACGCAATTGAAGTTATTTGAAGTTACAACCCTAACCCTAACCCTACACTTTATATTTAGAAACATGGAAATCAAAGCGCTGCATAGACATGTAGAATGAATTATTTAGCGCATTACTATAATCATAGATTCATCATTAAAACCGTTTCCAAAAATATTCTACTGTCATAATACCCCGACATTAAAGATGCCGCCTTGCGGTCTCTTTTATGTGCTCTAATATTACAATAAGAAAACCTAATAATATCAAATGATTTCTGTGAACCATTATGAAAATTTGATAGACAGAAGAGTCATCTAGCGAATCCCAGTGAAAACCCGATTTCGATATTTTGATGGGTGACCATGTTCTAAGGCCTGTATCTCGGTAAATAAATCCCGCGTTGTGGTCCCTTTTCATATGTCGCATCACATATCCTGAACCAAACATTTGGCTTATGTAATCCAAAATTAAACTTCCATAGTACACATGAGTGAATTTTTTACAATTACCATTTATACTTCTATTTTTCCTAAATTTCTTTAAATCTGTCATTCATGTTACATGACTTAATTCTCTCTCATAAATCCATTATTGTTTGGTTCGGCTGGCCTCAAAGTAGTGCTATATAAATTTGCTCAAATATTAATAATATAATCATATGACATCAAGAAAAGAGAAGTTATTCTTTTAAGGAGTCATCCTGTCATCCATAATTTTTTATGTGTAAGCAAAAATTATCAACCCCTCGTACATTTTGTGAACCCCTCCACCATGAGTACATACAACTACCGGTAAGCTTCTTCTCTACCCGTCTTACAAAAGTTAATTATCTAAAGCCATCTATAAAACATTATTTGACTGTAGGCTGCTATTTATTTCTGTCAAACGTCCTATTTGCTAGCTGAGATCTGTTAACTTTTATGATTTACTGTTTAGATCTGAAGAGCAATTAATTATAATTTCAGAATAAACTGATTTGATTTGATTGATTTGATAATGTAATAAATTACCATCGGACGACTATAGGATAATACAAAGCCATAAATAGGCTCATTTCGATCAGTCATAATTAGAAATTTATAAAAAAAAATCGAGACCCCTCCCGTGCTCTAATTAATCACCCTCCCCTCCCTGTGTACGTAATATATGGACATCCCCTAAAGACATTTATGTTTTATCCACAGTACAGTATTTAACATTGCATCTTCAGCATACTGTGATTTTATACAAGAGGTTCAGAGCATTATGTACATAATAAGACTGCAGAACAATGGCGGTGAAGACCAGATACGACACGATCATTGTGCATACAACTAGATACTTAATACACAGTGCATTTTGAGTAGTTCACGAGGACAAACTTTTGTATGTAATGCAATCAATCACAATTTGATTTACAATATTTTCGCAATAAAACATCATGGGAGAAAGCTTTAAAATTGAAGCGTCTTTAAAAATTGCATTGAATACTGAGAACTTTACTGAACACACAGTCTCATTCACCGCCTGTGATGAGTGAAAGACTTGGCTACTACCATTGGCCTAAATGCCCTCAATATATATATATACACAATCATTTCTTGCGTAACTCGAGAGCTACGCAAGAAATTGGTTCAAGGTCATATAATAATCTGTTGAGTAAAATGCCTATGAACTGAACCTATCTACACTTGTAAGAAAAGCAGACAGAGCAACAACAAATGTACAAATATGTAAGACTAAATAACGTTAGAACATAGAAGGTAAATGCTACAGAAATGATGGACATCCAAAGTTCCTTTAACAGTACTTAGTCTGAGGATTTTATGAAACAACTTCAGCATCAGTGACAAGCTCTTTGGAAACCTTCAACCACTTGTACATGATTGTCAAAGGCATTTAAAAACTGTATCTTATCTTGAACCAGTTATTTCACCCATTAACAAATGACAGTGTACTAAAAGTGATTGGGACACCAACACACTGAACACAGCTCATCATTGAATTGTTAAACATACATAGTAGAACTTCATTGCTGAACAAAAAAAACATCAAAACTTGAGAGGAATCTATTATAAATCAGTCAACGTGTACATTACATTACAAGCCACCACTGATGCAGTAGTTCAGTTGAAAAGCACGTTCTTAAAAGAAGAATGCTTTCATGATGGAATGTGAGTTGGTGCATCGATAATTCCTTCCCGCCAAATCGATTCTCGTGGCAATCGGCAGCAGACGGTCAATGGACTCGGACGCGCCAGCGCAGCACAAGGTAGCAGATGACTCGTAGACCGACGAAGAAGCAGCACATCACGATGAAGTCCACGTAGAACTTGGCATTCTCGACTGACAGCTCTTTCAGGAAGTTCTTCGGGTCTTGAAAGACGCACTTCTGCAGGTCGCTGGGGTCATCGCAATCCAACAGTTCACGGTCGAACCCGTAGATTGCCTGAAGGACTCCTTCGAATGAATACCTGAAAGCAAAATGTCCTCGTCGTCAGTCAGTGAAAAAATAAGTGCTTGCTCACACTGTCATCTAAAAATTCCATTTTTAGGCCCAGCAAAATATATAATCAGGAAAACAAATACAAGTATAGCTGCTGATACTTTTAACATGCTGTCAATCAATTTCCAAAACGAAACACCTGTAATATTTGCTGCTACAAACTTATTGTATTGTATTGTATTAAAACATTTATAAACGTATAAACATTTATATACGTACCTAACATAGGACAAATATGAAAGCCATTTCAGATAGTCCGGCATTGTATCAAAGTTGACAAAGAAACCACTAAAGAGAAGAATTGGAATGGCTGTCACTGGTCCAAGGAATACAGCGGCCTGAAACAACAGAAAAATTGCAGCAAATAAGTCAAACAACTAACTGACATAATTATTAACATCTTAAGTAGAAGTAAATGTGTACAAATTAAATTGTTGTGTGTGCAGAAGCACATTCAAACATAAGCATGAGTAATTACATCAGTAAATGAATTATTAACCATTTGCATCACATATATTTTAGCAAAAGTGCTGGCCATGGCCAGATTTTTCAGGTATTGGTCCATAATCACCCCTTGGGCTAATACATAATAATTCATGAACAACTGATGATAGAGTTAACTGCAAACATAAAACAGTTTAAAATTGAATTTGAACATTACATCAGTGTTTAATTATGTGCATGTATAATTGTATACATGCATTTTTAGATTAGCAAGTGAAATGTGAAATGATGCCTTTTCATAACAGCGTCTTTCTACTTTCTGAATAAGACTCAACACAAGAACAAAAATCAAATATAAATGGAAAAGTAATAACTTATAAAAAAAAGTATAATACAGACCTGCAGTGAAGTGCCAGCGCCAATGACGAGACCAAGTGATTGTGCGACAAGAGATGTTAAAGTTGACAAGGTCAGGAACATGATGAAGCGGACAAAATCATTCGGCTGATTCGTCATCCAGTACACAATGCTCCCATATATCAGAGGAAATATAATCTATAAAAAGGAGATAAAAACAAGCTGTATTATGCCAAAATAATTTATACCGTTGACAACGACCTTTGTTATCATAAACTGTCATTAAACTCTATATCTATCCAAAATGTACCGGGTAATACCGATGGCAACGGCCTTTGTTATCATAAACTGTCGTTAAACTCTATAATTATTCAGAAAGAATGTAATACGAATACGTACCGGTAGTCTAAGTAAGTAATGCAACGTCAGAAACATAATATTCTATGAAACTATCAGTCTTTACTCAGAAAAGCTAAAAACAAGGTACTAGACTAACTAGAGTTAAGTAGAGGGATATACAAGCTGCTTCCTGCTAAAAGGATTGATAAGATCAAGTAAATGAAAAAATCACGGACATTTATTTTACTTTCTTGAGTACAAAAGAAATGCCGAGTCATTATGTATGGAGGTCAAAGACTGTCTGTTGCATGACATCATTTGCAAACTTCTCTACAAAGCATGTTCATCACTAACCTGAAATGGCATGTCAGCCATTGTTTTCGCAAGGTAGTAAGCCTTCAGGCTGTACCAATAGTTGAGATGCTCCTTCACAAATACAGACATTTCCATTGGAACTGGACATAACACAAACACAAAAACAATTGAACTTGATGAGGCTGGTGCAAATTAAAATAATTTTTTTAAATAGATTAATATCCTAAATTGAATTGTGATTAATTGACTAAATTCAATTAATGTGGTCTATCGTCGGTCGAGAATTATAAGGGTCTATGTCCACTTTTTGAAATTTTTCACTTTTTGGTACCATGACGTAGATCTTGTTCAGGGCTATAACGTCCTGTGAGAATGTAAGCTTCATCTTCAATATTAAAAGAGATATTTGCAATATTAAAAGGATCTATGTCCCATGTTTTCATCTATTTGCGAATTATAAGGCTCTATGTCCAATAGCAAATACGAACGCTGCATTCAAGTCACGTGACGAGGCTCTATGTCCCATGTCTTCATCTTTTTGAGAATTATACGGCTCTATGTCCAATAGCAAATACGAACGCTGCATTCAAGTCACGTGACGTGAGTCTTTTGGGCTCTAACAGTACGCAACAAAAATAATGGCGGATAGTTTGCATCGCATATCGCGGAAGAAATTAACTAGCAGTCAATTCATTATTCATTCATTCATTATTAGAATTTATATAGCGCCTCTTCAAGAAACTACTCAGAGGCGCTCCCAGCCCAGCCACGACCAAAGAAAAAAGATTTAAGAGACTTGAGAAATAGAGATTGACTGGTCAGATGGAGGAGATGGAGGTTCGAGGGGAGGTCATTCCAGATTGACGGTCCCACAACCGAGAAGGCTCGGCGCTGTCTGGTAGCTAAGCGAGCCCGTGGAACAAGCAGTTGTCCCTTCACAGCGGAGCGAAGGGCCCGACGCGCTTCAATGTCAGAGACAGGACGACAGAGGACGCGCAGATAAGAAACAGAACCGCAGAAAACGACGATTAAAGAGAACTGTCGTGACTGGCCGGAGTTAACACGCCGAGGCGCCACTCCCACCTTCATTATTGTGTAAGCCATGCGCACATGTAACTTTACTATCATAATTTTTATTATGTGATCATAATATCGTGTATGATGATGGATCATTACAAACTTCAAGAAACTTGAAAGAAATGCTGGGTCTATTACAGGATGATGAAGAGTAAGATAACAATTTTGTGTGTAACTGTTAATTTGAGATAATGTCTACTGTGCTTAATATGTTTCTGATATGTTTCTGATATTGCCTAATAATATTGGTGCCTTACATACAAGACGACTGCAAAGCAAGGTTTGACTAAAGACAGTGTGAGCTGGGTCCTGACCTGCAGTAGCAGTTAACTGGACAATAATAATTATTACTGCCGATACCTATTTTATAAATTAATCCCCGTAAAAGGCAGGGCATTTCTTTCAAGTTTCTTGAAGTTTGTAATGATCCATCATCATACACGATATTATGATCACATAATAAAAATTATGATAGTAAAGTTACATGTGCGCATGGCTTACACAGTAATGCAATGCGGAAATTTAATTTAAAAAATGAAATAAGTCAGCCAGCAGATATATTATCCAGCTAAAAGCAATCAAAAATTATTAACCTTAATAATACTGGTCTCCAAGTAATATTGATGAAATATGGCTGGCAATGAAATTATAATTGAGAATAATGACGGCCATCTGAGCTATTTACCCTTCCGATCTATTACAATTTAAATAACTGAATCTACTCAGTCAAACCAAAAGACCTGAAAGTAATTATTGGCAGAAAAGGAAGGCATCCGGTATCATCAAAAGAAAAGCAGGGAAACACAAGCACGAGTGGAAATGAAACACTGTCAGTCAAACCAAAAGACCTGAAAGTAATTATTGGCAGAAAAGGAAGGCATCCGGTATCATCAAAAGAAAAGCAGGGAAACACAAGCACGAGTGGAAATGAAACACTGTCAGTCAAACCAAAAGACCTGAAAGTAATTATTGGCAGAAAAGGAAGGCATCCGGTATCATCAAAAGAAAAGCAGGGAAACACAAGCACGAGTGGAAATGAAACACTGTCAGTCAAACCAAAAGACCTGAAAGTAATTATTGGCAGAAAAGGAAGGCATCCGGTATCATCAAAAGAAAAGCAGGGAAACACAAGCACGAGTGGAAATGAAACACTGTCAGTCAAACCAAAAGACCTGAAAGTAATTATTGGCAGAAAAGGAAGGCATCCGGTATCATCAAAAGAAAAGCAGGGAAACACAAGCACGAGTGGAAATGAAACACTGTCAGTCAAACCAAAAGACCTGAAAGTAATTATTGGCAGAAAAGGAAGGCATCCGGTATCACCAAAGGGGAAAAAAATAAAAATTAAATAAGGAATAAGAATGAGAAAAAAGCAGTAACAGTAACAGTGGCTACAGTGAAAGAACAAAAGTACTGTTACTGACATAATAATTTATGGTCAATGCTTCAAACCATTATTTGGATTAATGTTACTAAGAGTTTCTGTTATAAACACCACAGTAAATTAATCATAAAAAAATTGGACCAATATCACACTAATGCAAATTAACAGTGTTGCTTTTAAAAACAAAGAGAATTATTATAGATCATTTGGACATGTCTGATATTAAAAAAAATGTTTAACCGCTGCAATTATTTTACTGGTGCGAATTATAAAGACTGGACTACACTAAGACTTAGTGGCAACAACGACAAAACAGTAACAGTCACTGTGGCTACAGTGCGAAAGAACAACGTTGAAATAACAATAATTTATTGTCAATGCTCCAAACCAATAATATTTTGAATGTAATGCTATAATATTTGCTGCTATTATAAGCATCACAATAATAATAATATTATTATTAATGCATTAACCACATAAAAAGTCTATATCAATGAAGCTTTATAAGAAATGAACAATGCTGCATCAATTTTCACGACATTCAGAATTTTGGCTGTCTATCCAAAAGAAAGTTGCAGCTGAAAAAAACCCAAAATTAAGTCAATTACTTATATTTTATTATCTGAATGTCTGCTAAATATGGGTTCACAAGATGCTTTTAGTCTCAAACACAATGGATAAATCATATATTAATTCGTTTTCACCAGCTGAGTGGTACATAATTTTTAATTAATATGCTCCCTCAGCCCACGCATTGCGTACATTTGAGTGTTAGAAGGCTCTATGTCCATGCTTTCGGCGTCGGGCGTTATTTGAAAAAAATCAGAAAAAAATACTTTCACGTTTTATTCACAATTTTTGGCGATGTACAATGTTACTTCATTGACAAATGAACAAAAAGACCCCAGTTACATTGTAATATTTGCATAATTGTGCGTGTACTTGAATGCTGAACTCACAAATCGGAATAATTATGTTCAGCCCTCGCATTCTGTAAACATTGAGTATTATAAGGCTCTATGTCCATTTTTTGGCGTGGGGTATTCTTTAAAAAATTTAATTAAAATATTTTAACGTTTTATTCACTAATTTTTTTAATGTACACTGTTACTTCATTGACAAATGAACAAAAGACCCCAGTTACATTTGTAATATTTTCATTCTTGTTTGTGTGCCTGATTGTTGAACTTTCAAATTGGAATATCTCGGAATAGTACTTTTTGGACATAGACCCTTATAATTCTCGACCGACGCTATGTTACATAAAGCATGAAAAACTGTAAAAAATTACAGTCACTGAGTCAGTTAATACTTTCTTATAGGAGCCAATCCAACTGCAGTGCTTATTGCAAGGAAAAAATTAACTGTGTTTTCATCTGAATTTTAATCTAAAATAATTGCTTAATTTTCCACTCAAAAGTTTCACATTATCATCGTTCACCATATCGTTCACCCTGAAAAACTGGCCACTTGACATCATGAAATAAGTAAAAATTTATAAAAAAATTAGTCAAACAAGTCAAAAATTAATTGATTAAAATTTCTAACGATTAATCAATAACTTAATCGTTAAAATCCGCAGCCCTCAAATTTGAAACAAGTTGAACATTTTACTGATACAACTGAAATGCTGGAAGAATTTGTGCAACAGAACTCATTTCTCTACGGTGTAAGCTGAAAACAAAGCATCATAAAAATATCCAGCACACAATGGCTCAGCAACACCTTCATAGACATAGACATTGTTTGGAAAAACCCAGTATGCCAATTTCTCATTTACATCACTAACATCTTGGAGGTTTCTTCTCATTATAACACAGCGCAAGCAAACACAATAACTTAAAAATTACTAATCCAGGTAAAAAATCAATTTATAGTCTAAGTATACTAAGGGCATCCATGCACTATTTTTTCTACACTTTGAGCACTGCTATTAAGTACGGTACAGTAATTAGTACACTGGTTAATTACTGGGTATGCCTTTCATGAATGACAAATATTGCATACTTACAAGTGAGTACAGTTGGCATGAGTGCCGTGAACATGAGGAACAGCATGCAGAAGAAGAGAAATCCCGCATTGTTGTACGCCTTCGCAGAATCGTTACCAATGTTGAGATAGAGAAGGCCGATGAGGACGCCGGTCGCAAGGTGTGAAGCGAGTCGAAGACGTGTCAGAGTCTGTCACAGTTGAAACACATTTGCATCATGCATATGTATTTTGCATCATGCATATGTATTTTGCATAATGCATACGCATTTTGCATAATTAATATGTATTTTGCATCATGCATATGCATTTTGCATAATTCATATGTATTTTGCATCATGCATATGTATGAGGAAGGTTGACAGTAATAGTAACACTCTGCCACACAGAGCAAAGATCGATTCAGTCTTTCAATCTCCAGATAGCATTGTTAAAATGAGTAGTACGACATGATGCACACCTTGCATGGTTGCCAAACAGTTAAATTTAATTCTTGTAGTAACTTGTGATCATCCATTCATACCATGAATTGCACTCATACTGTGGTGCATCAGATTGCAATAATTTAGAAAGACTAGCATTATTACTATTACATGTAATTACCAGTATTTAAAATATCTGTTCAGCATATTTACACATTTGACACATGAAGAAGTAACCAGACTAGTGTGTCACATGTATCTGCATTATAGACATTACATCTAACAACACTTCTAAAATACAGCCATGCTTAAAAGTTACACAAACATGGTCTTAACATGACAAAACTTGTTTGGTATATTGAAAACTCGTCTTTTATTATTATGCACTTCTGCTGCTTTAAAAGGAACGTACAGCAAGTTCATATACCAAAATTCCTCCACTTGCCGTCTTGCACATGTACTAATGTAAAACCTTACTCTGATCAAATAATATGCAATGCACGCAATTGAATTTGACGTACTGTATCTCTGATTATCGAGATGAACGTTCTGACAAAGAGAACACGAAACTGTGTCAAGCAACTTGTTGCAAACGTATGACACTCGTTGTCATCCTGCGAAACACAACACAAACACAAATCGTAGATCACATCAAAAGGTAATTGAGAATAAATATCAACTCATCTAGATGCCTTGTGTATTTTCTGACCATGAGTAAATAAATTCTGAAGGATGTTCCAAAAGGGCATACATAGACACTCTGCCTCATAGATCATACAGTTAGTGATTAGTTCCCATTTCAGCAGTAAACTCTTTCTACTGAAGTATAAATGAAAAATGGACAAACATAAAAACTTGGAATGCAGAATAAACTTAAATCATTTACATTTCTCTAGACAATCATTCCGACATGAACAAATGAATTAATAAATGAATGAATGAATGAATGAATGGATGAATGATTGAATGAATGATGAATGAATGAACGAATGAACTATATGTAAAACCATTTAGGAAATGCATGCATCCTTTTAGAGAGTAAGAGAATTTTATAGTTCTGCACCACAAGAGCAGTTCCAACTATGAAAGCTTTCAAATTGTTTTGAAATTCAGATATGAAAAGAAATGTAGAACAAAAATTATAACTATAGAAATTTTGAAGTCAGATAATTTCATAAAGTGATAAACCCTTAACAGAAAGTTGGAGTGTAAAAGCATGCACCTCATTGTGAAAAAATTGCTCAAAGTGTGAAGAGAAAATATCACTAGGTGGGTATAAACAAAGTTGAAAACACACCAAGTCAGAATTGACTCAAGTTTTGAAATCATAAATAGACCATACTAGGAAAAGAGTCAATTTTCGAAAATAAACAATTATAAGGTTCATTTGTCAATACAGGATCACAGGCTATCTCTTTTACTGTATACATGTATTTACAGATATGAAATAAACAACCTCACAACTAGACAACATTTCCTTTTACAGCCTTAAAATGAACCTTATAATTCGTAGAATGCAGCTGAGCTTTAAACAGAGACCCAGTAGTCATCACAGTATCCATAACGATGCACCTGAAAGATTAATGGTGTCTGAATGTCAGAAACCAGGGATCAGACATCGCTATTTACCTCATCTACCAACTCCTGCACTGCCACATCGCCTGATCTGGATGACAAAAGGGGAGATGCCTGAAGTCAATGCGATAACAAAACAGAAATTTTATTAACAAAATCCAAAGAGTTGGCAAAATCCATACTCTAGTTCTACGCATTTCTGCGTCTTTAATCTCTTCTCTATGCATTCGATTTATAAGAAAAAGCGTGTGAAAACATGCAAGAAATAATCAAAACAACCATTGGTCATGCTGTTTGCTATTTACAAACAAAAATCAACTAACTTTACTGATTATATAAAGCTTTGTCTCAGTGCGGTATGACCTATTAAGTCATGTCATGTTACACAAGTTTTTTTTACTCACTAACCACGAAGAAATCAATTACGGTATGTATATTCCAGCATGCATATACTTTGCCTTCTTCTCTCTCAGTGTCCCTCATTTCTCTAACTAGTCTATACCGAAATAGAGCATGCAAAGTCTTGGATAGATGTTAAGGCATGGCTAAGAAAATTTATTCAAACAGAGGCTACTGAAAAGCATTAGCTCTAATAGATTAGGAAAGAAACTACATAGATCTACCTACAACTGAGCCTCTTAATTAAATCAACCGGCAAATAAATGACTGCATCACTGCAGCTTTTTATATTAGTCTTGTAGTGCAAGAATAACAATGCAAGAAACGATAACTAAAACTATTGTATATGGAACTAAACATCACATAACTACTGCATAAAGAACTAAACATTCGTGAATTTAAAGCAAACAAAGCATATATCAGTCAGCACTAACGCTGATAAGTACAAAACTGACATTATCTGAAACAAGTCAAGAAACGTAGTTAAGAATTTAACCTGTTTTTCAACCACTTTCCCAGAGCACGCTGCTTTCTTAGCGCTTTTACTCTGAACAACACAGTCAGCTGACTTTTCCTGTTCACTGCCAGAGATATCGACTACGAGTTTCGACATTTCATTCATCTCTATCTGCGTTCCATCCTCAGCTCTCTTTCTTGCCAATACGCTCATTGCAGCCAATCGACTCATCTCAATGATGTCCTTCTCGCAATTCGTCATCTTGCGGAAGTTCTGGAACTGTTCACATCGACTGCTTCTGACGGCCACAACCAGACGTGGAACCATGTCGCCATACTCACCACAAGCGACTTCCATCACTGAAATGAAACGTGTGCCAAGCAAATCACTAATTATTATCGATTGTAATTATTAAGAACTTCAAATTTTAGTGGAATTGTTAGTAAAATTGTAATTGCAATAATCACGTATCTGTATATTTATTATATTATTATTATTATTATTATTATTATTATTATTATTATTATTATTATAGAGTAGAGTACCCGGTAGAGTAATGGTTAACACGCTGGTCAAGAGTGCGAGAGGTAGCAGGTTCGAGCCCCCGTTGGGCGGATTTGATTTGTAGGCTGCTATTAGCGCCATTGTAATTGCAAAACTGTCTGCTCAGTTGGTAGTTCAGTTTCAAGTTCAAGTTCATTTATTTCCACAACATATAATTAAACACAACATTGAATAAGTATAATAGTTCAATTAAGCCAGAGTTTAATAAGATTACTGCACAACTTGTAAATGTAAAGCGCAGTGAGTCTTGCAAGCATTTCATTAAAGAAAAGATATTATATTATATTATTATTATTATTATTATTATTATTATTATTATTATTATTACAGACTGGAGAATTGACTGATAATCATTTGCATTAAATAAGTGGGAGAGAATAGTCCCAGCCCTATCCCTTAAATGGAGCCATATTCATGAAGAGTTGGCAACTTCCGTTTTTACAGCCTTGGTATATTAGGTTGGTGTGAGCCATCACCCTCATGCCCCTGATCTTCCCATTGAATGTGTACAATCAGCATATTCAATTATTCATCATTGAGTTCTGAGTTCACAATGGTACACTACACAAGTGCATTAAAAATATCAAAACAAGACATAACATTCCTCAAGTAATTTGTCCAAGCAATAATTGTGAGTATCACTGCACCAAATACCTTCATATCAACAACAGAAAGAAGCAATATATAATGAAGAGGTTGAATTGCGTTTACAACTATCGACTACCTACCATAATCTGCGGGATTGTGATAAGGAGGACAGACAAGCCCTTGAGAATACAAGTATGGAACCAATCCTGGTATATTGCCTTGATAAACACACTGTCCCTCAGCCATCATGTACAGCTGAAACAGATAAAAAAAAGATTATCAGAATTATTAATTATGCTAATTAGTAAAATATTTCAGATCAATGCCTGTTAATGACCAATAATACAGTAATCTCTGTCATCACACAGTATACAGTCGAAAACACCTTTTAAAAAATGCTTCACATCTTGACCATGAGGTACAAGTTAACTTGTCCGTTATTTGGCTGGGAAAGACACAACATACAATATAACTTGTAAGGTACCTCACTTTCCATCAGTACACACAATTATAGTCAGTGAGCTGCTCTAAAGTGAGCTGGCTCACCACTGCTGCCACATCTCTACTATTGTGGGTGATGTTCACTTGGTAACTAATGATGCATAATCATTATTGCAATGGTGTTGTGGCAAGTGTGGCTAACACTCAGACCATTTATTCCAGCTTAAAGTAAAGTAGAGCAGAGTAAAGTAATTAATAATTTCCTTAGATTGTCAAGCATTTCTTTTACATTTTCATAGTGACTTGTCAGTAATAAGTAATGATGGCTGCTGCTTTTCCAATTTCTTCAACTGCATAATTTTTATAGGGTTGTCACATGCTGGTAAAAAATTTTGCATGACCAAACTGTTAACATAAACTTGGATTAGCATAAAAAGAATTTTTCATTTACTGCACCACATCAATGGTTTCAAATACAACACATAAATTAGTTGCTTTATCATGAACTGTTAATATGAAAATATCTTCTAGCAATAAACCAGTGGAAAAAAGCAATAAAAAAGCCTGGAATAACACACTGAGGCCATAATCAAAAAACACATATTGCAGATGTTTTGATTTTATTTTGTTTACATTGGCATCATTTGCCATTTTCAACAGCTAAACAATTAGTGTTGGTCTGTGAACTTTATTAATTTTCTGGATTATTTCATCTTCCTCTACTGTTTTAATTTCATATTTTCGTCTTGTTTGTATCGATTTTGCTTCATTAGTGATCTTGGTGTCTGCACCTGTGTTTTTCTGTATTTTATAATCGGTATTGGCGCAGCATGTTCCAACCAAGATATAGTCCACACTAACATTGGCTGGCACTCTTATTTTCCTGCATAAATGAGCCACACCTGAACAGCAAAAATATTCTCTCCTTAAATATTTCATGCCATTTCGTTTGCTATGCTTATTTTTCGATTTTTACAGTTCTGATAATGGCTGTGGTCGGCCCATTATGATGGCTGTTCGTGTATTGGATATTGTTCAATGTTCATGTTATGTCATTGAATTCCCACATGTGCATCTGGTCTTTTGTTTGAGCTTGGCTGAGGCCTTTTCATTTCATCTGGTTTCTGCTGTTTTCAAGCTCAGTCATATGTACTGCAGTTGCGTGATGTTAGTAAACAGAAATATTAAATTTCCACTGCACCATGTTAGACACGATTGAAGCAAAACATTTTCAACTACACATACTGTCAGTTGTCTTTTTTACTTCCTTTGTCTGGTTAGAATAACTCCTCGTCGTCAGAATTCAGACTCTGGTTACCCATTAATTTAATAATATCTGCTATCTTAGAAAAGAGGTTGTAGATTTAGATAAATTCCTTTCTTGGCCATCTTGAAAACTCTGTAGTTTCATTCTTCTATTGACCTGCCATTATTCAACCCAGTGATCTGATTATCTTTCTCTGGTTGAGTCAAAAACTAGATCTGTTCTGTGGCAATTAGTCTCTGCGTTTGCTGGACCTATAATATTAGTGGGACACCCTTCCTCGATCTGGCCACTCTGTTTCATATCCAATGTCCTTTTTGGCCTCAACTTAAAACAAGTCCTTTCAACTACCTTAGGAATCATAGGCTGCCTCATGTTTCAGTGGATTATTTTCTGGTATTGACTTAAACATAACTTGATTTGGGTGAGCCATCAGACAGTGCTTTTTGCACGAGACATGCATGCAACAGAAGTTGTCAATTACTTGTACAATTACGCATACGCATGTATGAGTGACTTCTTACTTCTATTACAGCGCATAGGACTACTAATACGTTTTGCTTGAGTTAGTGGATCTGACATTTAATGCAAAATTCGGACAACAGTACTAAACGCAAATTTGTCACCCTAAGCTTATGCATTTTTTCAAAACAATTGCATTTCATACAGCCTAGAAAATAAATGAAAAATCCTGATGTGCATTAGTCTCGTATTCAGGACCTTTGGTTCATCCAGTTCAACAGTCCAATAAGTGGGAAATGAAAACTCCCTTATAAATATGCTCTATGTAAGATTATGGAAACTTCACTTTCAATCCTTCTGCTGGTCTGATGCAACAGACAACCCATTAAATTGCCTATTTAGAAAGTACTAAGCTAGTTAGAAGTACAGTCTTCTATAACTCACAGTACTTAAGAAGTAACAGAACACTAACCTACTTTAGCCCTTAAACCCTTTCTGAAGCAGACAATTGTGCTCATGCTGTTCTAATTAACCGATTTATATGGTTCAATCATACTTTCACATTTTAATAAATAAAGACTACCGGTATAATGCAAAGCAATAGCAAGCAATAGCAAACCAACCAAAAGCAAAAGTCTGATATACAATCCATAAAAAGCACAATCCATGTACACTTTCATTGAAAATTCATGTGAGTGGTCTAAAAAAGCCAACTACTCTTGTAGTACAACTAACTCCAGAAGATTCATTATTATACCGTTGGCCAAAACACTCATCTCCAAACTATATCATCATCAGCTCTCTGTAATTAATCCAACACCAGCAAGAACCATTCAATTCTGTTGCTTAGAATAAATTCTGTCAAACCAAGTAAATTTCTTGTGATCTAAATATCTGGAACATACAGCACTAACTAATGGAAAGGCAAATAAATCGTGATCATAAATGTACATCTTGATCATTCTTGGGAGTCATATTCTTTTAACTTCTGTGATGCCAGCAAACATTGGCACTGGACACATAGCTAGAATACAGCTAAGACTAATTAATGCAGAAGGGGCACCATATCAATTTTGATTGATTGATTGATTGATTGATTGATTGATTGATTGATTGATTGATTGATTGATTGATTGATTGATTGAAGACTGCTGAATGAACCTCACAGCCAAATCAGCTTACAAATCACTTGTGATAAAGAACCTTTAACTGAATTATAAACAGCATTGTCACTGACAGCTTAAATATATAACACAAAGTCAATAGTCACATGGCACATAGAGAACCCTGACCCCAAACACACAAGACCTTGGCCTTCACAACCTCTTGAAGATTTAAAAACCACAAGATCAAGAGCTGGTAGTAATGACCAGATGCGACTACATTTGAACCTTGCTAATTACATTTAGATTTGATGGCAATCGTAAGTGGACCACAAGTATGATAAGTGTTCTCAATTTAAGTCTATATTATATTCAAAGATAAAATTCGATATATATAATCTGCTTTTGAAGTGTCAAAATTCTATTTCATGTAGGACACACAGATGTGTATTTGGTCAATTATTTTGGACACTTATTGCTAACTACCGGGTAACTAAAGAGAAGTCATCATGACACACCACAAACCAGATATAACATAGATAATTACTTATGAAAAGTTATGAACTGGATGGAATATTAAATTAAATTATACCTTTTTAATAAATATATAATATATGCATATATACATATGTTCAAGTATGTATGCATAATGCATATATATGTACACGTATAGAATAAATTTAGCATGGACAGCTGACTGGTCAATGTTGCAACCATAATGAAACTTAAATGGTGCCACATACAGGACAGTTTTTGACCAATGTTCCTGACACGACCAAAAGAAATCAAATCACCATCAGCCAGACTAGTTTTCATATGACCAAACAAGAACAAACACGGACAAACAAGGTCTTGTCACGCATTACTAGCCAATTTCAAACCAATCCCAAAATGAATATTCTAAACATAATGAATTGAATATAATAAAAATAATTATTTGTATATTACGAAGCATAACTCACATGATCAAACATCTCGAACAGCTTAGCGCTCGGCTGATGAATCGTGCAAATGATCGTTCGTCCTCCCTGTGCTAACGACTTTAGAAGTGCAACACACTGGAAACAGGAGGCACTATCCAGGCCACTGAAGCAAAAAACCACATCATCAAAACATCAACATCGATGAAGCAGGCCTAGTAAGCCTAAACTGCAGGAATAGAACATCTCATTAAGTAACAATAGAACTACGTTGTCATTGGTGTTGTTATGTCTTCAGATATAACATATGATTAGTTTAATTCTTTGCCTTATTCATCTGGTCCCCTGGTGCCGTCAGCTCTTGGAGCTCTGGCGATATATCCTCTCCAGTGTTTCCTCTCTCTTGTCGCCTCTCTTAGCGCCTCCAGGCTCATACCAGACTTTTCGTGTATTTCATCCATCCATTTCTTCCTTGGTCTTCCTCGTCTTCTTCTTCCCTCTCCACATGCCATCATCAATTCTTTTTCCAAACCATTTGATCTCATCATGTGGCCGAAGTAGCTTAATTTCCTCCTTGTTGCTGTTTGCTGTTTGCCTTATTACCATAACTAATTTAATTGATAAAGTTTATCTTATTATAAATTTGAACCCTAAATTACTCTATCTTTATTCTAAGCAAAGTTTGAAAGTTACAAGAAATGGACTTGATGTATTTTTATTGATCGCAAAGCATAAAAGCGAAACCACATGCTTTCCAGTTTACAATCAAATTCTGGAAATCTATGACTGAAAACTGCTTTTGACAGCAAAGTTGTAAGGTGTATTAACCACCATAGTAATCATGAACAAGTCTGATGATATTTAATTGAATATACTAAACAAGGTAAGAAAGCAGCAAAGGTCTAAAATTTAAACTAATATTCTGTATCTAACGGATTCACATTTTCAACCAAATACAGACTGGCATTCAGCATTAGCACCAACTCTCATTTAAGAAAACCTTAGAAACGATCGAAAAGAAAACCTCGTACCTTGTTGGTTCATCAAAAAACATCACTGGTGGATTGTTAACAAGTTCGAGGGCAATTGAAAGTCTCTTTCTTTGACCCCCAGAGAGATTCTGCGTTCTTGTTTGTTTTGCTTCAACTAAACCCAGTGTTCCGAGAATTTCATCCACCTACAGAATCAGAAATCGCTAAATTCAATAAATGATATAGATATATCAAAATGAGTTTGATCAGCTTGGCTGGTTTTCAAATTTATAATCTTACTCTTAGTAAGTTAATACCCTGATAAAACAAAGTGATATAGTCTCAACAATTTCTTATGTCACAGTTAATTCGACTCCTGTAATAACTTGTGATCGACAATTCATGCCATGACTTGTGATCAAGCTGTGTTCATGTTAGATTGAAATAATAAGCAACGATTATTATTTTTACACCAACTTTCAACAGCAAGCGACCACTTCAACTGCATGTCACTCTTCCCCAGTTCACATAATATCAGAATATTCTTTTTCAAAAACTTTCTATTTGCTTATCACATCACTCAGCAGTTACCATACACTCGCAACTATTCTATAATTATTTCACTATTTACATAAATCATTTTACTTCTGCATTCGCAATCCAAACCAGCCAACTGATTAAATACATGTCAATCTAGCAGAAAATTTATTAACTCTTTTTATCGTTATGTGATAGAAAGAGTTAATAAATATCATTTTGAATAAATATTATTTGTTCATAGTGAGTCACAAAAAGAAATAAATTAACCATGTATTACTGAGAACCACACAAAAGTGTTTACACATGAAAGTGTCAATATTTTTTTGTCATTTCGTTTATTGCTAAAAAAGTAGTCGCACACGAGATAACTCCCAAACAGTTGAAAACAACAAATTGTGCGATAACAGAGAAACTGTTGTACATACTATGGCACGTTTCTTGTCTTGGTTGAGACTTTCCGACAGTTTCAGATTTGCCGAGCACATCATAGATTCGTACACGCTGAGATTTGGCAATAAATGATCATCCTGCATAATGTAACACGAGGTCTTGCGGAATTTCCGTAGATCTCTTTCCCTGTTGTTCACCAGAATGTCACCCATCACCGACTCGGTTCTAAATAATTCAGCAAACACATGCACATGTCATGCCAGGTAGTACTCAAAAGATAATTGCAATCAACCGTGACATTTTGTGCTATACACTGCGACAGATTTTTGATAGCCACCTGCATTTTTCATTCAAAACTCAACTGCTCCAACTCCCTCTACAATAAAATTGACTCTTCCCACTGCTATAACATTGACACACCTCAAAGAAAGCATAACTTCAAACAATCTAGAATGATCAAGACCAGTCAGTCACAAAAATCGAAACACTTCAAATCAATTCGTTGTATTAACCAACGCATGTCACAGGATCAACATTGTAAAATCAGAAAAATCTGAGCCACAGACTCAAAACTTCTATAATACATGTGCACTTGAGACTCAAATAGTTAAAAATAACTGAACCAGCATTCACCCTAAATAAATAACTTAACCATTAATCAAGATAAAAAGCTACAGTTTTCCTATTTAACACAAGTATTACACCTAAAAGATGGCCATCAGTTTCATGTTACAATCATGTTTTCTGATATTGTGATGAATTACTAAAACAAATTGACAACTCCATCCTGTAGAGTCATATAATAAATCATGCTCTGCAGACTGTTGTCACTGGCTTGCCAAACATGCTTTCATTATGAAAACTATTTGAGTATTCAAGGTCATGCATTGTCAGCAAACAATAGCATCAATCTAATCTAGCATATTACGAATTTATGCGTGTGTGTGGCTTCACTTCCATTTGTTTTTCCCTGGCACCACTTCAAAACTGGTCGAGTGAGTTTGTGCGTTGGCAGATGTAAGTCAAGGTTTGGCATTGCTGAGAAATTTTAGAGATTTAAATTACATAATACTATTACTTTGCCTACAAAAGGATCCACATAGTCACGCACAACCAGCGCTTAAAGTGTAAAAAAAGTGCCTGGCCACTCCTTAACTATCCACTATGTGCTGGCAAAATAAGTGGATGGATGGATGAACGGTGCTCAGATTTGAAAATAAGTGCATGGACGCCATCCATGGCCATCCATGCACACTTAAAGCCCTGCATACAACTAATTTTATGTGGAATGTGCAAAAACAGAACAGCAGTCGTGTGACACGTATAATGCCAACATCATCCTGCCATCAGTGCTGGTGAATACACTGGTGCTTAACGCTTAGCTTTAGAGTAAGTACTGCTTATGACTGTCATTATTCTAATTAGTGACACAGGTGGGTCGAACACATAATTAGACAATAGACATAATTATATGTGAAACAAAAGGCCAGTAACTGTTCTTCATTTGGCCTAAAAAAATGTTGTGTTTCCGATAACAGAGCTAAAAAAAATTGGGTAGGTAGGTCGGAAAATATTTTTATTTTGGCAAAATATTTTTATGCAGTGACTATCCGAAAAAGTATACCCCACTAGTCTTTTTTGCACGCTGAAACAAAGTACGTGTTCTAAGCAAGTATAAACTGCCTATTTCCCCGACTATCTGCACCTAAAACTGCTCTAGAAACAGTCCTATTCATTTTATTTTGTTGACGTCTCTTATGTTATGTCAGAACAAATGTTTAAAAAAAAAATTTGATTTTAAAAAAAAATTGGGAAAATTTTTTTTGGGAATTTTTTTTTTTTTAATAAAAATTTTTTACAAAAATATTTGAGTCGCGGCCGTAAAAATGGGTCGGTCGGGTTACCGGAAACACAACATTTTTTTACGCCTTTGTATCTAATGTTGCTGTCATCACGTCACCATTCTCAGCCTCACCACCATCACCAACAAGGAATTTCAGACGGAAAATTTCTCACACAGTGGTACAGCGGTACGTTCTACATCTTGTAACCCGAGGTTTTCATGTTCAAATTATAAGCCTCAAGCCACTGCACAGCGGCCCTGGACTCCTGGAGCAGCCGTTGGTCACCACATAATCCCCTCTGGGAATGGCAACAGGAAACCACCAGACTAATCTCATCCCCCGATGGACCAGCCTTCGGGCAGAGAACTCATCACGATGCCGTGCAGTTTGCATCGAGTGTACATAAATTACATAATTTCAGGATTAGAAAAGCCGCTGATGAGTAACTCACGGCTGCACGATATATTTGCTCTCGCCTGCACGATCAGAGCAGCTGAAAATAGACAGTTATTGGAAAATTCTATTTGTTGGGAGAAAAGCAAACAGAGCAATCAGTGGTGATGATGATGATGATTATGATGATGATGATGATGATGATGACTAACCTGTATCCTGCCAGAATGTTCATGAGGGAAGACTTCCCTGCCCCACTTGGGCCCATGATGGCAGTCAGTTGGCCAGACATAAACTTGCCTGAGATGCATTTGAGAATAGTTTTATAGCCTGCAATAATAAACAAAAAATTCTTCACACTGTATTGACAATCTTATGATGACAGCAGGACCAGATTTATTGCACATCAAAAAAGCACATACACAAGTTTCATACTTTTCAATAATAATTTTTAAAAATAAGAATAATAGTACAGTAATAATGTTACCAGGGTATAATGACACATTTCAAAGCCTCACAAAGGATCTGCATTTTTCTATTATAACAAACACTAACTTGCTTTCGACTAAATGCCTAATCTTGGTGGTGCATAAAAGATAGCCTGCAGCAAGAGAATCTCTAAAAGCAAGATCTTTTAAAATTTATTTCTTCATTGATTTCTTAAATTTATAGAGTTGTATTTCCTGGAATGTTTTCATAATGAAAACATCAATTGATGTCAGATCTAGATGAATTCATGCATGCTGAAAACTTTCTAAATAATAATTAATAATAATTTGAAATCACATGCAGTATTATAGTGTAGAAATATTTACTGCACCTGTGCATATTGCATCATTTCTTTAAAAAAACACAGATGGAAATCATGACAAGTATGCATGCATGTTGACCATCTTCAAGTTAACAATAAAAGCACAATTAAAATCAGAAAGAAAAAAAGTTAACAAAATAATTAACAGAAAATAATTGCAGCAAATGACACCGTGTATGCATTTATACTAAGAAATTAAATATCAGCTCAGGGAACTGTTTGTACACACGAAAATGAAAGAGTCACACTTGATCACAATACGAAGAACACAATGTCAAACAATATCAAACAAAAAGGTGAAAAATTAAACCGTAGGCAATGGCATAATAAAAAAAGGAGTCATAATTACCAAAGAACACAATTTAATGAAAAATTAATCACTTTGCATAGAACGTTGCCTAATTAATCTGATCTGAGAAAACAAACAATCTACCCTATAAAAGAATCAATTCAAAGCCAGTGAAGAGCTGAAAATTACAACACATCAGAACATGTACGTTTTTTTCCTTTTAGTGGATCGAACTTACCAGAATTACAATCCCACATATTACGAAAGCCAGCTAAAAGAATAGCAACAAATTTCAACATGGTGAGCTCACACAAAATAATGCAAGCAAGAGTACCAACTTTGAGGAGAACCATGAACTGAGAGTTTTAGGACAATGATGAGTATTTCTGGTTGCCAGACATAAATTACAAAACTTGGTTCCTTACACTATTCCAAATTTCCTGTACTTACCAGGACAATCTAGGCATTACAATTTTGTGTAAAATCTTTTTTACCCTCAGAAATTATTCATCCAGCTTAACTTAGAGGTGTTAACCCTTGAGTTCCCTGGTGGCTTTAACTCTTGAGTTCCTGGGTTACATAATATGCCTCCTCTGCTCAGAACCCTGGTGTTACATTGGACTAGGAAACATCCATCTACTCGTCATAATTGCCACTACCAACTGCATCGGACAGAATCTCGTTATCTGACCCTTACTGCTGCTGCTGCCACTCTCATCCATGCCTTTGTCTGTGGTCCCTCACCTCGACTTTTGTAACGCCCACTATGATGGGCTTCCAAAAGTCAGGACTGGGTGTCTTGACTGGTTTTCTGCACAGCAGCATGTCTCACTGGTCATATCTCAATAAATTTGGCCAAGTCACGGAGTACATGTGGAATGTATTCCACTGGCTTCCACTTCCGCAGCGGACTGCCTACATGGTTTCTGCGTTGGTCTGATGCTGAATGGAAGGTCTGGCTCTTCTCATCCTGAGGGAACTCCTTTGTCCCACTTCTGATGTCCAACTGGAATCTGCGGATCTCCGATCGGCCGATCAATTATAACTGAACTTCACGTATCATGAACCATACAAGAACATGCATTTCTATAAATTTTCATATCGATCATTTTATAATTCATACATAACTATCTATGTTTAAGCAGTATCAGGAAGCTTCAAAACACCACCAGAACAGCATTCTGTTTCATAAAACAGAAAAACAAGCATGACCTTGAAGTATTGCTAGGCTCGAGTTCTCTGCTCTATTCTGCTAAGTACTGTTATGCCCTTATCTGACATTCTGTTTCCTCAATCCTCAATAAGACTAAACCAATGCCAGTGAGTACGTTAAGCAGAGCTACAAGCAAGTGGCCATGAAAGGGGAAGTCCTGGCTTTCCAGATCCATACAGGATCCAGGCAACAGCCGCATCACATTATACGGCTGACCATGCATGTACCAGTTGTTTTAACAGCAACAAATATCAAAATCCAGGAAGCTGGCAGTCAACAGCAGCAGCCGCATGGGAGAGGAATGAATGAGGAATTACTGTAGTATCCGCAATTTAAGGCAGAACGCAGCAACAAGCAGCAAGTGCATGGCAAGGACAGACGCCCTCGAGCAGCGCAGTGCAGATGCACCGATTGTAGCATGACCGGCTGAACGAGTGAGCGAAGAAGCATCTACTGGGAATCAGAACCGCAGTGCCGCGAATGCAGAGGCTGCTGCTGCTGCTGCTGCTGCTGCTGCTGCATGGACATCGGTGCTGATCAATAGAGTGGGAATAATGTCACACACAGACACACACAGACACACAGTGCCACACGCTGGAGCAATGTTCATATGAATGAGGATGGCAAGCCAGCATAAGCTGTCCAATGTGATGACCACAACAACAACAACAACAACACCAGCAGCAGCAGCAGCAGCAGTTGTGACAAGGACAAGATGACTATATACGGTGATATAGTGGTGAAGCTGAACAATTTCGATGGAAGGTCATGTTAGCAATTATCAGATAAAAAAGACTAAGATGATAATCACAAATGTAATGTAATGTAATTAGTAATTTCTATAGCACCACTCACAGCCACGACCACTCAGTAGCACTCCCAGTGTGGTCAGTGCTAGTACTGCGAGAAAAATGGTCTCGAGAAGAAAGAGAGATGTAGATAGCAATCCGGAAAGAAGAGTCCCACGCAAAGTGGAGGGAAGGGAATTCCATAGGAGGGCCCAATGATGGCAAAGGATCAAGTTTGAGCAATGGTGGTCCTAGCTTGTGGGACAAACAAGTCAGCCCTGTCCAGAGAACGGCGTGGTCGATGAGAAGATGCAGAAAGAGGAGAACAAATGAGATGCCAGAGATATTTCAGCACAAGACCCATGAAGATCAGATCAATGACTTTATATTGGAAGTGGCAGAGAGAGAGAGGAAGCCAGTGCAGTTGGTTGACCATAAACAATTATATTTGACAGCATTTAGGAAGGCGAGCAATCAATCAATCAATCAATCAATCAATCAATCGATCGATCAATCGAGCAGCAGCATTATGGACAGATTGAATAGGAGATAGACAGACCTTGAGAATTCCAATAAAAAGCGAATTGCAGTAATAAATTCTGGAATTCAGATAAATATGATGAACGTGGATGATGGTGGTGGTGGGGCGATGGCGGCGACGACGAGGATGATAAAAAAACCATTGACAGCAGAAACAGATGTTGCATTTAGTAGAAAGGAAAAGGAAAACAAGGAAGAGAAAGTGTAAAAAATTGATGACCATGACTAATTGACTATTGTTGCTGAGGTGGTAAAATAGGTTAGTGAAGTATTGATAATGACATGAGTAATGATGATTGATGAATTATTGAACTAAAAAAATTGACAACCTAAGTTTTATTGACAGAAACCCAAATCCATCCATGGGTCATTCATATTCCCAGCACCAGTTTAAAAAATTGAAAATGGAACCTAGGCCAGCTACTTGATCAGCACCAGTAATATTCAGGTAATAGCAGTAATTGTAGTCATAATTGGCATAATTATTTAGAAGGACACTAGCTGTGAATGAGCTGGTGCCACTCAGTGCATCAACAAGGTGGACAAACAATCACTTGTAGTATTTTAAACATTTTAAACACAATTCTTTACCTAATAACAGCAGCAAGAGAAAGATATGGCAAACTTTGATTGGAGTTGTTATAAAATCAATTTAAAATCATCCATAGAGAGATATAGCTGTCCCAATATTATAATATAACTTAAATTTCGCACATGTACAACTGTTTTCTGGTTCTCTTGAGCACTGTGTTATTAGAGTGGAAAATTCTATCAGCCAAGTTCACAAGGCCAAAAGAATTTATTTTAGGAACAGGACATTGAACAATTAATACATAATTTCGAACGCACTAACGATGCATAATGTCATTTAGAGTATACCGTAGTCAAAAATGCTGCTTCAAGAAAGACAAATACACCTAAATGTGGTGATGTGAATCATTGTTTTGGAAGTGGAGGCAAAATTGGAATGTGTATAGGCAAAATAATATTGTTGTTATAATTACTGCAAGAATTGTTGCTTTTTGCATATGTTTGTTTTAAATAAAATAATTACCGATACCTCAATAAAGATGAAATTGTTTTGTTTTCCCCAAGTCCCACAAAATGACGATGACTTGGCTAGGAAAATGGGCAGTGGCATTAAAGGGTAAAAATTGGCTTACCGTAATAATAATAATGCCTCTGTCCTTATATCAGATGTTATTTTAATCGCTTTATCTAGAACAAACTTGATAGCACATCAAAAATTAATGTAACATCAGATAATTGGTTCAAAATTATGACAACTTGATGTCAAATATTGCCATTAAATGCAATTATCAAAGAAATTATCAGTGACAAAGTCCTTAGTAATATAGACAAGTGATCCCAAAGCCTGAGAGTGAAAATGAAAATAAGATAAGATTTAGTCAATTTAAGACAAGTTTCCAAATGGTCCAATGTCTCTCAATTCATGCTAGCCCTTTCAAATATTCCAACAGCATTAACCCTCATGCATTTGTATATATAATTAACTTTACAAAGAAGCTAATATGATATTTTGAGATATGCGGACTACACACTTATGTAAAGGCGAGCAATAATTACTGTGATATCTATATGGTATGCTTGTTAAGCCTCACACAACATGCGGTTCGACATCATGCCCTACCCCTACCCCTATTGGAATCATGCATGTTAATGATGTTTCACTGTACACAGCTACTCTTCTAAATTCAGCTGACATCTGAACCCGCAGAGGATAAAACATTCATGGCAATCTTGCAAAAATCAATAGACATAATATTATGTCTATTGAGTAGGAGTAGGCCCTACTCCCTGTCTTCATTTCATACACATGTGTTTGTTCTTTGCCCTTTGGTGTTGATTTCATGACTTGCTACATCACTATACTTCTGCCAGGGCTTAAAGTATAATTTGACAGTCATGCACTGCATCCAGGCACTTATTTTCAAATTTGAAGGTCGTCCTGCAACTTGTTCGGCCAGCACAGCCTAGAAATGTCTGGAGCATCCAGGCACTTCTTTTTCTGCACTTTAAGCACTGACTTCTGCACCAATTCGATTCTGCACTGTGCCAACAAAACTACGCCTGCACACATCTAGTTTGGCACCAGTCCCTGACTTCATCCAGCCAATCAATCTTCCTCTCAGCCCTATGCTGTCCATCACTCTAATTTGTTGCCATTGAACTTGCACATGTACGTTTCTAAAGAAATTACATTTCTTTTCCATTACCTGAGGCATGCTGTTGCAATGTTGCAGACCTGTGCAAGTCACTCATCTTGTCGGATGGACGGAATATTTCCCTGAGGAAACCCCATCTTTTGAGCAGACAAAGCATAATTTGCTTCAATTATGCTCAATCCTGAACACATACTGTTCCATTACTTTCCCTGCAATAAAGCAGTCAGAGCGCTCTCTTTGGCCAAAGGCGCACGATAGATTTCTCCCGAAGACTGCACGATTGAACGTGACAAATGTTTCATATTCAAATGCTATAATTATTCTGATTATTCTTGTCTTTGAATGTACATGCTTATGTGTAATGTCGTTTGTAACTCAGAATGCAGTCTGCAACTGCTCAGAATTAAAGAGAATACTTATTTATTTGCTTACTTTGCACCTCAATTTGTGATCTTTGTTGCCAATTTTACAGGCTAATGCCTAAGATCCTTCTGTCCTATCTTTGACTGCCTCATACTAATCATAGGGCACTGCACCTTTCTGAAATAAAATCACAACCAAAACATTGAATTCTAAAGTTCTGACTGGCTACAATACTTGAATAGGCCTAACTAACCTTTCTTTCTTCCTTCGGATACGGAATAGGTAAGTCCTTTGAACTCAATGTCAACTGCACGCCTCCGAGGAAGATAGTCAAACTGAAAAGGAGTGACCGCTTCCAGCTCCGCGTTATCAATCTTCTTTAGTCGTGTGAAACTCGCTCCGGTCGCATTGACCGGCTTTTTCTCCGTCAAGTGCCCATCGTCCGTTTTCGTAAGAGGTACATGGACCTGCACTGACAGCAGTTCAGCCATCCTACTTTCCAGAAACCAGTTTTAATCGCGATCGAAAAAAAACTTTCAACAACTTCGACGTCGCATCAATAGCAGACGCACACTTCAGGGCGAGAATTCAATGTGTTCCACGCACCGTTTCAAATTAAAATATGTTTATGAATTATCCCTAACGAAATGCCTCTTCTTACGCACCTCATCCTTTCAATTCTGCAGAGTCTAACAAAATACGTTGACTCTAACCCGAATTATATCTAAATAAATGCTTTAAATGTAAGACTTAATGTGTTATTCTCTTGAACACTGCAATCGAAGCATGGAACTATAAATGCGATCTGATTCAATAGCAGCCATCTAGCGTATGTCCCATGAACGCCATCGCTGACCTCGGTTGACCCAGGACGAGTTCATTCGGACTCGTGGTACATAGGTTCTAGAATAATTTCAATAATTGTCAAATTATTTGACGCAAATTAAATTATTTTGAAGAACAATATTTTTGTTCTAGCACTATCCTAACGCCATTATGATTCTGTAAATTGGAAATAGGCGCAACTAATACAGCTGACCCCTCTGTTTTTAACTAGCGATCAGATATGCCCAAAATATAATGCTGTTGCAAGCTTTACGCGCAAATGCATTCCTATATAATATTATTATGTCAACTTATTTGAATAATATTCATCGCATCGTTTGACCAATAACTTTAGACAGTTTAGATATTGAGGGTATTAGGCCCTTTAGGGTAATGGCAAAGTCCTTGGGGATGTGTAATATTAAGTACTCTAGCCCAGTGGTTCCCAACCCGTGGCCCGCGGGCCAAAAGTGGCCCGCCAGGCCTACAAAAATGGCCCGCCAGGCCTCAAAAATGGCCCTCATCTCTCGAAGAATAAACAAAAATGTATGAAAAATTGACAATTTAGACAGGATAGAACACATAATTATTTTCTATTACAAAATATTTTATTTTGACGTCTATAAATAACATCAAACATTCTATTTTGAATCAATTATAACAATTTTATGTGCTTTTAGTTAAATAAATTTTAGCATTGTAGCCCCTAATGTCCTTTAACTAAGAAAAAGTGGCCCGCTTGTCCTCCAACTTAGAAAAAGTGGCCCTAAGGTCCAAAAAGGTTGGGAACCACTGCTCTAGCCTAACACATCCTACCACAAGGTCCACTCAAACTTCATTCGGCAGGTGGCGTTGGTGAATTGAACAGTAAGACGTGATGACGCCTTGCATGGCTGCCGACCGTACTCAGCCGACGGTTATGTTCGACTCATTTCACCAATCTTTAGAGTAGTGGCAGATTTCTTGGGGTAGGCTAATCCACTCAAATTCCATTCGGTAACGCAATGGATAACACGCTGGCGTGGAGAGCAAGAGGTATACGTGCCTAACGAGTTCGCGCCCGGCCGTAGGCCTATAGCAGCTAGGACAGACATGCTTTGTAGGCTGCTAGTTAGCGCCGATTATTGTAGGGTGTCTAGCTGTTCTGCTATAGTAGTTAAAATTTATACGTATTCTGTAATCTGAGTTCCTGTAAACTGTTTCATTTGCATAATTGCACACTGTAACAAAGACCTTTTAGTAGGTCTATAGGCCTACGTAGCTAGGCCTAACCGGTTGCAGTCTGTCAACCGAAGTGCTTAATAAACGAAAATTATTTAGGCCTATAGGCTACGTAAGCTAATAACTTGTGATTATCCATTCTTGTAGCAACGTAGCCTAACCGTACCTACTGTGTTGTGTCAGTATTTTATATTAGGCCTAAATGAAGATTATTATATTTTATTATTAGGCTAGCCTACTATTAATAGCCTATTGTTATCATTATTAGGCCTATTGCTCTTGTCATTTTCGTTGTTATCATCATCGTCGTCGTCGTCGTCGTCATCATCATCATTTTAACCCTGGTCAATGAGTGGTCATGGAGGGAAGGGAATTCCACACCATGCCCTGGTTAAAATATGACGGCCAACCGGACGTAGCCTAGCCTATATTTTATGAAGTTCATCAATCAGCAACGGAGCGCATGAGCATTGAGCAGTAAAATATAGGGGCTGTTGATTTAATCGCGTTAACGCGTGCGATTAACGCGTTAAAAAAATTTGCGATTAAAAATTTTAACGCATTAATCGTACGCGATTAAAATGAAATCAGAGGCAGAAAAACTCGTTTAAACGAAAGGCTCATACTTAAAACTAGTGATACATTCTTTGGCAAATATTCCAAAAAAGAATTTGAGTGGGTTATTATCGTAGCTATTCTTTGCTCAATTATCGCCTAACATGCGTCAAACGCTAACGACGAGCCGTCGACATCGGCCACTAAAGTTGTTTTACTACGTCAGACTACATTCATTTGGTTGAACTCCAGGAGATGGCAAGACAATAATATTGGATCCAGGTTTCAAATGATAAATGTTTACCGAAGGACAACTAAGACGAGGTTTTGGCGAGAACCGCAACCTCTTGTGAAAAATTGTGACTAAATAATGAGGTTCCATATAGATCTAGTAGACCTAGGCCTACTGTTGTTAATTAATAAGAGCATCCCTTGAACCGACCAATGTAAATAAACTGGTCTGCATATACAATTGGCTGAACAAATAATTAATTTTGATAGTCAGAAAACGGTTGTCTAATTTTCATTTAGGTCTATATATCATTTTAATTAAAGGTGGCTCAAATGAAAAAAAACGGGAGTTTGAGGTTTTGACTGATTTGAACAGTGTTTCAATTCAATTCTGTCTGTCATACAAAACTGTTCAATAAACTAATTGCAGATTAAATAGGCCTAAGCCTACTAAGCCAGAGGTTATTGAATATGTTTGCAATAGAAAGAATGCATTTAGTCATTAAAATTACATGCTTCAGGGGTCCTTAGAAAATAGTAAGATTAATATATTTGACGGAAATGTAGTGCGATTAATTTGGCGTTAATTGCGATTAAAAAAATTAATCGCACGATTAATTTCGATTAAAATTTTTAATCGAACAACAGCCCTAGTAAAATAGGCTTAAGCCTAGCTATATTAGCCTATATAATTATATTTCAGTAATTCAGTTATTTTACACTGAAAAGAAACAGAGTGGGCCACTGGGCCTATAATTAACAGATCGAGTGGCTATAGACCTATATAATTAGATCTATATAGCCTATAAGTCTAGGCCTATATATGCCTGCACATTATAGAACCAATAATACTATTTTTTTCCTTTACTTTTGGCAGAACGGCATAATATATTATATTGAAAATAAGTGCCAGGACGCGCGCCGTCCATGACCGTCCTAGCTGCCACACTTTAAGTTTAAGCCCTGCATGGCCATGGGCACATGACATAGCCTATTTGACAACATGCAGTTTAGCCTAGGCCTACTAGCAAAAGCTCATACTCGTCTTACTCGGGCTTCGGTCCTCTGTGACTTAGGGCCTAGATGAATTGTAAACATGACAAGATCATGCCGGCAAATCCAGGTGTAGCGCACAAAAAGTTGGCGTCAATATTTAGCCTAACGGTTGTAGCCTATAGGCCTATCCCTGCTACCGTCTGTTATTTAGCCTATAGGCTATAGGCCTAGCCTATAGGCCTACTGCACGTGCTATACCTCCTTCTAACATCGACCCCAGAAATGCAGGATTTTCCCAAGCGCAGCAATCCTACTAAGTCTTGTAAGCTCAGTCAAAGCACGGTATGGAAAGTGCTCAGTTAGGCCTTGGACTAACAGTCCCAGGTTAAGCCTGTTGGTTCCGCATAGGCATAATGCAAAATTTGCAAGGACAGTAGGCTAATACAGATGAGTCCTTGGGCATAGCCTATTGGTAGGAAAATATGGATCAAGCTTGAAGTAACTTTTTGAAGAAAATCAACATTGACGTGAAAACTTATGCCGAACTAGCCTACGTACAGGTCTAGGCCTAACTATGATATCGGTATTTATAGAATTTTCGCTTATATCAGGCCTAGAGTTCATGATGCATCACATCACCTTAATTATTAGTTACTAAGACATTGTGTTACAAATTTACAATATGGTAAGTCTACTTAAAATTTGCATTAGGCCTTAGGCCTATAGGCCTACATGCGAAGCATGTGCCATCTGCAATCTGCATGGCAAGAGGAACGTGATAAAAAATGCTCTAAAGATTTTATGTCAATGTTCAGAGTCCATGATAATATGGCGAAAGTATACTGTGCCAATATATAATGGGCCAGGGCTCATAGAAATCTAGATAAATAAATATGTCGTCACTCGGGTAGCGAAACAGGAGATATTACATGTTAAACAAAATGGTCATTCGAATAAATTTATTTGTACTGTGTTTGTCCTTGTTAAACGATGAAGGCGTATTTACACATTATGCCTGTTTTCTCAGAGGTCATGTGCGGAGTTTAAGATTATGGGGTAAGATTCAACTAAATTCCTTATGGGTGTTGGCTTAATCTCAACGAATAAGCAAATGTTTTATACTATGTTGTAAATATAGTCAAATAAGCAATCGGAATTGCTACTTTAAGATTATATAAATCGCCTTTAATACAGTAACGTGTTACGCAGAGTGAGTCAAGTTTGTCATAATTTTGGTAGAGGTAAGTGACGGCTCGGTAGCAAGTAAACATTATGGCGGTCACAGATAGGAGCATACTAGAGCGGCCTAATCTACGGCGATCGATAGCCCAATATTTTCGCGAAAGTAAGTAAGTATAAATACTATGAAAAGGTATATTTTCAGAAATATTAATACCTACGAAAAAACTGACGCACGCTCAATAATTTGCGAGTGAACCAAGGTAAAGCCAGATCCAAGATGTTACTAGGATTGACACCACATGCATTTACAGAATGTAAACCAAATAGGTGTCTTGCTAAAGTGACATTTTTACTTTTAAGTTACCTCAAAGGTATATCAATATCCCTTACATCCTAGAAAGCTAAATATTCAGATAATATGAGTTGACAATGATTTGGTCAAAAGTAATTCTTTACAAGTAAAGAAATAATATGTTTCTATTCACAAATTATTTTATGTTTATGACATTTGCAGTTTGTTGAAAGAATGAGAATCGTTGTCCGAGACACTCAGCCGTAGAGAGAAAATATGTTACCACGTCGATCGTCTGTATTTCGTTACTTTGTTTTCGTCTTTGTGAGTGTCGTTATTCTTGTGTTTTGGATGACTGGTCCAACATCTGATGATCATCACAATGGCGCTTGGAATTGGATGCTGTCGACCAGTTATTTTGGGAACGAGACGGAGCTGCAGAAGGAGGTGATGCGGCTGCATTCATTGATGAATGTTTCCATGACAACGGAAAACATGTCGCTGTCTGATTTGCAACAGCACCTAGACGACCTAAAGAGAATGGTGCCGGCGAATCCGCATTGGTTTCGTTACGTCATTAACCCCGCAGATGTTTGCGTAGGAAAGGATATCTTCCTCCTTGTGTACGTTCACTCCGCACCGAGCCACTTCAAGCAGCGGATGGTCATCCGGGAGACTTGGGGGAACCCGAAAAACTTTCCGGACAGTGTGATTAAGGTTGTCTTCTTGTGCGGTGTCGTGCCGGAGAAGCTCATCCAAGACGCGCTGTTGATGGAGGCCGACGTGTACGGAGACATCATCCAGGAAGACTTCACGGATTCATATCGAAATCTCACATTCAAGGGAATCATGGGACTCAAGTGGACGTCTTTGTACTGCAAGCAGGCCAAGTTCCTCCTCAAAACAGACGACGACATCTTTGTGAACATGTTCAACCTCGTCGCTCACCTGAAGAGCATGGTTGACCACCGTGGACACGTTAAGAACCTGCTCCTCTGCCTTGTCTGGTACCACATGAAGGTGATGCGCGATCCGAAGAGCAAGTGGTACCTGTCGCCCACCGAATTCCAACCGGACTACTTTCCGACCTACTGTTCTGGCTCTGCGTTTGTGCTGACGGTCGACGTTGCGGACGCGATGTATAACGCCTCGCTTCAGACGCCGTTCTTCTGGGTGGACGACTTCTACGTCACCGGTCTTCTCGCCGGTAAGGTCGGAGTCGTTCACGAAAACTTCAACTCTGTCTACAGTCTCGGGCCAAGCACGTTCTTGCAGAAGTTCACCGAGCCAAACCGATGGCTGACGCTTGTTGTAGGGCACGTCCACAATCTGAATCACATGAAGATCGTGTGGAAGAATGCCATGCGAGAACATCAGGCGAACGGCACGATCGGCAAGCAAAGTCAAGGCAGCTTATGATATTGTTGGGTACCAATTGCTTTTAACCCTTTAATGCCGGAGGGTATAGGATTTCCCATACCATTTACTACCATCTCGGCATTAAAGGGTTAAGTGGCACTGGAGTCTACCGTTACGGGGAACAAAACTACCTTTTAAGACCATTACCTTGTGATGTGAGTGCAATACCACCTGTAGGCATGTGATCATACTCCGTTGTAACAGCTGTTGAATTATATCTATCCTTAGACATGCGCACTTGACTAATTAACACTTTGTTGCATTACATTAATATATTTAGAATCATGTTCCAGTAATATATACTAGACGCAGAGTTCTACTAATCAGAGGATAATTATTTTGTGTTTTCTTGTGAATTTCCTCAAGTGTGTATACCAAAGTTAACGTGTATCATTATCTTGTCATTTAGCTTGTTTAAAATCTCCGTTGTATACTAATTATTTGCCTTGCCGTGTAATAGCACCTTGTTTCTGCACACCCAATCATCATGCCTTCAAGATAATACAGATCTTGAAACACTGAGATAGTAGTGCTTGCAAGTTATCTGACTAAGTAGTTAACTGCTGCTAAACTAAAGTTTAACATAATTACTGTTGACTGCTTACCGCAGCATCAAAGAAAGTAGCAGAAAGCATATGTAGGATTATTTGATGTACAGTATTTAAAATAATTTGTTACAACTTAGCAATTTGTTGTGGCTCTACAACCTAGCAGTGCCTAACAGCAGAATGTCACTAAGTGATCTAATTCTACGAGCACTTGGCATTTCTACAATCGGTGATTTCGGCCATTGCAGATGTTTTTGTACTAAATCGGATGGCAAGTTTTGGCTTGTTTATACCTTATAGAATGTTAACGTTAAACATCTTGTAGCTGGGTGACCTTTAAGCATTCCAGGATATCGCACGCATCACTTGTGTGTGTGAGTGTGTGTTGTCACTGTTGTGCTGGCATGTATCATGTATCTTCCGCTGGCAAATGATTTCATGGGATTCCACTTACGTGCTGCTAAGTAGATGCTTGTACCATTTTGTTGTGTGTGTGAATCAAAAGGACAGAAGGATAAGAGGTGATTTGTTATATAATCAAAATGTGTAATAATCAAAACGTGTTGTAATCAAAATGTTGTTTATACTAGATTTGTTGTTGATCATAATCGTGTAACGGAGCATGTGTGAAATTTATGATATTATGATAATCAAGCTATGATAACCAGTGAGTGCTCCAATAATTGTATATTTATAGTTTTTTGTATATGCTGTGTGTTTTTTTAATCGCTGCAAAGTCTTTTCTGTTTGAACGCTTTCAGCAAGGTTCTAAGACTCAGTTGAGTGATATTTGCGCTCCATTCATATTTTGGACTTCCGTGGTTTAGTGTTATTTTCAGACACTGAGATTTATTATAGCACTGTTTGATTTGCTTCTTTATGGTTTGGTTAAGTGTTTCAAATCTTTTACAATACTGGATTAAATTTTAATGGTTGATCTCTTATAAAGCTAGGAAAATTATATTTATTCATGTAGCATACTAGCATATGAGTTTACGAGCCTAAAATTATATTTTCAGAATCTAATAAAGCAGCTGTAGAAAATGTTTACCTTGGTCAATGGTCAAGAGAGTTTCTCAAGAGACATAAACTATCATAAGAAACTGACTTTAAGTGATATATGTTGTTATATAAATGTCCATGACTTGAAAGTAAGAAACTGTATGTACAGTTGTGTTGAGGCGTCATAATTTAGTATCTGAAACTCTGGTGAAGAGTGGATACTGGACACAAGTGGACAAGTGTAATGAAAGTTGCTTGTTGAACATTAGATGTTGCTAATAAAAATGCTTGAAATTGGTTTACATTGCTGTATTGCTGACAGATTAAGATAAAGTTTTTTAATTTTGCAAACCGTTGATGAAGTGAACCACCGTAACTTAAATAATTACTTGTCTGGGTGGAAAATTTGCCCTACTTTGCTGCCTTGAATTTTTTAGTATTTTGTGGTATTACCTTTTTCAGTTATATTTGTGATGTGCTAGAAATTTACGAATATTAATGATATTCTGATTTGAGTATACATCTGTGTATTCTTGTGTTTAATTACAAGCTTAAAGATCCAGATTTATACCTTTTAAGATTAGTTACCCACCGTCCCACCCGTATGGATTTTCATGTGATTTGTTAAGTTTGGATATTTGAATTGCTTTCTTATATAATTCATTTCAAAATGCTTTTTACTCGGCTTCTGTATTTGAAGGTTACTTAGCTATATGTTGAATTTTTAAAAGGAAGGCTTGTAATTAATGTAAATATTAAATACTAACACAAATTCTTGCATAAGGTTAATAGCAATTGCCAATTTATTAGTAAAATTCCATGGCACACTGTCTCTTCTCCTGATTCGTTTTACATAACCAGTGGATGCATAACACCAAAGGGAAAGTAAAATGCTTTTAATAAAAAATTTTCATAGGTTTTGGTTACGAATGGTTTGGATAGAAGGTGTTCAGTGATAATTAATTATTCTTCATACAACATTTCGGCATCTATAGGAGAAACATTGGCTCATTGTTTTCGTATTGGCAATAGTCCATGAAATAATTTTACAGATGTCCTTCGGTGGTGTTAGTCTGTTGCACAATTGCACAACAGCCTCCCTCTGCTTTAATCAAAGCCAGGGGGCAGCATATGATGTGCTCTTCTCCTAAATTGCTAAGTTATTATTTACCTGAAGTCATGTTGTAAATATAAATTTAAGACTTTCATGACTGGTTAAATTTTCTATCCCTCTTCCAAAAAGATGAAAAGCTGGTTTTAGAAGCAGAACATGGGAATTATTTTTGAGGCAGAAGAGGATTTCAGAAATAATGCATGGCCTTAATTTTGTTTAGAATTGTTTATCCGTACAGTTTTCAGTAATCAGTATGAATCTGATAAGAAACGTGCAAAGATTAAACTTGAACGTCAAACTTATGATAGATGTGATTTCATGTGAATGCTAGTAGTAGTAGTTGCAGTTTAACGTCACTGTGTGGTAACAAAGACCATTCCCAATGCCCTCCTCTTTTATCCAGGCGTGGGACTGGCAGAGTGCAACTAGTGGTGGAGTTAATATGACTGCTGGATGTTGTGGTCTATGTGCCAACGTTGCACCCAGAATCCTACACTCACACTCGAGTTCATATTATCAGCTAAAATGTCCTTGAAGCCTCTCATCATGAGGTCAACAGATTTTGCCTAAGGCCTAATGTAACTACGATCCGCCTTAAAATCACTGTATGCAAAAATTAATCATGGTGAACATCGATTTATATTTAACCCTTTTGCCCCTGGGTTCCTGTAACTCTATGGCTAATGAACCTAAATATCGGTTTCTTGAGGTAAGAGGGTTAAGCAGCTAAGAGGCTTTTATTGTATAAATTTTGTAAATGTTTGCAAACGATCAAAAATCAAAATTATTGTACAGGTCCTTTTGCTACTTCCATTTGTAGTATATGCATTTTAGGCTTTCTTAAGTTTGCTTGTTTTAATATTGACTATATATGTAGGTTATAGAAAATCAAGTTTCAAGTCAATTTCTTGTATTTGTATATTTGTAATGATGCAAGCAACAAGCCATTTGAAACCATTTTTTTAAGAGTTGAACAACATTGTAAGTCAGAGTACGCCAGTCAGTAAGTAAGTCAGTGAGAATTGAATATCAAGTCAGGTTATCAGGATGTAATATCCTTCATCATTATAGTTGTCTGATTCTTAGAAAAAAGTTAACAGTATAACAAACAACAGTCTTGCGGTTGTAGCTATGTATATTGCGCATTTCTAACAGATTTCTTATCAATGTGTGCTAATCAAAAACATGTGTACATGTTATGCAGCCTACGCTATGTTAACCAGCAAGATCATAAGTTATGTTCTTAAAACAGATTTCTTGTTATATAGATGATCAATGTTTGTTTTCTAGGAGGAATATTTATTGCCAGGCGTAGTATTGTTTTTTTCATAAACACGACTAAAAACAACGTGTTTAATATATCAGTTCAGAGCTTGATATTTTATTTGAAAGCAGATATGTTGTGGGCTGTGATGCTTGGAATGAAGGGTAGTTACCGTTGAATTTTTATCAGCATTAGGAATTAATTTTCTTTGCCTGCTGAAAAATTCTTTTAGTTAACTGCTTTAACCTGATAAAGGAACTTGTAACATGAATTTGATTTGGTCGGTTGTTGAATATGACGGATATGAGTGGTACCGTCATGTTTCAACAGCCAGTTAACAGAGGTGGTCAATCTGCCTTTATGTGGTGTCATATAAATATTTATTATTCAATTACTCAATTATTTCTAGTTTGTAAGGATTCTTGACTAGTTTGTAAAGATTCTTGACTGGTTTGGTTCAGTGCCTGACTGGATCAAGAGTCTGAAAACACTGCTTGTTGATGTTTAATGACACTATGTCATATGAAAGATGATTAGTGTTGCCCTCCTACTTTTTTCGGGCTTGGGACTGGCATTGCCAAAGTATGATCAGTGAAAGAGTTCTGAGAACACTGAATTGGCATTTACAGTCCGTTGTCTCCACCTATTTCGACTCACCTGGTGACCGTTTTGTGAAGTCCTTGCTCTGTAAAAAAGAGACCACCGCTAAGTGATATTATTGTAACGATTGCGTTTTACGGTTTTCAAAGTTATAATTGTCTTGTGTAAATATTTTTGATGAGCAAGTGTGATGAACTGTGAGCACTAGAAGGTTTTTTTCATAAAGGGCATCTGTGAGAAATTACCCACTTTGAACCCTTCCTCCCCTTGTCTGCATCTGCTATTACATACTGCCTTGATTATGTCTGTACTCAAGGGCTAACTGTGCTATGCACTGGGTTACTTTGATACTCCCATGTCAATAGACTCTTACATATCCTCACTTTGTGAACAAAGGAGCATTTCAGCCTGATTTCTGAAATGGACTACGAGTGTGCATATGGTCGAACTTGACATGAATAATATCAATTGATGCTTTGTGCATTGTTGACGTCATTAGATTAGATTAGAAAACAAGACTCCCTCTAATCATAGGCCTACCTACATTGGTCTGATGAAGGTCTGATGAAGTTCCGAAGCCGGTGACTGGTATACAAAGCTTAGTACAACTGCCAGATTTTAGGAAAGATGACCCAATGGGTAAAATACCAACTTGACTGTCTAGCATCTGACTGAAATGTGTTTATACACGGTGTCCCAATTGAAGTGAGCCCCTTTTTGTTTTGGCGATATACTTGTCAATTCTACATGAAACTCTGTAAAATTTCAGGGAATGTAAGAGGAATACATTATCAATGTTTCCTGAAAATTTCATCCAATTCTATGAACAGAGTCCGAAGTTATGCACGTTCAAATTTGGACAAAGTAAATTGTAAGTTTCCAACATGTAAAAGATAGGAAATTATTGCTTGCAACTGCACGTCTTACTTTCTAATTATTAATAAATATTTCTGTCATATTTCCAATTTCCGTCATTTCCATGTTAGGGAACAATAATAAAAATGTTTTTCAGCAAAGATGATTTGAGTTTAATAAAGAATTTAATAGAAGAAAAACATTACGATGCAAAATTGTTTTTAAAGGAATTTCCTAACAGAAACTGGCCCATCGCAGCCTTATGAAAGTCGCGTAGCCTACGCGTGACGTTGACCAGTGACCACTTCAAACAGCGAAATGTGGAAGAATGGAATCATTTTGATCAAAGGGATTGTTGACAATGCAATCAATGAATGGCGAAAGCGCCTTAAAGCATGCATTCGAGCTAGTGGACTAACTGGAGAACATTTTGAACATCAGATTTGAAGAACAGCGTTAACACTAATTTCCTATCTTTTACATGTTGGAAACTTACAATTTTAGTTGTCCAAATTTGAACGTGCATAACTTCGGACCCTGTTTGTAGAATTGGATGAAATTTTCAGGAAACACTGATAATTTATCCATCTTCCATTCTCTGAAATTTTATAGAGTTTGATTTAGAATTAACAGATATATCGCCAAAACAAAAAGGGGCTCACTTCAATTGGGACACCGTGTATATATGAAAATATATATTTATATAGCATGGGCTGATGCATTATAAATATTGACAATTATATATGTAGATGTCCGTATTGCACATATCCACTCCCCTTGTCTACTTTGAACAGCTTCACCCGACCCTTGTTGCAGATCTCTTAAAATTGAATGCATTTTTTCTGAGTCACGTTTAGTACAGGGTCGTCACTATAGGAAACCAGTCCTTTGTGGCACAGACTCCTTGTTGTGGTGTTAATGTATACCCTCCTAAGCAATGAATGTATTTGGCCATTGAAGTATTATTATTGAAATGCTTGTAGGGCCTAAAAAAAATGTTGTGTTTCCGGTAACATAGCTAAAAAAAATTGGGTAGGTAGGTCGGAAAATATTTTTATTTTGGTAAAATATTTTTATGCAGTGACTATCCGAAAAAGTATACCCCACTAGTCTTTTTTGCACGCTGAATCAAAGTACGTGTTCTAAGCAAGTATAAACTGCCTATTTCCCGACAGTCTGCACCTAAAACTGCACTAGAAACAGTCCTATTAATTTCATTTTGTTGACATCCCTTATGTTATGTCAATACAAACGTGAAAAAAAATTTGTAAAAAAAAAATTTAACAAATATTTTTTTGAAAAAAATTTTTTTTTTAATAAAATTTTTTTACAAAAATATTTGAGTCGCGGCCGTAATAATGGGTCGGTCGGGTTACCGGAAACACAACAATTTTTTTTCTACGCCTAACTTTTTATCTTCCATTGATCAATGTTTGTAGTCATTGACCGGTATGTCGAGTTTTTCATGATTTCTTTCATGTCAAATTAATCAAAATTCCGTGTTCTGAAACGAGGCTTGTTGTACTTTTCTGCTTTTATTCCTTCCATTTTCTTTGTATTAATAAAATCAGTTTTTAATTGGTCTTCCATTTTTTTAAAAACTTTGGTTCTTCCTTTGCCACTTCCTCTGCTACAGCGGATTTTAACTAGACATGTGCCAGAGTTTCAATACCCAGTTCTGTCTTTTTCATATAAATTTACTTCTGTTGTCAGGTATGAGATGCCCACGATAGTTTCATAGAATTTTTCATTTTTTGCATTCCCAATCTCTGCTTTTTGGTATAGCTTTTTTATTACGTTTTTGCTTTACATCAATTGCGAGATATAAGACCGGTGTCAGTTGACTTTGGCTTGATTCATGGTTTAGTTTTGATTTCCAATTTCTCATGCTATCTTAACTGTTACTTCCTCAGGTCGGTGTGCCAACTCTAGATTTCTTTAAGATTGTGTAGTATGCCAAATTGAAGTTTATTCTACAAGGCAAATGTTTTGGCTTCTTCTTCTTCTTTCTCTCTTCCGTCAGTCATGCGACGACGATGAGGCTTTCACATGACTTCTCCAGACTTGTCTATTTCTGATGAGATCCTTTGCTCTTGGCATACTGATATCCATCATCTTCAGATCCTCTCTGACGTTGTCCATCCAAGTCTTTGGTTGTCTTCCTCTGCTTCTCTCTCCTTCTATATGCCCGTGCAGGGCCGCGAGTGGTAGTCTTTTTCCCTCCATGCGCTCCACATGACCGAACCATCTGAGCCGTCTTTTCCTGATTTTTTCCACTACCGTTTCTTCTGCGCCCAGCTCCTCTCTTGTCTTCTCGTTCCTGATTCTCTCCCTCCTGCTTCTGCCCTTGATTCTCCTCAGCCAACCCATTTCAGCCACCAGCAATCTTCTCTCGTCGTTTTGGCTAACCGACAGCAATTCAAGTTTATTCTCATTGCACCAATAATGATTTTATTATACCCCAGTTGTTAATCTTACATGTAATTACATATTAAACATGGATTTTATTTTTATTCCAGCTGTTCATTTGTGCACTTGCTAACTGTGTGCTGTTCAATAAAAAAAACTTTACAAGATGTGTCTAACTTCTACTGGTTCAGTCTAGTTCTTAAATACAAACAATATTTAGCAGCTTGTCCTATATGATCCTACATATCCACTGTGCAGGGTTAACCCACAACGTAGCATTGATTGGTAGGAAATACCCATGCTAAGTATGCAGAAAGGACATGGGAAATACCCATGCTAAGTATGCATGGGAAATACTCGTACAAAGTATGCAGAAAGGACATGGGAAATACCCATACAAAGTATGCAGAAAGGACATTGGAAATACCCATACAAAGTATACAGAAAGGACATGGGAAATACTCATACAAAGTATGCAGAAAGGACATGGGAGTGCACACAAGTCAGATCCGAAATATTCATATAAAGTATGTGTGGACATTGTGTACATGTAACCGATCTGCACTAAACCAGGCAGGAGTCAGATCCAACTTAAGACTGGTTTGTACAGATGGTCACATATGGAAATCACATGTTGTGCGCCAAAGCAGAGGGTCTGTGCTCAAGTCAAAGGCTTGGCTTTTAAGGCACACGCAGTACCACAATTAGAATGCATGACGTTTGTTTTCGATCGCCTCTTTTGTCATATTGACTATTGTTTAGATTTCTTTAGGCAGCGCCTCAGTAGAAATCTTGAAGGGGCACTTTATAAATCTTCGTAATGTACGAATAAATTTTTAAAGTATCAAAATATCTCAACACGAAACACTTCAGTTCCTGCAATTTTTCAAAACTACGTTGAATTACATGGGAAAACCAAAACAGAATTCAATCACAAAAAATAGTCACGTCTGCACAACTTAATTTCCATCTTGTATTAATGATAAGAAAACAGCAATTACAAAGAAAATAGAATATCAGATCTTCAATATCACGTTAATTCGTCATCATTGATTTCTAAACAGAAAGAGAAAACAGAAATTTACTGTAAACTGCCATCCATCAATAATGTCGATAAAAATGCCAACTTTGAACCTTTCCTTCCCTCATTTGTCTTTTACACTCCACTCCATGTGAACGTCTACTTTCCAACGCAGTAACAAAGCCCAGATTCGACTCGCATGTCTGTGGCTCCAGCCCACTAGATCAAAGGCCCAAACATCTAGAGTCGATGTTCAAAGCATGGGCTATGCTAAAGAACTATTTGCCAAAACATTTCAAACGCCAAAAATCCCAATACAAAGTCTTCGGTTTTAAAAACGTTTAAAAATTAACTTGAAATAGATAGGCAAATCATCAAAAACAGAATGCAATCCCATAAAAAATGGAGTCTGCCAAACTTCTATCCTGTATCAACGATGATTTATACAAATGTCAGTGAGACATTACGAACAGAAACTAGATCATCAGATCTTCCAAATGTTGCATGACCTGTGCAATGAATTCAATTAATTCATTCTCCACCTTTCAGTGCAGTTACTCACTTAAAGAAATAGATCACATCTTCCAATTTAAACGTCCGCAAAATGAGAATGAACAAGTGTAACATCAAGTAAAGCAACAGACAGAATCTCTCTGAAACATAAATTTCCGCAAAATGGGAGACGAATAATGCACCTAAATTACTAACAACTTTGACAACCATTAAAATAGTGCTAAGAGAGCAGTGCTTCAAAGCTTTTGTACAAGCCAGCTAACTAAGACTGTGTAAAGCTTTCTAAAATGCTATAGAGTGAGTAGTTCTCTCTCTCTCCAGAAGTTGATTAGAGTCTAATGCTTCCGTATCTGATCACACGAGCTCCTTCTTCTTGTCATTCGACTTCCACAAGTACACTGCCGTTGCTATGGCAACAAGCTGCAAAAACAAAAACTCATTGTTTCAAAAGGTATTAATTCAACTGTAGCTTACTTTACTTTGAATGTCTATTAAATATGGACAATTGAACTGGTTTTGATGACCCAATGATTTCGTTTAATTTAACATAGGCCTATTCCAAAATGAAATATCCGTAAACAATCCTAAACATTCTTTCTTGCAAAATCGCTGAACTTTTCAAATCATAAACCTGTTGAGTCCTTCATTCTTTACAGAACTTGTCTTAAGTCATTCAGTGCAAATCTTATTTACAACGCTCTTTTTGCATTCACCAGGTACTTGCCATCCATCCACCCACTTGCAAGGGCGGATACAGAAACTTTTAACGGGGGGGAGGGCAAAAAATTCGAAGCCTTGAGTCAGGGGGGAAAAAAAATTCGTGTCCGCCCAAAAAGTTGATGACCTTTTTTTAGTCATCTGCCAAAATTTTCGGGAAAAATCATACCGTTTCATCCGCCAAAAAAGTTGATGACCTTTTTTTAGTCCTCAGGTTTTAACTGCTGGAAAAACATGCCATTTCCAAATGGGGGGGCCACCATGCATGGGCATTTCTTAACATGGGGGGCCAAAATGTGCAATATATACATTGTTCCACAGCACTTTCAATCCAAATGGGGGGGGGTCACGATACACGGGCATTTGTAAATGGGGGTCCATGGCCGGATAAACCCCCCTGGATCTGCCCCTGCCCACTTGTATTCTGCTCTTCCTTGTACCTCTTGCACCAGACCTTCCACCATTTACTGATAAAAATGCTCCATTATTTAATGCCCTTATTATTATTATTGTCCCCTCAATTTAATTAAAGACAACCATTAAGAAGCTGGAAAGAAACTTGAAGTTCATAATTAAATTCTAGTGTCTAACAAACCTCTATAAATATGACAACTGCAGCTATGATGATTGGAGCATAGCTGTACTGAACCATCAGCTCTGTTGCATTCTTGTAACAACCCTACAAAAGACAAGAAAGTTGAAAATATCAAGAAGACAATACCTCAGTTGCATTTTTTAGATACCCTTTAGGTGAAATAATCATATCGACACATTTAGAGTCTGAAAATTTTCAAGTCACGCATTTTTAAAGCAACCCTATAATGTGAAAATAGTAAGTTACATGTTAGAAGAACATATAAACGCCATTGCACTTTAACAATAACTCTAAAATATAGCAAGTTATATAATTTGTGTTAAATATAAAGCGGTGACTCTAGAGATTCGAACATCCACAACTACCTTCATTACGTTAAACACAGTTGATCAAATTTAGACACATTTCAGTACATATGTGGTAAAATAACTTAAACACTAATAACTTTGTAAAGTTAAAACTTAAAGTAAATGAAGGATGAAATAACAGAGACCACCAATTAACACAAATGGCACAGAACTTGCTTTCACAAAACGGCACCATTACTTTTTTACAACGAGATGTGCACAATTAATTCACTGCTGGATTAAGTTAAGGCTATAAAAAGCAGAACATTTTTCTAAACTTCTTAAGCTTATACTAGCCAAACTTCACATGATTTTGGAAATTCTTAATAATAGCTAGAAATTAACTAGAAGTTGGCTATTTCAGAGATTTAAAATCTCGGGCCAGCACATTCCGTATATGGCGTGACGTCCATTCAAACCGGTAGCGGTGGTGGTGAAGGATCTCGCCCAATCAATTCATTGAAACATAAGCAGGGTCGAGACCATGTACGGTTACCATATAGAAATTCGAGACCATTTACATTTGGACAACTTACCGCTGTATTGTAACTTCCTACTCCTTGTCCTCTCAAGCATTGCTTGAGATCCTTAAAGGCTGATGTGGATGTTGGGACCTGATGAGGAGTGTTGAGTACACAGCATGAAGGGGGCACAACTGCAACTATTTGTTCACCGTCAATCCAGAAAGTGTTATTCCAAGTAAAGGTGCTGTAGTCTGTGTAGTTGTTCGCACCACAACAGCTGACCTATTTACAAAAGACGGTGCCACATAAGTCAGTGTCACATTTATGCAAGAAAATGTGCTGCGACATCCCCTATCTCCACACATGACAACTGTCAAAGTCACTTACGTGGGTATAGTAGCAGCAGCACTGTACATGTTTTTCCTACCTTTCTACGTACTTGTATTTGGGACTCTCAAAACGTTAGCACACAAAAATTATCTTTGCTAAGAACAAATGCACATGTATGCAATTCTGCAAATGCGGTAAAACTTCAACAAACTGTAATCAGTTTAGAAAAACAATGTATGAAAGGCTTCCATGGTCCTCGCATAGTATACAACGGTTACCATCGATGAGAAAGAGAACTTTAGGAGAGGTCATCTTCTAAGCGGTGCATCAGAGGCTTCCATGGACATCAAAATCACCGTCGATAAAGTTTGCCATATAGACATACCATAGACATGTATGGGTCCATAATGGCACGATTAATTGCATATTTAATGTGAAAGATCTTACTCCACTTCAAACTCCACTTTCAGATATAAGACAGATCAAGTTCCTCACAGTCTCATGTTCTTTTACTCTCAATTTTGTTCTAACAGTAAACTCATGATTTAATCAGCTCATAAAGAGGCCCAAAAAATTGTACCATCAAAAACTTTTAGAATAAAAAACATCCGATACCAAAAGATCTCTCAGCACAGATTAATAACTAATCTAAAGTGCTCAAGAATCTGTCACTAGCATGCAGGTCAAAAGCCTGCCGTCATTAGCATGTGGCAAAATGTGCTAGTCGAATGCGTGAGAACGAAAGCGTGCAGCATTGACCTAAAAGGCTGTACTATCCCTTTGCCTAACAAACTTGGAAGCAACATTACCCACCTATACTTCTCATCTACATGTACTATCAAAGCATTTCATATCTTTATTGATTCAAGCATCCATTTTGATTCCATCTAGGCATAATTATGTCTTGATAAATGTGCACTATTTCCGTCTCGCATTGTCCTGCGCGTTTTCGACGTTCACACTTTTGACAGTGCACTTTTGACCTGTGTGCTAATGACGGGGCACATAAAATTCTAAACAGCATTAAATTATCAAACTGATCAAAGACTAGAAAAACAAGGACTCGCCTCAAACTGAAGTGAAATCCAAGCGACCGCAACAACATGTGATGGCAGAGTAACATTGTTACCAGTGATGATAACTAAAATGGAAATATTAAACAATCAAATTTTTCCAAGTTCTTTATTAAAACAGCTATTCACTGTTTACTAGTCATGATAGCCAAGTGATTGGCGTGCTGGACTTCAAATAAGAGGCTGGGTAATTAATTAAGTCCATGCCAATACAAAAGTTTGATTAAACATTTCTCTTCCATCTGTGCTCCTAGCCAACTCAGCAATAATAAGAAGACTGGTCATACACTATCAGTGGGAAGAAGAGACGACTAGGGAGAAGACTGACCACCCCACCTCACATGCCCAAGTCAATTAACAAAGTCACTAACATGTCATACCGAAAGCTGCCCATCAGGTTAGTTTAATGAACTGCTTTTCACTCATGAATCTTCCTACTGTTTTAATACCAGTAAAAATGGTGTTAGCTGATCAATACACACAATACAGTCACGTACACTACACACCACATATGAAAAATTACCACAAATCTTAGCCTAAACAACGGACATTCAAAATATAAAACTGCTCGGTTTGCTCCACAATGCGTTAGTTTCTCTTTAAGCACTTAAACATGCAATGTGGAACTTAAATTGGTCTGGGTTTCAACAGAATTCTTCTACCATTGTGGCATGTGTTTTATCTAACCTGGTGTAAATTTCTCATCCAGTGACTTGTACAGCACCTCCTTCACATGTCCTTCCACCTGAACAGAGAAAAAGAACAGGTAATGTTTACTTTTAACCCTTCACAGAACGAGGGTATCGGATTTCCCATACAAATTACTACACTTTGGTCGATAAAGGGTCAATAATCAGCCATCAACGCTGGTCCACGTCCAGCTCTTTGTTCACAATAAATAACGATTCTCTGAGACATAACACCCACACATCCACACGTGCTGGCCTTTCGCGCTCTCAGTAAATCACGAGAATTGCAGGAAACGTGAGTTGATATTGTAAGCGATATAAACAAGGTGACGAGTTGAATCATAAATAACAAAATAGAGCGACTCGCACTTAACTCAACGGACTTAAACATTGAACTCATCAACAATAAGTAAATACTTAGGCTTAAACTATTTCCTGCAGGCTATAAAAATTTACATATTCAACCATCATTTACATTTAACTAACACACGAATAGAAAGGTTTCATTCCCATACATGTTTCAAACCATATTCTGTCTAGAAACACATGAACTTAGATGAAAAGCACGTTCAAACAGTATTTTCAATAACCTAAAAGCCGCAGAATGCATTGGCAACATGTCTCTGAAATGACAACACCGCCAAGAGGTGACGCTGACAGTTATTATAAAATATTTAATCTACCCTAATTACACGCCGTATTGCAAAATATTAAATCAGATCTAAACATATTTAATCAGAATTTTTTCTCTTTTACATTTTTTTATATTTAGAAGATGGCAGATCTACATGTAGACAATACCTTTGCAGGACTAACTGCAGCCACAATGATTAGAGCAATTTCTGCCAAGAGGACAAGAATCAGGACAAACCAGTACTAAAAGATAAAAACAAAATCATTCAGCAAACAGAATCAATTCAGAACAACTGGCCTATTTGTCAAGTTCTATAATATATCTCTGCTCACCAGTAGCTACATACAAGATGAATGTTGGCAAGTAATATGAAACACCTACATCTTATCTTACTACCACAAAAAATCCAGGAAATGGGTTGATCCAAAACAACAGAGTTCTTAAGTCACTGTAAGTGTCAGCCAAAATCCAGAGTTTATAGACAAAGAGGCACATGAATTAAGGGTGTCATGAACAAGTTCTGCCAGCTTAGAATGGGAGGGCATCCTCCTGAAAGACAGCTTTCAGAGTTCAGTTTTCAACTTCATATTTTAAACGAAAGGAGACAAGAAAGAACATATGGAGAAATAGCAAGGGACTGTCGTGTAACTGGTCATAAAGTTCTCTTAGTAAAACAGGAAATATGATGGAAATGCACTCACAAGGAACAACAAGTAAAGCAATTCCGAGCACACAGTCAGTAGCCTTACAGTCGGAGAACTATCATAGTCATGGCAACTTAAGCCCAACTAGAGCTGTCAATAGCTATGCGATGATGGGGAAACTATTCAAAAAAGGACACGTGGGCCATGCAAAAGCAAGTAAACGACAATGGAGTTGTTTGTGTCTTAAAAAAGCATTTAAATGTCTACATTTTCTGGCAGATCAGCGTTATATGCAATAAACATGACAAAGTGATTTTTTGATAGATGAATATCCATCTGGCTATATAGTCCATTCAATTCATACACAATTCCCACAGCTGTGTACTACTCTTAATACAGCCTGCCCAGAATTGTCTACATAAAAATGTCAACTTTCTCCTAACTATATACACTTATCTTTGGAGAGGTGCATGGGGCTTTACTATAGCCTATAGCATCAGAAAGACCAAGCAGTTACTGTAGCTATGCAATTTCCTCTCATAGCATTGTTACTAATTCATTAACTCTTAAACAACCTTAAATCCTCAAACAAAAACATGGGCAGTGTTGAACACAAGTTAGTGGTTTCAAAACCCAAATCTTCTTCAGTCGATCAAGATCATTTAAAAGAACAGAGCCCTGAAACACAAGCCAAAGAAACAGCCACATGCATAGTAGATAATAACAATTGAAACTCCACTATAATCAGGAGAGGGAGTAGTATAGAAGTAACTGTACAGGAACCATCAATTGAACGAGGTGCACAAGACAATTAAATTGTCTCACTTTCTGGATCTTGAAGCAAGAAGATGATAGCATAAATCTACTTCTAAAGAACTATTTTATGCAAACTCAGTGTCACTAGTATTGAGCTAATTACTAATTCAAATGAATTCACAAATGTAATATCACCACAACATAATCTGACTCTTTACGAGCGATGGTTAATCAATTATGCAGCATGGGTGCAAAGCTTGATTCTAGAATTTCACAGAATCAGATAGCAACGTCCGTGGATATTGAAAGCAGGCCAACATAATTCAACCAACACAATCCTACAACGTACTCAATACAGTATCGTATCGTATTAAAACATTTATAAAGCGCCTCTACTAGGGTGAACCGTTCAGAGGCGCTCCAAAGTGTCTATTATGTTTATCTGCACTGCACCATATCCTTTGATCACCATATTAGACGTCGAAAGGTCGTGAAAGAAATCTTAATTAAAAACACAGATCAAGAAATATGTCAAAAATCAGCGAAGGACCTAGGAAGAGATTAAATATTTGCATACGTACAACATAGCAGGAATGAAAACATATGTCGGCCGCTTATGTTCTGACACATTATTCAGCTGTACAGCATTTTTTAACCTGTTGTAGGCTTGGAGCAGCATTTTAGCATAAAGATTGCCAATTTTTCATTCTGCATCACGACCTGACATTTAATACTGACATAAATGATGGCATATGGATTCGCCTCCGAGTTATAACTCAAACTGAGATGACCAAAAAACGGATGAAGATGGATATATGTTTGGTGAAAATTCATACAGAAGTCTCCCCGTCCCCTATTAGGCTTTCGATCAGCCGGAAATTACATGTACACTGTGAGAATTCTAATAAAATCAATGGCCATAGAGTGCCTCCAAGGTTCCTGCTGTGTGCACAGCACAGCAAACAGAAAGTATAGCCAGTGACAGGCAAACCTTCAGCCTAATGCCCCCCCCCCATACACACCAGTACAGGCAGAATATAAATGCAGAAAAACCACAGCAGGCTGTAAATAGAAATCTTGTCAGCAAAGCAAACATGACGCAGGCTTTTACGACAGTAAAAATACAGACTATTGAAATGGTTGTGCAGTATAATCAATCAAATGCTATGGATTATAAATAAAAGTTGGAAAACAACTTTCAATGAAATGCTGAAATTCAAGATTAATAGATCTATGCTGTCTAAATGTATAGGCAAGAAGAAATTAATTGGCAGCATGTGGAAAAACTCAATCGTTATTTGTTTTAATAATATTTAATTACAATTTACTATGGTTTTCAATGTTCCACCCATTCAACTAACAAGTATCACTCAACGTTCAAAAATATTAGTCAGTGTTGTTGTTATGCACGACTACACTGATAATTATGCATGACAACTCCCAAGAAAAAAATGTAATTGAACGTCAAAGCTTATTTCAATGGTCATTGCATGGTGACTAATATCCTAATTAGCAATGAGACAGTTAATTGGTAGGCTAGTCAAGTGATAACACTCAGGTCAATTATCACCATCCCAGAGGTAACATTTCAGAACACTGCAAAATGACAAAATTTACCAACAGGATTTAAAGTAGTTTTTAAGATACTAGTTGAGTGTTGGTGTTGTATTGCAACGTGCTTCAACTGCAAAGGCCTTACGGAAAACAGGAGATGTCACTGATGCTTCTAGTTCTATTTACATGATGAATTTTAAAATAATTTAAATATAAAGCAGATTTCTTTATCCAATTATGAAAATTGGTAAAGATATCCACTTCAGAGACAGGATATATATCAACAGCAAATCCGGAAACGATCCATAGATACTTACGATGAAGAGCATCCACTTGACCATGCACCAGGCGCCGGCGCAGCCGAGAAAGCCAAAGACAAGAATGACGCTTCCAAGGATGATCATGAACACAGCGCTTCCAACGATCGTCTCCGGAATGTTGATGATGACAGATGTGCTCTCGACTCCGGGGATTCCATTCAGGAATCGCGTGAGAGCGTGAGGATCAGCAACGCCGACTATTCCGAACGCCAGGAGCAGGACTCCACAGATCTGAAGGACAAAAGACCAGCAGCCATCAAAACACATTAACAGACTGAGAAAAACTTATTTATCAGAAATGAAAAGCAAACTCTCTTGCTTTTTACTCCTCTTTCAAGATCAGTACACAAGTAACAACTGACCATGGGATCATATCTTAGATATAGACGGTAACCCCTTAGAAAATTTGAATCACAGCAGAGGTATCATAAATTAGGCACCAGAAATCGCCCATAAAACTGACACCTCGGTCATGTCAAAAGCATCAATAAGCCAGGCAAGGCTTGGAATCTGCATGACCATTATTTTATTGGCAGCAGTAGCTCCATCATAAATTTGACACCAGGCATCCCTATCCAAAATTTGACCCAATGCGACCCAATCAGAGAGCATCAACAAGCCAGTGCCAGACTTGCCATATGATCTCTCATTACCAGAGGTAGCACTGATTGTCAGCATGCTGCCTATATTCTCCTATGCCTCTCTGCAAACCAAATGAAGTAGGGATTGACTTGCATGTTGTGGACAAAGTTTAAACTAAATTCCTCAAAAAGAAGAAGCTAAAATAAGTACTTACAAAAAACAGAAAGTTAAACGTGAAGAGGATTATCCTAGCACAAGGTCTGCAACCCATCTTTGCGTTGGTGAAATCCTAACCTAGACAGCATAAATACCAAAACAAAAACATCAGACTCCAATACAAAACACATCAAAGTCTGACTTTAAAACAATCAACTATCAACCAATTTTTCCAACCTATTGATCTATCTGTATCTAATGTTCGAAATCCATGTCAATCTTTCACAACCTAATGTGCTGGTCATGTGACTACAGTGACTGTAATGGACAAGGGTTCTGAAACATTCTAAAATGTCACATGCATATTCACACAGATTAATTTATATTTATAATCACAATTTTGAAATTTCTGCATTGCATAAAAATTACAAGGAGCCAGTTTCTTCTTAGCAGGTGCTCAGTCAAACATAATCGATAGGCAAGGAATGTAATCAGTTCCAGGTCAAGACCCTTAAGGACGTGGGCACCAGCAGATATTTTTGCAGAAGGGGCAAAACACAATCGCTACAGTTAGGTTAAATTAAGCATTTTCAGACAAAAACACAAAGCTTAAAGAACGCAAAATTAAGAACATAAGTCTTTTTCATAAAGATTTCTAAATGCAAATTTCGTGGTTTCACTTTGTGCATCACAAGTACTTGAGTACAAAGAAATTTTGTTATAGCCGAAAGGTAGTAAGCTCTTGTTTAAAAAGTCATTTTCCGGGAGGGGTAAGTGCCCCCTTTCCCTCTTGCCCCATGTGTGGGAGCCCATGCCAAATGGGTCAGGCAGGTATACAGTTGGATGGTCAAGGTGGAAATAAGAAAAGAAGGAATCGAGGTAGGATTTCTGAAAGAGCTGGGCTACATTACAGCAAGGAAGTTGCATTATTTCCACTTCTAGATGCCATACACGACAAACACAAAAGCAGATAAAAATTATATTATGTCTTCTCTGACTGGTACAATGAGGTATTCATATTAGGCTACACCTTGGATAAATCTATGAGGCAGAAGATTTCGCTGCACTAGTAATTCTTCCAGGGCGGGAAACTTTCACTCATTTGCATAGTGCATACAAAAACCTTCGATTGCGTCTGCGCATTGATAATTAATTGTATTGTCCAGTGTTCAAAGCATGCTTGAAAAGGCTCAAGAAATTTATACTCAAGACAGTCAACAACTCGTCATTTTCATGTCAAATATCGTCGTGAGGTAGGTCACGTCACGCGTCGTGGGGTAGGTCAGGATTATTGTCGTCATTAAAACATGTTAAAACCTTCCGCCGCATTAGTAATTTCTGATGCGACGCTTGGCGGTATCTGCCGCCTCAGAAGCTGCTGCACGCTTGACAAATACTTCAACGATAGGAACGCCAACTTAAGTCAAGCAACGTTCTCTGTTCTTCGCAAACACACTTCTCTTAATTATTCTCAATCTAGAATAATATCGTAGACTTTGAACCAGAGATTATGATTAGGCTACTATTCAGCAATATTACAGAACCATCTCTCTTACCGAATAGCGAGAAATATCGACGCGATTTATCTGCAGCGCTTCTTTCCTCTGTGTAATCGTCGTCGCTTAAACCAGTTCCAGCGTTTAGCACCTGAACAACGTCGTCGTCGTCAACTGAATTTTTTCGATATTCTGACCAACGCGCTTCGTTGCGCAGCGCGCCCACTCACAGCCAGGAAGGCAGCCGGGCGGGCATTGAGGCAGCTGGGCGGGCAGGGACGCAGCCGGGCGGGCATTGAGGCAGCTGGGCGGGCAGGAAGGCAGCCGGGCGGGAAGGCAGCCGAGCGGGTAGCTGGGCAGGTGGGTAGGCAGAGTTCGTGGCTTCGTGCTACCACTGGCGACACCTTTGGCAACCACAACAGGTCGATTCACTTGGCGCTAGCGTTGGAAGGGTGGGAGAGTGACAAATTGGCGGGAGAGACGCAGCCATGCAGACAGAGCGCAGCAGCAGCCTAAGCGAACACTTGGACGGTGACAGAGTGGCGATGGGGATGGGTGGGTGGGGGTGGGGTGGGGTGGTGGTGTGTGTCGCCACAACAGGTGAGCCGTGCGCTTGGCAAACATATTATCCGCCTGCTGTACCGGTGGGGTGTGTCAAGAGATTACTGGCACTACCATTCGAAGCCAGACCGAGGTCTACTGTACCGTTGTGACTTGTGTAGTAATTACATGCGATGCTTGCACACCGAGGAGTGGCGACTGGTGAACCCATCTCGTCGAGGCTTGAAATGATACCCGGAACCCATGAAAGATAAACTGTTGTTGTTGTTTTGATTAATCACCAATGGTAGGCGGCGTGCAAAGAGTCATTCAAGCACTTTTCACCGTCATATAAATTGCAACAGTGTGTCATCGTCAAATGACATAATTACATGTACAATGTATATGTAGCCTACAGTATAATTACTATATATTATAATATTCGAAGTGACTAGCGGACCGCCAAGCGGCCGTCGAATCTCAAATACTAGCGGACCGCCAGTCACGTGTAACCTGTCACATGACGAGTCTTGATTCTTGAATATTGTTACAATGGTGGCAGTTACCGATAGTTGGTTTTATGTCGGACAAAAGTTTTCTTGCTTTAATGACTTAGAAAATTACTAGAAACAGAGTAAGCAACCAATTTTTTCGTGAGTGTTGGTTAGGTTCAGGTTAGGCGTCGTGAGGGTCGGTTAGGGTTAGTTTTAGGGTTTGTTTAGCCATTAGAAACTCTTGTGGATTGGTGTAAATAGAAAGCCTGGCGGCTTGCTAGTATTCCGTATTGGACGGCCGCCAGTCATGTGACAGGTTACACGTGACTGGCGGTCCGCTAGTATTTGAGATTCGACGGCCGCTTGGCGGTCCGCTAGTCACAGCCTATAATATTAGCCTATATGCACATAATATAAATATATACATATAAATTGATGATGTAATAGTTTACATCCCTTCACATATTATTAACCATTAGAGCCTATATAGTTTAACAATTAGGCTATATACATAGGCCTACATCCATCCAAGATCATCCATCCATACATACGCCTACAAAAGCCCTGCATGTATAAAAATTATAGGCCTACGTGTGTGTATGTGTGCGTGCGTCTCTGTGTGTGCGTGCGTCTGTGTGTGTGCGTCTGTGTGTAAGTGTGTGCGCCTGTGTGTAAGTGTGTGCGCGCGTGCGTTGTACTTGTGCAACTCCTTGCGCGCTCAACTAAGCCGCCAAGCCGGTGTCGCGTTGCTAAGGGGAACAGTTATGTACAGTTCACCAGACCACAGCATATAAGTAGGCTATAACTGTAGGCCTACACGTTTTTCTATAGCGCGTGTATAGGCCTAGTCTCGACCTGACTCGGTCGTGCATAAATTGTTAGGCATTGCTATGTAGCCTACACGTTAGAACGAGTGCCACACTATTTCAAAGTTCCCGTGTGCTAATCAAGATTCAGATCTCTAAATTCTGGCCACGATCTGCTTACGAACCGGCACCAACACTAGGCCTGCCTGCCGAGTCGCCGTTTTCGCCGTAGGCCTATAACTTCGGAGTCCCCCGCGTAGGCCGACGCTTTAAAACCAATGTAACTCACAAGGTTCCAACAGTGTCTTTAAGTCTAAGACGACATTCGAGAGTCATCGCTGGCTGTCTACGTGTCTCTGTCTGTCTGTCTGTCTGTCTGTCTGATAGCATAATGCTTTAGGAAGTTTAGGCTACTAGCCTATATAGAGACGTGCCAAAGAATGGTGTAGGAGTTTATAAAGGAGTCAAGGAGTTGAACTCGGATCTACAATGGCTTTTGTAGGATGTGCTCGGGCGCCTGAGAGACGGGTGGAGTGGATGGGGTGAATCATCAGAGGACGACACTCGTGTGGAGGGGGAAGAAAACATAGACCCATTGTTGTTTATCTAAATAAACGCAAATAGGCCTACTGGATAGAACTAGATCAATAAAGCCATGTTTCATCCGAAGTTTGAGGAGGCTAGTCATAATTAAGTTAGGCCTAGTCCTACCTCAAACTGGTTTATGATGCTTGTCAACTAGTGAAGTCAGAGCCGTTTTAAGGCTTAGGTGCGCGAAGCACATAGTGACATAGCCTATGCCTAGGGCCACGCGCAACAAGGGGCCACCTTGCGAACACGTAATAGAAATATTACCTAACAACTACTTAATTATTATTATAAATTATTATTATAAATTATTGTTATTAGGCTATTATTATTATTATTATTATTATTGGTCATGCTATAAGAGGTTACTATGGCAATTTATAGCATCCCTCTTCCAAATCGGGCATACTGTTAGCGAAAGAACCCGTGAAGGCCACAGCATTAAAACGCTGAATAAGAATTGACAGTCTTTGGAAGAGAAAGGCCGTCTCCCCCAGATCATCCGACACCTGTGACAAGTGACGACCTAAATCAATTAACATAGCACGAGCCTAACATAGGGATTTAATTTATAAAAGTTTCTGTTAGCTGCCAGTGGCGCTTTCTGTTGCGTTGCTTGACTCAAGTTCTGCTGAAAATAAGATTCCCACTTCTGGCTTGGCCGAACCAGGAGTGATCCAGCACTTAGGCTACCGAACTCACTGCTGTAAAATCGACCTGCATGTCGTGCTATAGTGGGCCGTATTTCATATAACCTGTACCTGTAATCATTCTGCAGTCTGTCAGATTGAATCATTAAACGAATATTATCATTAAGTCGAGCAGAAATCTTGGCCCCCTGGCAGAGAATCAAAATCCTAACTGTCTGCTGACAGCTCAACATGCCAACCACTTGACCATTGCACATCTCTTGAAATTATTGCAAAGTACAAAACAGATGTCACCCAAACAGGCCATCTGCCAAAACACATCTTTTCACCTCTCCCTCATTAAAGTCCACATCAAGTTTAGACATTGACCATTCCCATATACTAATGTCCACACTACTCAGAGTATGAAGCCTAGATTGGACAACCCGTTGATCTAGCAGGGTATTACAGAGTGGGGTACTTCTATATACTGTCCTACTGCACATACTACAGGGGGAAAATGGTTTAATATAGCACAGGAAAAATTCTTAATGTACATGTCCTGGCTACTGAGTATCAAGTCTACGAATTTCCCACCAACTATTAAAAAAATGAGTCACAATTACACATGATCCAATGACTTCTTAACCCCTGTATTAGCCTAAACAAATCTGTAACTCGCCTTCGATTTGGATTTTCATCATTTTTCATATATTTTCTTCAAACAAATTTAACAAACTGTATGTACAGATGATATTAAACAGAATTTACAGCGCAGGCAGTTAGTGCAACAGAGCTTGCATAAAAACGTTACGAAGGCCTCCATCAGATAATAATATTATACATGCAAGTACATACAAACAGAAGTATGCAAATTGCTAACTGAGTAATATATGCATCTTTCTGTATGCATGTATGTATTATTTATATATATATGTATAATATATATATAATATATATTATATATATATATTATACATACATACATACATAAAGATGTATGACTGTATCACAGATGTACCACAAACTGTGACAACTACATGTATTTGCTTTAAAACTCCTTTCTAAGAACAAACAAATTTAACCATTTCATAACAACCGACTACTAATTTAAGTGTTAAATTGCCCAACTCTATTCTGGAATCGTGACACTAGTTATAATACTGAATATAGATAACAAGTTTTGCACGTGTACTGGTCTTTCAAAATGCAATGTTGTTCTATTTATGTCGTAAAAAATGGCAAAACCTTCTGAAAGTGGCTTTCATCGCTCTCTCAATTCATTGTTACTTACTGTGGCTACAAATAGTTTTTACAATCTCATTTGTGATTAAAACTGAAAATGTAGATAGTACTGGATTAAGTTGATTCCAGCATTCAAATTTCAATATTTAGTTAATTTCCGCACTGTTGTAAATATCTTATAAATTTGCACCTTCAGAATATATCTTCAATTTTTGCACTGCAACACCAACTACAAAAGATTTGTCTGAAGTTCTGTTTAAGAGATGTGCATCATCTATGACTAAGTCCAAATGTTTGACCAGATTACAGACCAAGCAACCTATCTAACAGATAGTTCCATGTTGTCCAATTTTAACTGACCATAATAATAGTCACACATCCTTTCCACACAACTCATTTAATTGCATTTTACAAATCTCAGGCATGTTTCTCAAGTACACGTTAGTAAAAAAAACGGCAACTGCATAAGCGCAAACAATTCATAACATATTAGCAAGAGTCATACATACCATCACTTTGCCCTAAATGCCCAGTACGTGAAGGTAAACAAACTGACATCCTTGTACTAATTACAGTAACTTATGAATGCAGTAATGCAATCATCTGCAAAAAAGACTTTTAATTAAATATTTCCACTTTTCAGTCTGCCATGCACTAACAATTAAAGACTTAACATGATTTACAGTAAGTTTAGGAGCTGCAAAGTGGTACAGTTATCATTTTGGAAACTGTTGGTATTACAACTTGGTACAACTAATATGATAATAATCAACAAACATCCCACAAAATGCTTATAATTACTTAAACTTTTACCGGTCACCGTCCGTCAGAGAAACTTTCTGATTCGCAGCGTCCACCTCCGAACTATTTGAAGTCCACGGAATTGAACTGAGCATGTTGCCACCATTCTTTGAAATAAATTCCTGCATGCTGAGCGTTTCCATAATTTGAACGGTCTGCCCGTTGATTGTTTGCAACTTAATAATTTTCACTCTCTGGTTCAGATCGAAACGAGACTTCAGGTCAGAAATTTTGATTGTTTTCAGCTGCGTGCCTGGTGCCGTGGCTGCTTCGACGTCATCGCCCGCCGATCCGTTAGCACCGGACTGCAGGTTGTACGTAAACTCGTTGTTATTCGTGTACTCTGCTTCTACGTCTTCGAGTTTAACGTCAGCCTCGTCGTCTACGATTTCTTCGCTCGTCATGTTTAGATCGGGAATCTCGATGACCTCCTCCACAACGCCTTCGATGATCTCCTCTTTGCAGAACGGTTCCGACGACACGTCAAACGTCATGCAGTCCTGAACAATCGTCTGCTCTTCGACCATTTCCTGCGGCACAAACTCCTCGAGAATTCTCTGCGTTTCATCCTCAACGTACGAGATGTATTCCTGTTTTACGTTCGGACTCACCTGAACCACATGACGCACTGGCTTCAAAGTCACAAATTTCGACATATTGCCGCCCGCTGTCAGCACATCAACGTTTGTTGTTCTGGACCGATGGCGCCTCACTGCGGCAGACGACGACGAGGCACTGTAACCGGAGGACAGCCTGAAAGTGCGTAGATTTGGCGAGACAAAGACATGCGGTGCATCTTTCTCGACCGAGAACGCAGGCCTTGAATTATTTTCCTCCGTGATGCTGCTGATCGCCTGCTTCAGCTGCTCGTGATTCGTTCTCGAAGCGAGTATCTCTTCGTGTATGTCCAGCTGGCGACGGTCGGCAACCCGTGTCGCGGGTCGGGTTCGGCTGCAAGATGCTTCGCCGTCATCACAGTAAAGAACGTGCCTCATCAGCTCTTGCGACACCTTTGGACCAACGCTGTGACGTATTTCGTGACGTGATCGATTAACGTTCTCGACATTGAACTGAGAGCTTTCTGCGGCGTTTCGGTGTCGTCTCCTCACAGGAGAAAATTCAAAGAGTTCGTCAGCGGCAGCGCGCTTTCGCTTGAAGTCGAAGCTTCGGCTTGGTACGTCCACGCTCTGGTCACCCGACTGTTCCATCGAGGCATATTGTGTGGATGATAATTCCGATAACAATGCCAAACCATTCGTTTCATTGTCGGACGACGATGGCTTAACGGCGTCGGCCAACGGAGTCGACGACATTATCCTTTCGGTTGAGACAGCACGGATATTTAACGGAAAGAGTCCGTTCTCTTCAAAGTTCACTACAACTTCGTCGCTGGGCAGTCCTTTCAGCCAGACCTTTTGCAGGATCTCTGCCATTCCAAGACGGTCTACGGTCGTCTGCTTCCGCTCCTCCAACCACTTCCGTCCTCGCTTCCCGACCAATTCGTCCATCTCTCGCAGGATCGTGTCGTTCAGCGGCTGGACGAGATGCGATATTCCGTGAGGGATGCAGACCAGAGATATGTCGTTATCAGTGGACATCTGCATCAGGCGAACGGAGATGTTGTTGATCGGCTGACTTACAAAAAGCACGACTGGACGTTTAGTGAAGTTCGACTGGACGTGCTTGAGAAAGTGATCGCGAAACCACGACAGAAGGATGTCTTCCTTGACGCGGCTGCTCGAGCTGACGTAGAAGCTGGCCAATGGAAAGAACTCTTGCAAGCGAGGCACTAATGTTCGACTGCCGCAGAAGAGTACAAACGGAGGCAAGATGACTCCACTGGCAGATGACGCAAAGATTATTGTCGTGTTTGGAAACGCGCTGCACTGAAGCTCGGTCATTGTGTAGATCTGGTTGGCCTGGACAATTCTTTGCGCAGCTGCTTTGTTGTCCTCGATGTTTGCGCTAAGCTCTTTGTACGCCTGAAATTCGTCAACAGTAAAATCGATCAAAATTAAAACATCTTCAATATATCTACTGTTAAATTACTAATTTACTGAGTTGACTCTTGATAATTTGCATATTTTTCTATGAACTCAGTTTAATTTACGAGGTCATGTACAAGATTGTCTCTAATTATCAGGTGACTGCAGATAACTACTCAAAGTCATAGTCAAATTTCTGCGAATTTTCTATTTTTCTCTTTCTGGCAGTGATCTCGAATTCTACCAAAGAGGCTGATCTAATCAGTCAAAGCCTTCAGTATACTAAGTGTAGTTCTATAGCTACCAACTAGTCGTGTGATTGGCCGTGGACTTGGCACCCAGCAATATTTTTACAGATAAGAGTGATTCTGTTGTGAATGGACAAGATCAGGTTAACTTGTTTCCTGTCTAACCAAGAGGTGGAAGACCATAACTATTTCTCTCTATCACAGCCATGCACATTCTTTCTTCAACAAAGTAAATTCATATTACATGGAACTTCTTTTCAATTTGTCTGTAGTATCCCACAAGATCTAAGATGCTAAATTTCAGCTCAACAAACAGCTGGTGAGCTGAAACTCCACTTAAACATGGCAGGCATTCACCATCAAAATAAATGTGAGGGAGTATTACAAAGTGAGGCTTATGTCTTGGAAAATCAAAAATGAGGCTTTGATCCATCCTGATAGTATACATCATTCTTGTTAAAACGAGCCATCATCTAATAAAATTGGCCATCATTTGACAGAGTTATGACTGTTTGTAGATTCAATATCAAGTTGCGTACATTTTGAGATAATCGCAGCCAAAGATTTTAGTCTGACTGGATTAAAGTTATCGCTTATTGGTCAACCCATCAGCCGTACGCCTATAATAATTCATTTGCATAATTTATGTACCCTTAATAAGAAACTAGAAAGGCCAAGCTTTCAGAATGAACCATTTTCAATAGGGGTGTCAAGGTGCTAACCAACCTTAAAATAATGTCGAAAACTGGCTAGCATGTAAAGTTTTCAGTTAAAATTTGCTGGACGAATTCAGATTAAAATTAATTAATAATATTTGCAGTTGGAAATTACTTACAAAATTCAGAAAATATGAAGATAAGATACTGTACTAAGCGAAAATGACAAAAAGTGAAAATTGACCTGGTGACTCCCTTTGAGACAAAATCGACTATATCTCAGATTTGTATGCTTCCGACATAATCCTCATTTCGTAAAACTCGCTCACAAATTGTTTATGTGAAAATGTGACGCAAAAATAAATCAAGCTAGAAAAATTACATGCAGTTTGACAAGCAGGCCAACAGGTTTATTCAAATCTTTAACCAATATTTTTCACACAGCGATGCAACTACAAGAACTGAGCAGCAAGACACCCATTCCTGCGCTGCAGTCTATCTGTTACAACTACAAGAAAGAAACAGAAGCGTGATTGACGACCAGAATGTATTTCTGTGCATAGATCCGACCAAAACTCACATTGGATGCAGTTTCATAGAATCGTTTCAACATCTGCTTCTGCTTAGCCGTACTTGGAGCCACCAAGCGATTGACTGATCGCTTCATTTCAATTCCTAAACACAGAGAAACACAATTAAGATTTGCATCATTTTCTTAAAATGAAAAATGCAATTTTCTCAGAAAATGCATTGGAAATTCAGGTAGGCTAGAATTCAGGGTTTCATGACTGGAACTGCAGTTCCAAATTTAAAGATGGTTTTTGAACAACAACACTGCTGTGCATGCATAAGATCAGTTTTGTTCTGTAATTGCCCATACAAATAATAGATGGGGCACATAAATTTAAGTCAGTAAGATCACGCACCAATACACTGGATGTGTAAACGCAAATATAAATTGCAAATGCATCAAGATGCCTAACATTTCCAACAACCATTTCAGGAAATAAAATTTCAAAGAAAGAAAGAAAACAAACCCTTATGCCTCTTCAGAAACCCAGCCAGCCAGTTGTGACCAGGAATACTGCCTTGGTAGGGTGTGTTGTAGCCACGATTAAGGCTCAGGAGTTCCCCTGCTCGCTCTCTTATGTTTATGCAATGTAACTGGAATCCACCGGCCTCCATTTGCTGAAGATTAAACAATATACCAACACTTTAAAACAACATCTAAACACAGAAGAATGCAGTAATATACACGATGGAGATAAACAAAAGGTATATAGAAAACACAAACTAGTCATGTATACATCAAAAATTAACAAACATTGCAGTTATTTCAAGAGTTTCTTGGAAAATAACTAATCTGAGATCATATAACATCACGTGGGCCAGCGCAGAGAGCGCTTCTGAGTAGGTTTCTTGAAGAAGCACTATATAAATTTTCGGAATCAATCAATCAATCAATATATTTACTTTTAGTTAGTGCATTACATTTTTCATATACAAATTTCAAAGGATTGTTTCAAATGCTAATTGATGATAAATTAAACACAAATAGCCACTGAAAAATTGAGAAAACAAGGTACATCTAAAGAGCCTTTAATAGAAACACAAACCAGGATTTGAAATAATAAGAGGTAATACTTAAATTTACCTTGATGCATTTGACCAGTTCATCCTCTTCTTCAGGGCTGAGTACAGTCTTTACACCAGGCTTAGTTCCATGGCGTACCCTACCCCTCACACGATCTTTCAGTGTGCTATAGGGAACATTGAACCTCTTTGCAGCCCCTCGAATCGTCATCTTCTTGTCTTCCACGGCCTTCATTGCTGCCTTCATGTTATCATCACTCCACTGTAATCTAAAGCACAGCAAATCACACAACATTGCAGGGCACATCAACTTCAATGAAACAGAACTTTAATAGTACTTAAGAAGGCAAGAGAATCACTTCAAAACCAAATGTAGCGCTTTCTAAAGATATCTGGCACTTGTAAAATGTGCAATAATTCCTAGACAAAGCAAATCTTCCCATGCACAATAATTCCGCCCACAAACAATAGCAAAACAGATATTGACCAATACAACATCAAACTTAAAGTTCAAAAGAAAAGTCATCCCGCAAAACTAGAACGAGACTGTGCACTAGAGAAATAAAGCAGCAAAATCTGTCACAACATATGCATGCGCAGTACACGTCAACAACAATCTGTTCAAGAGTATTCTCTTATAAGCTTCATGGATACCAGTAGTCCGGACATTTCAAGTGTGGACTGCAGGATGTTCACCTTTAGAGACACTAGGGTTTAAATGAGACAAAGGAGACCTTATATTCAACAAAATAGCAGAGTTTAGAAACACAGAAGTGCAAAATACTGAAAAACAAAATACTGCAAATTGCTAAAAGTGAAAAGTGCAGCTTCAACTAAGTTTGTGATAGCCGGTCATATATGTGAGAAAATCAAGGTTATATGGGTAAATGTGCAGTTTAGCGTTGTAAATTATTTTAAGGCAGATCAGTTATTGCAGCAAAACTATTCTTAAACTATTGCAGCTGGATGAGCAATTAAAATATTTTGTAGTCGAAGTTGGATGAGTTTTGCAGTAGAAGTTGGATGAGCAATTAAAATATTTTAGGTCGTGGATCCGCTCACGCCCGTCACGTGAACCGTCTGGAAGAGGCGAAGACTGCAGGGGGGGAGAAGGTAGTTGATGTTAGCAGTTGATGGTCAAGCTATTAGGCTAGGTTGGCCAACAACTGCTAAACAACCAACGCAAAAATCTTAAGAATCTAATGACGACACGAACCCTAACACTAACCCTAACCGACCCTCACGACGCAAAAATCTTAAGAATCTAATGACGACACTAACCCTAACACTAACCCTAACCGACCCTCACGACGCGAAACCTTATACCCTATACGTGAACGACACCTAGGTCTTCTATGTTATAACCATGCTTAAATTTAACGATAAAGAGCGCATAATTACCTGTGCAAAATGTTCCTCCATACGTAGGGTCATTTGTAAGACATTTTAAACGTTTTACATTGCAATTCGTCTAAAATCGTGAGACCCTGCGACACGCAGCACGTGCTGTTGACAGTAGGGTTTACAAAGGATGGGCATAAATTGTACTCGACAACCTCCTCCCCTACGGTATTCGACTCTTCCACATTGTTTTCCGCTAACCTGATTGGCCGACGGGTGTTAGCCCGAATGGTAGCCTGCAATGCACCGTCCGTAGCCAGTGCGACCAATAATGTTACGGGCGTGAATGTAGCACATGGTTTCCGCTAACGCTCGGGGCGTGAGCGGATCCACTACGAATATTTTATAGCTCTCAAAGCAGAAGTTTAACGAGCAATGAAAACATGGCTAAAATGCATAAACTAGTTTTGATGCTATTTGTTTAATTGAAAGTTATAAAGTAATTTACAATGCTAAACTACACGTTTACTACACGTTTATTTTCAATTGCTCATGCTGTGGACGACAATACAAGGAAACAATTTTTTAAAAGAAAACTTCGCACAAACCTGTGAGCAAAATCTCGCTTTCGTGGTTTACGTGGTGATCCTCCATACATATAGTCACCTATATCGCTTTCCGAATCGTCATACTCCGGCAAAATCTCGCGCTGCTTTCTCACTATTTTCGCAGGCATCTTCTTAATAAAATGTCGCTTAAATCGCGTCTTCTTCATTCTGTGACGAACTCGATGTTCACTTCTGTTCCTGCCGTTTACAAGGAAAGCTTCGATACCACGCACATCGTCCACCTCGATTTCCGCTGCGACGGCTTCTGAACGCACGTCGTATTCAACGTGCAATTCGTTATCTTCATACTCGCCGTCTCTGTCATCATCGTTGTAGTATCTTCGGCCCTCTTCCGTAAATACGACCACTTCTTGGACATCAACCGCTGGTAATTCAACTCCAGGCTGCATGGCTACCATTAACTGTCCACCAGACTGGCGAAAAACTGCTGTATTTGGGATCAAAACAACCGGCAGAATTTTCTTCTCCTCTTCGTCTTTTATCGACGACATATCCAAACGGAAGCAGATTTAGCAAAGATGTTAGCAGTTTTTGTAAGCGAAAATTGAGGAACAAAGAACCCTAAATTCGGGTAATTTCGCCCAAAATGGCGGAAATCGCGTTCAGTTCTCGCATTATCGGCTACTAAAAAACATCAGATATAATTTGTGTTCAACGTTGAGCTGAATATGAATTGCAGCAATAAATTTATTGTTATTAAAACATTTCCTTAAATTTTATCAGCTCTTAACATAACACAACATAACATTTTTATTCGGCCACCAACACATTCTTTACAAATAGTGAAATTATAAATCAGATATGTCATATGTTGGCTCGCCCAGGAGACCCAAAAAGGGCCAAAGTTTACAGCCAGTTTACAGTAGGCTATTTTATTTTTCAGTATTAGCCGCTCTAATAGTAGGCTATACATACAAGAAGTGTGTCTAACTTGCAGTCTACCGCTTAATTAAAGTAGGCCTACAGCCCGTTCCTATCATATGCTTAGAAAACATAGGCCTACGTGTAGCCTACGTATGCTTTGCTTTAGATAAATTTCAGTAGGCCTATATGCGCTAGACCCTAGACTATCTAGGCCTATAGCCTATTTGTTTCAAATTCTATCAATTAGCCTACGTATGCCTAACTATAACGACATTTCAGAGTATTTCTTTCACAAGAATGGATGCATGGGATCTATTAATAGCCTAAAGTGTTAATAATTCCTATATAATCGCAATCTCAAGATTTATGCAGCATTCATAAAAGCCAGGTGGCGGGAACCATGATCAGTGTGTAATCTAGACCAGAGGTTCTCAAACTGTGATACGCGTACCCCTAGACCTTCTAGACGTCTCCGGGAATGGGGAAGCGCTGCGTCAACTCAGAGGGGTTGTCCGAAGGAGGTTCAACTCAGCTAGGCTTGCGTACAGAATACAGTGAACAAGTCTTTCGCACACAATTATTACTTCGAGCTGCTTACAGCTTATTCGGTAGATGGCGAGCGTTGAGCGTGACACGGCACATTCGACATTGTTAACCTGCTGTGAGCCTGTGAAGTGATTGAATGTAGGGCCTATCAATAATAGGCTGGTAGTGGTAGTAGTGGTAGACCTAGTTATTAGTTCGGGCAAAAAAGAATGAATCCCATTCAGCCAGTGTGATAACTGTAGAAAATAACAGTAGGCCTAGGTCAGACGCTGATTTGGAGTTGCGGTTTCTGGTAGGGTAGTGAGGGGTAAGTTGAACGCATTAGTGCACTGTTTGATCAATAGGCCTACTGACAATACTTGTCAACTGCTAACATGGTTTAGTGTACAGTAGGCCTATTGTTAACCAGCATTAAAAGTCTGCCCTGATTGAACATATTCTTGCCAAGTGCATGTAACTTAAGTTCAGGTATGACCTCCTCAGGTTATGTCCATCTTCCCATTCTTCCACCATTTGGGGTCAGACGGATATGACGTGAGGGTATACGATGGATAGTTGAAATATGAAGATCTGCGAAATAGCCTACTATAATATTTACTTATTTACATTTTCTTTATCAGAGACTATAATTAATTATGTGATGAGTCTGATAACGGTCATTGTTCGTAATCAAGAAGTCTTTCAGAGATCGTCGCATGTGCATATGAACTATAACTTATAAGCTTAGTTGATTAACCAACCATTGCTTATACAGATGTGTGCGTTGCACTTTCTTGGAGCAATTTACCGTTATCGGCATTGGTATTTTAATAGCTCTTCTGCTGTTCCATTTCAGTCACCGAAGTAACTGCTTCTAGACCCTATTTACAGGCCCTACTCTCAGTATAGGCCTATAGGCTATGGAATTGAAGTCAAAGATCAGGGTTAGTACGGTACGGTAGTAGGCTTAGAGATTCTGCAAACTGCATAGCCTATTAGAACGTCGGTTCCTTCTTATTATTGCATGCTTGCTTACCAACATTGGTATTGGCTTGTTACATGATGGCAGGCTACAGCGAAAGTCGCGACTATATAATATATAGTCGCTATATTATAGCCAGAAAGATACGACAGCGACGACACAGAACAGACAATTAATAACTGAAAAAACTGTTAGTTTATTGTAAAGTCCACTGATCGAGTGAGGGATGTTCCCTGCACTCCCACACTGTTATAAATTGATTCTATTTGCAACAAATTTAGTTGTATAAGTCTCGTAACGAAGAGTATTTCCGCCTCTTTGTCGATTGATTGAGTTGAGGAACTTGTCTTTTTGAGGCTGCCGCGTTTCGATGACTGACCACTGCGATGATCTGGCTCCTCCATCGTCCACCACTTCCTTTTTTTTTTTATCAATTTACCCTTTCATCCCCCTTCTCATCCCTCGGCTCAACAACGCACAACACATAAATAAAATGATAAATTTAAAATTAATAATAGTGGGCTTGCGGGATATTAGGCCTATAGACCAATAATCCGCGCCAGGGGCCCTCCTGCCTTTGCGAGGAGCTTACGGGATTTTACGCCACGCCAGAGGCCCGGCAGGTACTAATACAAATAAACTACAAACACACAACAAGAACAAAAACAACACAGAGCCACACAACCATCACTCCTCACAATTCCCCCCTCAGGCCAATCATCACAATCTCCTCTCATGCCATTGATCCCAAGCAACAAATGTAGTGGTTCCTGAAGCAACACAGAAATCCAAGAAGATAATTAATACAATGTCATGATAGATAGGTCTGTTTAGTAACATTCAATTGCAGTATCGGGACCCAAGACTGTGTCGGTTTGGATCAGGTTGCATGGGCTTCGTGAGAGTTGGTAAGGGTCAGGTTGGGCTTCGTGAGAGTTGGTTAGGATTAGGCTTAGTGTCATTAGCTACTGTCCAAAGATACTGTGATATGAAGGTCCATGATATTGCAATTAAGTCATAAAGAAGTATTATTCATTATCCTGCTGGCGTGCTTCGTTTGTTAGCTAATTGATCGAACACAATCTAAAAAAAGTTGAAAGCCTCTTGAGGCCACAATTTTGAGACCAATCAATCCATAAATCAAGCATAAATTTTGAATCGCTTACATTTGAGTCTTCGTTCTTCCGCTTCAAACAACTTCAGAACCGGCATTCATTCGTATTCGAGTATTTTTCGTCTTGCTTCAGAATGGTTTCTAAATTAAATAAAATTAAATTAAGCAACGCCCGAATTGTTGCAAAGCAGTCTTCTATAATTCTGCGGAATCTATTAAGTCTTTTAATGGCAAAATACGTCTAGGCCTATAATGCACTTCATTATTCTTTTACATAATAATTACGTATAGGCCTACGTAAACATGGTTCGAAATATTTATGATGTCAAATTAAACCTCCACGAAATGACGTCATAATGATTGCTGCGCTTTTTAGACTTGGAACTGAAGATTTATTTATTTATTTATTTATTTATTATTATTTATTTATTTATTTATTTGTTTATTGCCTATGTCTGCATGTGGCTGTTGTCCTTCTAGCCTATGTATATCAACTATCTGCTTATAGCCTATGTCCTAGAACATTGGGTATCCGAGGACGTCGTCAGCTACGCTCTGCTGATAAGGGAGTCCTCTTGGTTCCTTTTGCTCGTACTGCTACCATGAAGAATCGAGCCTTTTCTGTGGTTGGTCCGGTGGTCTGGAATAGCCTTCCTTTTGAGCTGCGCCTACACCCTGGGACTCTACCAGGATCCTTCCTTACTAAACTTAAAACTGTTCTTTTTGGGCGCGCTGGAGTCGGGAGCGCCTCTGAGTAGTTAATTACTTGAAGGAGCGCTATATAAATGTCCGAATGAATGTCCTGTTTCCGTTTGTTCTCAACTCGTCTCTCTACAGTGTACGGTCTGACCGTCGACCATTTTGTTGCTATAGTAACATCTTTTGAAACTTACTTGTCGATTATTGTTGGTCTTTGAAATGACGGCGATGATATTTCTGTCGTAGGCCTATACGATAATCGAATAATTTCTTTTTCAATTCGTTGATCGTCTGCCCCTCAGTTCAGCAAACTGTTGTTCGTCATCTTCTCCCTCATCTTCATCGTCTTTCATCGTCTTTAGCCTAATTGTTGTCGTTTTTGAAATATCTCGTCGTCTTCTGCGTCTACTTCTGTTCAGTCGTCGGCTGAAATGAATCGAGTGAACAAATGAAAATGACGTCATTTGTGCGATGACGTCATACATGCAGATCTATTTGGGGATTATGACATCAAGCGACTTGTAATGTAGGCTAAACGAGGCAAATTGCAGCGTTTGTAGTAATTTTGAGACATTGCAACTATAATGTAAGTAAGTATATAAGTATATTTTTTAAAATTAATGCACCAGCTGCAAAAACGCACTCTGGTTTACAGGCGCACAAAAAACGACATAAAAACAGATACAAGACAAAACTGGCAGCCATCAACGGCGCCCACTCATATAGCTCAAGCCTATTGATCGTGCTGCGTCGCCTTTAACAGATAGGCTATACTTGAAAGGCGATATATAATTATTTGGGTAATTGGGTATTGAAACACACTTAATATCACGTGCACGCATATGCACTGTACTGACCATAGAAATTGTCGTCATTACATTACATTACATCACATCACATCACATCACATCACATCAAATCACATCACATCACATCACATTACATTGCATCACATTACATCACATTACATCGCATTACATCGCATTACATCACATCACACCTCATCACATCACACCACATCTCATCTAATATCATCACATCTCATCACATCACATCTCATCACATCACATCTCATCACATCTCATCACATCTCATCACATCACATCACATCTCATCACATCACATCACATCTCATCACATCTCATCTAATATCATCTAATCTCATCACATCTCATCACATCACATCACATCACATCTCATCACATCTCATCACATCTCATCACATCACATCTCATCACATCTCATCACATCTCATCACATCACATCACATCTCATCACATCACATCACATCTCATCACATCTCATCTAATATAATCTAATCTCATCACATCTCATCACATCACATCTCATCACATCTCATCACATCACATCACATCACATCACATCTCATCACATCTCATCATATCTCATGACATCACATCTCATCACATCACACCTCATCACATCACATCACATCACATTACATTGCATCACATTACATTGCATCACATTACATCGCATTACAACGCATTGCCTCGCATTACATCACATCACATTACATCACATTACATCACATTACATCACATTACGTCACATTGCATCGCATCGCATTGCATCACATCACATCACATTACATTACATTGACTGCACAGCTCAATTGACGATCAGTAATGTTAATGAAATGATCGTGGAACCACGAAAGCGTCATCCACTTCATATCCATATAGCCTTGCAATGCACGAGCGATGATTTATGGCTTGACCTTTGACCTTTCGCATAAATCCCTGCCATGCTGGTTGCTGGCTAATACAGTCTCTCAGCATGACCGTCGTATAGAGAGACTGACGGCCCTCAGGCAAAGACAGCGAGCGGTCCCCTCCGACGGAACACTTCTTGGCCAATTTTCTCTTGTAATATACATTCGTTGTATGACATCATGCACAAGAAGCCTGCAGCCAATTGTTACATGTCACGTTAGCAATGAAGAGAGGAACAACGCTACGATATTATAAGAATACAAAGTTTGCACCGTGGAATCATCGACAATGTCACAATAGTATAGGGCTGAGAATGAATGGAATCAATTCAATCAAGTTAAAATGACTTTACATAGATCAGCTTTCAGTTCTCAATTTTCGTACAGAAGGAACGGCTATAATACAGAGAAAAACAGAATGCGTGTTTACATTGACTGCAGGTACCTGGACTGACGGAGATTGTTGATATCCATGTTAGGCCTATAGACCTGTGTGTGTGTGTGTGTGTGTGTGTTTGTTTGTGTGCGCGCGTGCGTGTGTGTGCGCGCAAGCTGAAATGATAAATTTACACTGGAAATTGAAAAATGAAAAATACCTATGAAAAATAGTAATACCTATGAAAAATACCTATGAAAAATACCTATGAAAAATAGTAATACCTATGAAAAATACCTATGAAAAATACCTATTTTCTTTATTCACTGCTTTGCATTTTTCAAGCTTCTGTTAAAAGCTTACCCATGCATGACCAATGACCAATGACCATTGTGTTTTGCCTCTCCTGCAAAAATATCTACTGGTTCCCTTGGTCCGAATTACTGCAATTCACTGAATTCAGTTCATTTCACTTTAGTCAGCTGTTCTGACCGTCTGCATGCCTTGGGAGACCCGGGAGTGGGGGTTAGGGCAATGGTAATTACTCTGGCACGAACAGCGCACGTACATGTGGGATCGCTTCCCTGTTATACCCTCTCCAAGGTGCGCTCAGCCTTACATTCGGCAGATGGCGTTGGTACATTGAGTAGTAGGTCGTGATGGGCGCCTTGCATGGCTGCCGACAGTTAAATTAGACTTCTGTTTTCTTGTAATACATGTAACTTGCATGTGGGATTGATCCGTTCACTATATTACTACTAAATTGTAAAAAATATACTGCGTTGTGTCAGTTTGGAATTAAACAAAGATTATTGTTATTGTTCCATATAATTATGCGTCCTCCGTCATCTATCTCTGCATCTCTGTCTCCGTGTCTCTGTATTTCTCCGAGTAGGCTACATATATATGTACAATTGTACATACATATGTACAATAATTAATAGGGATAGAAAGAGAGTAAGAGTAAGAGGCCTACGTTTGAGTGCATGTGTACAAAATTTACTGCATTAATTCGCGACGAATCTGTGCTGCACATTGTACACTGTACACTGTATACATTGTACATTGTATACATTGTACATTGTACACTGTATACATTGTACATTGTACGCTGTATACATTGTACATTGTATACATTGTTCACTGTATACATTGTACATTGTACACTGTATATACATGCATTGTACACGGTGCAGTCTTATATAGACTCACAGTCTTTTGTCCATCCATCCAACTGACTTTCCATCTTCCGCAATTTATCCGGCAAAGCGTTCCTTTCTCATCCTCAGCCGCTGCAACCAATTCCGCTGCTGCAGCTCAGGCCACTGAGCATCTTGTTCTAATGCATTGAAGACGGATGCTGCTGCTGCTGCTGCTGTTGCTGCTGCTGCTGCTGCTGCTGCTGCTGCTGCTGATGCTGCTGTCGCCATCTCCGCGGCCGTCCCTAAGTGGCCTACTGATGACGATTATTAAAAGCATAGCGGTCGGGGGTCGATTCCCGGGTTCATTACACTGCCTGCGTACATCCACTAAACGGCGGGGGCCGCTGGAGCAACGGGAGGGTGGTCGAGGAGCGCCAGACGGGATGGAGAGAGAGAGAGACTGACCGACGAACGGATGGCAGAGCAGCTCGCTCCGTCGCTCCCTCTCTCGGTCGCTCGGTCGCTCGGCGGCGGCGGCGCCGACCCTCTGCCTTAAATGCCATTCTCTGAAGCAGGCGTAAATTGTCATTTACTGGAGCCAGCTAATGAATATTTGTAACTTTACGCCGGACAAACTCCTGTCGTGTAATGTGCGCTTCGTCGATTCCTAAGAGCCAACCACCTGCAACGATGCGCGCCCGGATCCGGAAGTGAATTTTCGCTAGGCATTATGGTCGGCGGGAATAAATTCTCGTTATTCGATTACGTGTAAGGCAGACCGATGCCATCGCCGACGAAGCTTCGACTTATTCTTCTTATTCTGCTTCTTCTTCTTCTTCTTCTTCTTCTTCTTCTTCTTCTTCTTCTTCTTCTTCTTCTTCTTCTTCTTCTTCTTCTTCTTCTTCTTCTTCTTCTTGTTTTCTTCTTCCGATTCTCTTTCTTCTTCTTCTTCTTCTTCTTCTTCTTCTTCTTCTTCTTTTTCTTCTTCTTCTTGTTTTCTTCTTCTTCTTTTCTTCTTCCTATTCTTCTTCCTATTCTTCTTCGTGTTCTTCTTCTTGTTTTCTTCTTCTCCTCCTTGTTTTTCTTCGTGTTCTTCTTCTTCTTCTTTTCTTCTTCTTCTTCTTCTTCTTCTTCTTCTTCTTCTTCGTGCTCTTGTTCCTCTTCTTCTTGAGATGCCTGACTGCAAAACCGAGCAGTTTGCGCCTGACGTTGCTTTCTCTTCATCTTAAGTTTATGTCGACCATCTTCAGCCTCGATTCGTCCATCTTGGAGACTGCAGCGAGCGACTGCTGAAGCAACTGCAATACATATCGATGATTTGGGAAGGAAACGGAAGGTGCACGGGGAAATGGGAAGAAAGAACAGACGTTGACACTGCTATAGCTTGACACAAGTTAGGAATGTTATAAGGTCAAAAGGTGGAATGGAATGGAACGTGGAGAGATGGAATGTGGGAAAATATTCTCGTGCATTTCTAAGTAAGCTGAAAGATTTCTCGGTAAAAGATCCGCAATGTCATGCTTCCACCCTGATGAAAGAGACTCTTTTATAAGAAAAATATGCCGAAAAGTAAGCATGTTCCGTAGTTTACGTTTGCAAATTTCTAGTCATGCATAAGGTCATGTCATGATATAGTATACGTTATACGTATACGTTACAACGACAACTGGAGAGCATTACGAAAACAATTAGCCTACTGATAAGAACCGCAAGAGGGTATAAAAGACGAAACAAGAAATGGAACAAGATATGTTTTATATGCAATCAGATTGGAATTAGGAACATATAGGTCTATGCCAACCCAAACAGAGTTGTTTGAGCATTGCTTATTTCCAGGGACGTAACTAGGATTTTTCGTTTGGGGGGGCTTAAGCCTTAAGTATGACCAATGCTCAAAGTGTAAAAGAAGAAGTGCCAGGACGCGCTGTATTTGTAATTGGTCGTGAGTGGCGGCGCCGAAGGCGCGAAGTTGCGAGTGCCGAAGCCTGAAGGCACGAAGCCCGTCCCAACTAGGGGGTCTGGGGGAGCGTCGTAAGCTCCCCCAGCGGGGTCTGGGGCGGAGACCCAGCGACCAGCGCATTTTTGGCTGTGTCGACCTCAAATGGAGCCATTTTAAGGCTCTTGTTTGCCATGGAGCTATTAAATTATTTTGTGAACGGAAAAGTTGCGAAAATTGTAAGAATAAGTCGTTTTTCAGTGTCGCAAGGCTCAAGCTACCAGGATAACAATAAAAATAAAACTGCTACTGTAAAAGAGAAAGGTTTTGTCTTTACCGTAAGCTCCCCAGGGGGGGTCTGGGGCGGAGCCCCAGCGACCAGCGCATTTTTGGCTGTCGACCTCAAATGGAGCCATTTTTAGGCAGTCATGGCCGGTCGTCCGTAACTGCATGCACGCCGTCCATGCGGTAGTCTATTTAAATTAGCCGTAAGCATACAACGGCTTGATTTCATTTGGGGGGGCTTCAGCTTCGTTTGGGGGGGCTTAAGCCCCCCCAAGCCCAACGCTAGTTACGTCACTGCTTATTTCCATTGAAATGGCTGCCCTTATAGTGAACATCAACACAATGCACTATAACAATTGGAGGCGTTAAATAGCCCACATTGCAACTAAACGAGACTGTATACAAAGATATAATTATGCAGATTTGCAGAAACGCATGATCTGGAAAATGTATAGGGGCCTAAGCCTATAGGTCAAGCCGTTTAGAATGCTCATCGCTTTACTGTATAGGGAAGACCAATCCCATTATAAGCACAGGGAAGCATTCATATATAGCAGCCTAAATGTCGGAAATTTTGAATCTCATATTGGATAAAAGCGCTATAAGAATTAACTGAGACAGATCTCCGTCGCGCATGCAGTCCTACCGACCGACCGTCCGGCGTCTTTACACCCGGATGTTCCATGCATGCACGCGTATACAATGCATACATATACTGTATACATGTACACATTGTTCGTGTTAAAAGCACATGTATACACTATACATGGCATCCCATCATTATTACAACTTTTCCACTAATCAGACCAATTATTTCGTCCGATGAACTCTCGAGCCAATCACTTTCAGTCTGTCTCTGTCTCTGTCTCTGTCTGTCTGTCTCTGTCTTTACCTATATGTATGTGTTCAGATTATATATTGCATGGTATTTATAGAGCGTGTGTGTGTGTGTGTGTGTGTGTGTGTGTGTGTGTGTGTGTGTGTGTGTGTGTGTGTGCATGCGCCCTTCCGCTTCCTTTATATTTGGAGTATACGTCCGTGAAATATATTAGTGTTGTGGGATAAAAGGAGGGGGGCCAGAGGGGTGGGGTTGACATCTGCTCTGGGGTCAGCGGACTGAAGGGCGGGTATACTACGAGCGAAGGTAGGGAGGGTAAAAGCGACCTTCCCTATACACTAGAGATGATTGACCAGGCCGGTCTTTCATGGAAAGGGGTTCTGTATTCAGTGGCCATGCATGCCCCTTACATCTGCAGGGGTCTCTCTATTTCCCCCGCCTGACTTGGCTGACCCTCAACGTCTCTCGGCATCCGCTGCCCCTCATGTCACGCTGACCATCGACGACGCCCCCATATGCACCCCCACACCCATGCATTAACATGTGACCACCATGCCAAGATAAACACGGTCGGATGGACGAACCAACCAACAGACACACATATCTACAGACAGACAGACAGACAGACAGACAGACAGACATGCATGCATGCATGCATACATACATAGTATTACATACATACATACATACATACATACATACATACATACATACATACATACATACATACATACATACATACATACATACATACATACAGACATACATACATACATACATACATACAGACATGCATACGCCAAGAAATTGATTAGAAACCAAAACGTTGTCGTCAAAATTCAGGTGTCAATTTTCCAGAGGTCAAGTGCTCCATCTTGTCCCTATAAGTGCGGGCTCAGATGCCCAACATTGAAGCGTGTGTTGGATCTGGTTGTTTCATTCCTTCATTTCTTCCGATTTGTCGTTTTTTGCTTATCTTGTGACTCTTGTCTATCACAATTCCCATCGTTGTTTTCTGCGTCTTTTGTCTCCTTCAAAATGTCGTCTGCTGCAGCGTTGTCTGATGGCGGCAATTACATCGTATCTTGGGTTACCCCCATTGGCGACAGAGGCGGCATCTGCAGGCATTTTGTCTACCGAGCCATAGAGCGGTTTCTCCCCCCTCTGCTGACCAAAGATGTAAGGGTCACAATGAGGGAGGGGTACAGGTTGTCCGTATAAATGCTAAATGCTATACCTATAGGGCCTGCCTCGTATTGTGCCACCCACCCTGCAGTCTGACACACTTCATTAGTGCCCCCGATCCTACAATGCATGGTAGTGACGTTAAAAGGGTTGACAAGATAGACCGGACCGTGAACGGAACCCCGTCACGACGCATGACAACCGGTCATTATTGACTACAAATTGTTCGTCGTCGTCCAAGGGTTTTGTATTCGACGCGCACCCCTGACCCACCTCCCCCTCTTCCTCCCCTACCCACCCCCATTTGTTGGGGCAAGAAAGCGAGGGTGAAATCAAATAGAAAATATACGCATGGCATCGGGTATTCGGGTTTTGTCTGGGGTCAGTGCGAAGCTTAGGGGTATACACGACCGAGGGTGAATACTGAACACAGAGCTTTGCAGGAAGAAGGATTGGGTGGGGGATGGGGTGGTGAGGAACGAAAGGGGCGGGACGATGGGGGAAAGTAATGTGGGTGGAACGGAGTGCATGGTGTTTCATCTTACACTCTCTATGCGTTGGCATCTTCATCGGAGTACGATGAGTCTGTGTAGGAGGAGGAGGGAAGAGGAAGGAGAGAAAAGAAAGGAGGTTGCGAGTATAAAGGGCTTTGCTTGATTGGAAGAAGTATAGGCTTATACGCAGTAGATGATGGCATACAATTATATTGGTCTGTGGAGATGTAACCGATGGAAATCAAGACTATATATATATTGTGTGAATTAATAAGAAAGCAAGCGAAATTAAGCCCCTGAGTGGGTTCTTGAAGAGGCGCTATATAAATTATCGAAGTGAATGAATGAATTATCTCAAGCATCAATATATAATTCTGTCGTTACATAGTCTGTTGTTCCGTCTCTTCGCGTGTGTGCGAGAGACTACCAGCGGAAACTTTCTCATGCATTCATATAGGCCTATACAAAGCCTACTCGGTCAACATTGGAATGGACGGACGGGTCGAGTGGGGTCGGTTTGGGTCAGAGGTTCTGAGAAATTTGGTGATCTGCATGGGTCAGGAGTATAGCACATAACGAATAATTTAGGCTGATGTTTAATTCTGCAAATTATACAAAACATTTGTCATCGACGACCTTTCAGCATACCAAGGTCACTGCTTTGCACTGAAAGCCAGTTTATATAATTATTATAAAATAATATGCATATACCACAATAAATTAGCACTAAATATGACTTTTTATCTGTTGTAAGAATAAACGGGATGCATTTGAGTTGAGCAAGAATTTATTTGGTATACTATAACTGGGTTGGGTTCAGTACGTGGGTGCGCGCGTGTGCGTGTGCGTGCGCGCGCGCGCGTGTGTGTGTGATGGGATGGGACGGGCCACTAAAAATTACCTACGAACAACTTATAAGACTCAGACAAACAAACCGGAAAATAAACATAAACAACCATGGCAGACATGCCGCAATTCACACATCGATCATGCATGAATATAGATACGAGTAAGCTTATACTCAGTATAGCCTATACTACGAGAAGCCAAATTTTGACGTCTTGATCGGCTGCAGGGTATACCCTATAAACATCAGATAGCGTACAAGGAATCCGATGCAATACCCCTCTATATGAAGGGTTTTTACTTAAACCACTGACCTTCTTAAGTCGATCAATCGTCCATGCATGCATGTTAATAGACGCACATGTACGATGACGTCAAACGTATGTCATCAGTCTCTTTACCCTCCATTTCGAAGACCATGCATGCATAATTGCATGTATACCTGAACGAACCCTCATTGATGTTCCTCTGCGATTATTGCTATTATTGTACCTGATTGTTACCTGCAGCTGTCTGTAATCAACGATCAGTGCAAGAAATGGTTGATTGCATCCCGTGTTGCATGTGAAGGTTACCGTGAAAAGGTTACCTTATACCACCGTGGCAATGCCAATGACATGTTATATTTTGCTGCCTTGCTGTCCAGACAAAAACACAAACGGAAAGACAGGCAGACTAAATGACATAGACTTAAGTCTAATGAATGACTTATTTAGCATATTGAATGACTGACTGACAGACTAACTGACTAAGACTTAAGTCTAATGAATGACTGATTTATTGAATGACTGACTGACTGACTGAGTGAATGTGAGCGAGCGAGTGAGTGAGTGAGTGAGTGACTGACTGACTGACTGAATGAATGAATGAATGAATGAATTAATGAATTAATGAATTAATGAAAGAATGAATGAATGAATGAATGAATGGACGACTGACCCACTCACTCACGCACTCACTCACTCACTCTGAGCCACTCACTCGCTCGCTCGCTCATTATAGACATATTGACTTTCTGACGACTTATAAATACTGACTTACTAAATGATTGAGTGATTGAATGACAGACTGACTGCAATAGAGACCCATACTTTCATAAATGAGATTTGATTGGTTGTCGTATAAATCTAATGGTTATTGGAATACAATGGATGATACATGTATAGATGCAGCGTGATTTCCGTCGTCATATAATACGTCATTCCTATATACATGTACTGCATGCATCAGTCGGTCAGTTACTGTAGTCCTTCAATACAACGACGTAGGCGTCTTCGCTGACGGAAAGTCGAATGCCTCCTTCCATCTATACTCTATAATATATATATATATATATCTAGTTCATATACATATACATAGTTCATATACATATTTATATTTATGTGTATATGATATATATATATACATAGACCTATATATATAATATATAGACCTATTATCCCTGGGGTATGCATGTACATAATTTATATATCGAGCACCGACGATTTGGTCGAGGTATTTAGTAACATTTATCAAGTTCCATTCTATTAGTGTGTGACCTGTTTGAAACGCGATACAATCGACGGGAAATGAAGGGTCGTTATAGCCCCTCATTTATCCTGTCACTCTTATTGCTCACGCCCTCCCCTCCTCCCCCACCCCTACATGCGGCCGAACGACGACGACGATTAAGGCGTCGCATAAAACCGGGCGTGGTATCGTACACAATGCATAGATCTGTCCATAGCATTGGACACGGCTATAGAAATAATATATGTATATATATATATATATATATGTATAGGTGGGTGGCTGACGGACCCATGACTTGTTCGCCTTTCACCACTGACACGGGTTCGAATCCCCCGTCATAAACTGCATGTTCATTCCAATCGTCACGAAAGCAATCTTGCTATATATATATATAGCGAGTCTATAGAATGCTGACTTTCTGGCCTATATAGGATCAATGATCTTATAAATATAATATAAGGGCACTGTCAAAGTACGAGTGTGATGGAGTTTTGGAGTTATACATGGCTGTGTCAACAGTGTGTTATTTCGTCGGTTCTTATAATATAATATATTATAAGAACCGAATATAATATATTATAAGAACCGACGAAATAACACACTGTTGACCAGGGCCGGATTAAGAAATGTGGGGGCCCTGTTCGAAAAATTGTGTGGGCTCTTTGATAGAAAAATCTGATGACTTTTTTAGTAGTTTGGTAGAAATGTCGTCAAATATACCATATTTTCCTTAAAAATTTCTTTTTCTAGTGTGTGGGGGCCCCCTAAAGTGTGGGGGCCCCTGTTCGACCGAACATGTTGAACATGCCTTAATCCGGCCCTGCTGTTGACACAGCCATGTATAACTCCAAAACTCCACCACACTCGTACTTTGACAGTGCCAGTCCCAAGCCTGAAAAAGTAGGAGGGCGAGACTGATTACAATTTATAAGACACATTGTCGTTAAATATATCAACAAGCCACCAAGCACAGCCATGTTGTTGCCATGCAGGGAACCTCGATATGCTTTTAGTCGTAATTAGTCTGACGTTAGACCAGAACAATGTTTCTATCATTATATTCATCCTGTAGGCCTATACATTTGTTCATTTAGTTCATTTTCCCCCATTTATTTCCACAATATATAATTAAACACATCATTGCCAAAACTATAATAGTCCCAAGTCGCTGTCATTGCTAAAATGACAGCGGCGATAATTAATTAGTAATAATAAACGCATAAAATTATTATTAACATTTAATATTTCTATTCGCCGGAAGAAGTTAATCATCCGGATAATTATCACCATTGTGTATATTATATTGCACACCAGAACAATGAATAAATAATAATAGAAATTTTCTTCATTTTTATAATGTTTTGCACATAATTTAATTCGGGCACAAAGTAGGTTAAATAGATCCGATAATTATGAGACGGGGAAACAATTGTTTCGAGGACGACATAAAATTTATTTATTTATTTAATAATTAAATATGCAGTGTCATTATTCATTACATTATAATAGAATCCGCTCAGCAGCGCGAAACATAAAAATCGTTGGATTGGATAAATAGGCAGTGCATTGCCGAATAGCTATGGGCTAATCTTAGCCTATAATCATACACACACGCACGCACGCACGCACGCACGAGCACACATCTGCACATACATGCGCACATACACTTACACACACGCACGCACATAAACACACACACACGCCTGCACATACATGCGCGCATACACACGCGCACACACGCGCACACATTTGCACATACATACGCACATACACACACGCAGCCAATAGATTCCAACGGATCTAAATAGCATCCGTTTGGACGCCTGCATTGAGTACAAGCCTCTGAAAGAGACGCAGTCAAGTAAACAAACCGAAGAATTAAGGCGGAGGGGATCGATGCCACAGACCTATAGGCTATTCCAAAACACGACAGTTTTGTGGGGTTGTATGGTATATAGAGATTGTATAGTTATAGGCATAGACAGACAGAAGCAATGACATTTGGGCTGTTTGTAGGCGTGTTTTCTCGGCCAGTTTGCGTGATTTAGAGATCCGTTTCCGTTGCCACAGGCGTTTTTGGTAATCTGATATGCACAACAGCTTTGTTACTTATATGCAACGACGGACAATAACCAACAACACGCCGCTGATGTTATTGTTGTATACCGTCGCAAACTGCGGTCATGTCGATCGATGGTTATGCATTGCATTGTGAAGAAAGTATTTTGCTTGATTTATTACGCACGATGACACTCGATCATCAGACGACCATCAGCTCGTGGTTTGTAAAAGAAAACCACATCAGCTCTATAATACGTGTGTTATACTTGATGTGTATTATACCCGAATGCTATGAGTCACAGAAATTCGACAAGAAATTGCCCATCACAATGATCACATTTCACGGGTGCAGGACATTTCCCTCCGTGGATATTTTCCCCCGACATATTCCCCCGGACAGATGGCTAGATAACTGTCATATGATGATGATGATGATGATGATGATGATGATGATGATGATGATGATGATGATGATGATGATGGTTCTCTGCCTGAAGGCAGGTTCATGGGCTTTTACGCCCCTGGGGATAAGATGAGTGAGGTGGTTACCCGTTGCCTTCCCCACAATGATGGATATAAGCAACTTGCCCATGGGCAAGGTCGCTTCGCAGCAGCTTGCGCCACCGCGTCCCATGCGTGCGAGCCAATTTGTGGGAGGGGGGGGGGTAAAACACCCAAAACACCCCCTAGCTACGGCCTTGTTGAACAAATATACATAGCCAAATTCTTTCTTATAAATATAGATATTATCTTCACCCATATATTTAATAACTTGTATAGCCATCAGTCATAGGCCTATATACAGGTCTACGCTCGTTAATCTCATTGTGCTAGTCGCAATATACAATGTGTCCACGATAAAGTAGATCACACAATAAAGTGTCATAACTCGGTCAAAACTTGTAGGATTTGTCTGAAATTTTAAACACAGCAACAATTACCATATTTACACGAGATCTTAAAGCCGATTAGAAATATTCGCGAGTTTGCCAAATTTATGAGCGTTTGAGATGCAGCACCGAAAAATGCAACTTTCCAACATGCAAAAGCTGAAAGGAAGCTCAATTCAGCTATAAATAGCGCTCAAAATGTCATTTTTGTTCACGAACACACGACCGTAGACGTAGACGCCACTGTTTGATGGTCCGGTCGATGATCACCTGGTCAAACAGCTGCCACTATTCAATCAGACGCGCCCTACGTTTATTGATGTCATGAATACGGGAATGAAAAACGCGCTACCCCGTTACATGTACCCGGATCGAGGTCTGGGCTGCTATGCGGCCACAGCTGCGGGATATGAAGCCGAGTGTCTTCCGGGACAGTTACTAAACTATATTACGTCTATATTCGTGCGTTCGTGAACAAAATTGACATTTTGAGCGCTATTTATAGCTGAATTTTGATTCCTTTCAGCTTTTGCATGTTGGAAAGTTCCATTTTTCGGTGCTGCATCTCAAACGCTCATAAATTTGGCAAACTCGCGAATATTTCTAATCGGCTTTTGGATCTCGTGTACATATGGCCACCGTTGCTGTGTGTGAAATTTCAGACAATTCCTGAACGTTTAGACCGAGTTATGACACTTTATTGTGTGATCTACTTTATCGTGGACACAGTGTAGATATTGGTCCATTTTGGCGCTCACTTCGTTATGGCAATTTAACTCATCTTAACTAGCTTGCCTTTGAAGAGTTGTGGGGTAGTTTTTTTATTGTCTGCTTTTCAACGAGAAACATCTTTAGCGTGTCTATTACGTCTTCAAAGACTAAACCAACAACACAAATAGATGTATGATATACGCAATATTATAAGCCTATGGTTCTCATTTAGCCGTGCTTGAGATATCCGTTTGAACGTTTGAATTAAAATAACTGCAAAGGATGTCTATATATGGCTCAATCTTTGATCCTTTTGATGCGTGTCAAGCAACACTATTTTATATTTGCGGATAGATTGGATACGTTACAGTACTTGCAGCAGGTGATGGCTGGCATGCATGGTACGTCGTTGGTACGTCGTTGGTACGATGCCAAACCGTCGGCGTATACGGGACGCGGTCTCTGTCACCCTGCATGTGCTAATACGGTCGCATGCGGTCAATTGGCTGTCAGGATGAAAGGGAAGTGAGGAGGCAGAGGCTGGAGCGGCGGTGGTGGCGGCAGGACTCATCCTCAGACGCAGAACTAGACTTCAATGAAGGCAGGCCGCCAATTTCAGCGAATTAAAATTCCAAACGAAGAAGAAGAAGTAGAAGAGGAAGAGGAAGATGAGGAAGAAGGAACCAGTGACATCTAGCGACATCTAGAGATTGGCCTCTGCCACCGAACGTTCGCAGAGCCCTTCACGGACCGACTCGGCTGAGATTAACGCTAAATGGGAGATGGTCTCTGCAGCTCATAAGTCAGCCTCTGCGTGGAGTCAGCGGAAGGGGGCCTGAGGGGGCCTGAGGGGGCAGGCACCGTTGCCGCCGGTAGAACGACGACACAATTAAGGCAACGCAACGACGACCAGGGAGCAGAGGGGGAGAGTGACACAACATGGCATTGTATTATCAATGTCTAATATTATGTATGTGATGGATTCTTTTGTGATTATTTTGTGATGCAATACGACTCTAAAAATTATGATTGTGATTTCCAGCACATTGTTGTGATGCAATGTATTGACTATTGAATGGAACATTAAGGCGAGAAATGTATTGCAGTAGAATGCAATTATACAGAGGTGTGTGTACGTGCGTGCGTGTGGGTAAATAATTCAAAGTATAGTTGTCTATTAATCACAGATTCGTTGTGTTCTGCATGCTGTCAGACAGAATTCGCATTACGTTGCTTGCATCTGTTTTCACGCAGCAACATTGCATTACATTACATTACATCATATTACATTACATTACATTTCATTACATTACAGGACATAACAAGAATTTTAGGCGGTTCGGAATAGCAATGGCATCTCCAAATTTCCAAAGCGCCAATCGAAAGCAAAGCGCAGGGCACCAGCTTATTCAAGAGCGATGAATGAGCGCATGCAGAGGGCGCGTATAGTCGATGTTTCACTCCAAACTATAGCCTAGAATATGTGAAAACCTTAGTAGCTCAATTGCCCCATGTATCTTCATTTTAAAAGCTGCAGTGATGTACATGTACATGTATATAGTATATCCACGAAGACTATATCAGTATCATTTAATGACAAACCATTAAACGAATCAATAACTCTTGCACTGACGAATGTCTTCCATAATGCTCCTTTCGGCTTCTTAAATAATTTATGTATACGTGCTCCTGAGTTGCTTTGTTTGGAGTTAATTCAAAGGCACTCTCCCATGGCACTCCATATAATTGATTAAAATCAGCTATAGTCCATTACACGTGAATGACGATTCTCACTGCAGCAATGTCGTTAAGACTATAAGACTTTAAGAGCAGTGCCTTCTATTGGATACGAGAGCATTGGGAATCTTTTGTTTATTCAACAATCTGGTTGACCAACTGCCACCGGTTATAAAGTTTACAGCTATGCAGTTATCTTAACTAACATCAATCTTTACTATAGGCTACTAACAGAACAGACAGACTGCAATAAAAAAAAGACGCTACAATAGCAGCCTATACAAAGCACGTCTATAATTAATATATCATATCTTCGGCTATATATATAGAACTCAGCTCCGCTGATCTTCATGCCAGTTATCCAATACATCGCCCCTCCCAATCTCCTCCTGTTACTCACGTATAGGTAATAATGTCCTCATCTCGATCTAAAACTAAAGAGTTTTCTGATTCATAGTCTTTGATCGAGTTACATACATGTATGCATGGGTCTATAAGTCTGTGCGTTGATCAGCTCCATAGTGTCATCGTGGATGGGTGCGCAAGGAACCTCGACTGCCTGGGCGGCGCTGTCTCTTTACCGGTCGGCAGGGGCGCCACCGCCACCGCTGGTCTGTTGGTCGGTCGGTCGGTCGGTGGGTCGGGTCATCGTCGTCTGCCTTCTTCCCCGTGTGGCACTTAATTACCGCTCGGTCCCTCATCATCGTCGTCGTCGTCGTCGCACAGCATCATCATCATCATCTTCATCTGCATGCATGGCACGCTCTGGTACCAGACACCAAAACATCTGAGACTTGTTGTTTGGCACCGTGATGCACGCGCTTCTTATCTCCTCCTGCAGCCGCATCATCTCATCTCTGCTGTCGTCTATGGAGCGTGGATGGCGGCATCCGCATCATCCTCAGCTGCAGCAGCAGCAGCACTGCCTCCACCGCATCCTCTGCCACTGCCGCCGCGTCCCTAACCTCTGACCTCATCCTGCCACTGCCGCATCCCTAACCTCTGACCTCATCCTCATCCTCATCCTAATTCTCATTCTCATCCTCATCCTCATCCTCATTCTCATCGTCATCGTCATCGTCATGCTCATCCTCATGCTCATCCTCATCCTCATGCTCATCCTCATGCTCATCCTCATCCTCATCCTCATCCTCATCCTCATGCTCATCCTCATCCTCATGCTCATCCTCATGCTCATCCTCATGCTCATCCTCATCCTCATCCTCATCCTCATCCTCATCCTCATCCTCTGCGCCGACCAAAAGCATTTCACTGCATGATTAGAACGACGAAAACGACGACGAAATGGAAGAAGGACCCGGTTGACTCTGATGATATAATTATAGCTGACGATTGCATTGCGAGCAGTAAGATTCGACTTCGCTGCTCACATACAAATGCGCGTCGAATATATTTACATGCACACATACACACATATATATATATACATATGATATATATATATATATAGTATACACACAAAGTAATATACTGAGAGAGACAGACAGAGACAGACAGATACAGACAGAGACAGACAGACAAACAGAGACAGAGACAGACACAGACAGACAAACAGAGACAGAGACAGACTGATACATTGAAAGGCAGACAGACCCACATACAGGCAGACACGCCCACCACTATCATAACAGCAACATATAGACGTGCACGCTGATGTAAAAAAAACACCTAAAAACCCAGAATTCACTGCGAGTCCATTGAGTTCGTGCGCTGATCCATGGGGCGAGTGGAGTGGGTCGCCGCGACATCTATTGACCACCATAATAATTATTATAGTCTATGGTCGTTTTCCTATTGACGCCACACATGCATGCATGGGGTGATGGGGTAAAGGTGTCAGACCGCTAAGCTGTAGAGGTGGGGAGGCATTGAGAGTGGGGGGGGGGTTGGACATGTGCTGCTGATTAGCTCTGTACCCGCCTCTTCGTTTCCCCATAATCGGTTTCCTTCCGCTTAAGTAATACCCGCCTCTGCTATACTCAATGGCGTCCGTCCCTGTGGACTCTTCCTCGTCTTTGACAGACGACGGATTGCCAGCTCTCCAGCTCCTCCTCCTCCTCCTACTCCTCTTCCTTCTCTTCTTCCTCCTCCTCCTCCTCCTCCTCCTCCTCCTCCTCCTCCTCCTCCTCCTCCTCCTCCTCATCATCATCATCATCATCATCCTCTCGTCCTCCTCTTCCTTTTGCTCTTCTTCCTCCTTTTCTTCCTTCTCCTCCTCTCCTTCTCCTCCTCCTCCTTCTCCTCCTCCTCCTCATCATCTTCCTTCTCGTCCTCCTCCTCTTCCAACTCCAACTCATCCACTCCAACCGAACGGTGTTAATTTGAAGGACACTTGGGGTCAGCGACTCCGTAACAACCAAATCTATTCCCGATCCGCCTCCATGTAGCTGTCTTGGTATTATGAGCTGGAAACGATGGCCGTACATGTTCCTTGTTCCATGTTCCATGTTCCATGTTCCAGATGACAATTATTGGAAGACTGAGGTTGAATTAAGAACCGCACCATCGAATAATTACTCGATTACGGAAGAGGGGAAGAGAGGAAAGAGGGGAAAGAGGGGAAAGAGGGGAAGAGGAAGAGGGAACAGAGGAAGAGGTGAAAACAGGAAAAGGGAAAGGGGAAAAGGGGGAAAGGGGAAGAGGTGAAAAGAAGGGGAAGAGGGATAGAGGGGAAAGAGAGGAAAGAGGGGAAAGAAGGGAAGAGGGGAAGAGGGGAAAGAAGGAAGAGGGAAAGAGGAAAAGAGGGAAAGAGGGGAAAGAGGGGAAAAGGGGAAGAGGAAAAAATGGAACGGGGGAATAGAGAAGAGGGAAAAGGAGAAGAGGTGAAAAAAGGAGAAGAGGGGAAGAGGGGAAGAGGGAAAGAGGGGAAGAGGGGAAGGGGGGATGAGGGCGAGCAATTAGCAGTTGTCCTTCATGGGTCCTTCTTGACAGTCGCCACTCTCAAAAGGATGTCTCCTCTACTTAACTTAAGGCGCCTCATAAATTTCTCTTGCGTGACCCTGCAGTGGCGTCATGCATCGATGGGTCGAGTGTTGTGCATTGGTTTACTAGCATACGTCATGCATGCAATTATCAATAGCTTTAGAGTTTAGACAATGCGACTGAGTCGCTGACCTAATTGACCAATCAGTGGTGAAAGGACCGGAAACGACAGACCACGTGGACTGAACGATGAATGAATAATTAATTAATTGGTCTTTAGAACCGGACGTACATGTAAGTAAGTAAGCGAGTGAGCCATAATTAGCCACAAGACGGATTAGTCATCGGGGCACTAAATATAGGTATATATATATATATAAACACAATCGAATACCGTATATCAAATGCTTGATGTCAGGACCTGACCTATATATATATATATTTCGCGATCAACTGTTGTTTATCTTAAGACTGAGGACCCAATATAGGCTCTCTATAGAGTCTATATACTATATATACTATGTGGAAGAAAAGAGAAGTCAAAAGCAGCATTTGGTCTGCATCGGCCAGCATGCATGCACTCTACAGTGCCAAGTGCTTCATCATAGACTTGAGTTGGAGCGCTCCTGAGTAGTAACCTTGATGGAGCGCTATATAAAATCTTCAGTAAATAAATAGAATGAAGAGCATGTGGCTGAAGGGGCATCAACAAAGATTTTCATATTGAAATCCACTGCCCAATCATGCGTTGTTTAGTCTCACATGCAACTGTTATAATACTATACCTCAACGAAATAGCATTTCCAGGATTCCAGGAGTAGCAATTAACCATATACAGCTAGTATATAGTTATAGAATTAGCACCAAACTAATTAATTAGAAACTAAACTAAACTTTACAAAGCATAAGCACCGCAACGGGGGACGTCCGCGAAACGTCGTATTTATTCCAACGCCTTTCGCTAACGATTCAGCACTTCAACTATGTCGCTTTTAGGGGTACTTTCTCCAACTGGGACCTTGACGATTAGCATGGGCGCCCGCAGAAAATTTTGCAGGAGGGGGCAAAAACTTTGCGGTGGTCACGGTTACATTTTTCAGTGACAAAAGCATGCTAAATACAGCGCTGCAAATTAGAAACACGGGTATTTTTTCAAAGACGTTTTTTAAGGCAAATTTCTCGGTTTCATTTCGTGTATTATTTTTGCGAAAAATTGGTTAAAAATCCAAAAGTAGATGTTAAAACGTAGGTCCATGAAGGGCACTATAATTATATAGGGTGTCTCGATAGGTCGTGAACGATTTTGAATGCAGATAAATATATGTTATACGCAATATAATGTGGAAAGTTTTATACTGGCGGATAGGTTATTCAAATGAAAATGTTTATATAAAAAATTTAGATCACTATCTCACTTAATAAAATTGTAGCGCCAATTTCCGTGACGTCATCAAATTCGTGCCAAATAAACGTCAAATTAAGCCGCAAACATTATTTTACGACCATCATTGTTAATCGACGCATAATTAATTAATACAAATTATCATTTAGTATTTAATAATGTTTCCTTTACTCTTTATTACAGCATCAAGTCGATTAGTCATCGAGCCAAATAGTTTTTTCAGAGTTGTCAGACAGTCTGAGGTAGGCCTCTCGATGTCCATGCCTTACGTAGCCGACGTTTTAATTTAAGGTGTTCAGTGTCTGGGGTTCGGGTCCGGCATAAACATTTGGATTAACAAACCTCGTATCATTCCAAACAAAACTTCAGTCACTTCGACGTATTACATCAATGAAATACAGAAGAAAGAGGTCAAACCCGCATTCCAGCGAAGTGGAGTAGATATATGCGCTCATTTCACAGCCACAAAAATGTTTCGTAATAACGGCGAAGGATTATTTCAACAAAACGGTGCACGTGCACAGAGCACACACAGCAAAGGCCTCAGTCGAATGGTTGAACAAGAATATCAATGGATAGCCTACATTTCACCGAGGGACTGGCCGCCTTATTCGCCGGATTGTCACCAATGAAAAATGTTTGGAGTATTATGGCGGCAACAGTTTATGCCGACACCGAACCCCAAACGACCTTAAAACGTCGGCTTTGTAAGGCATGGACATCAATAGGCCTACCTCTGACAACTCTGAAAAATCTATTTGCTCGATGACTAATCGACTTGAGGCTGTAATAAAGAGTAAAGGAAACATTAGTAAATACTAAATGGTAATTTGTATTAATTAATTATGTGTGGATTAACAATGGTGGTCGTACAATATTGTTTGCGGCTTAACTGGACGTTTATTTGGCACGAATTTGATGACGTCACGGATATTGGCGCTACAATTTTATTAAGTGAGATAGTGATCTAAATTTTTTATATTAACATTTTCATTTGAATAACCTATCCGCCAGTATAAAACTTTCCACATTATATTGTGTATAACATATATTTATCTGCATTCAAAATCGTTCACGACCTATCGAGACACCCTATATATAATTATATATTTATTTCTATAAAGATTTCTAAACGTAAATTTATCACTTTCACATGTGTATCATTCGTATGATTAGTGTTTTAATGCGAAGATATTTGTTAAAAACTCAAAAGTAGTAGTTAAAAAAATAAGTTTCACTTTTCCAGGGGGGGGGGCAAGTGCCCCCCTTGCCCCTATGTGCGGGCGCCCATGACGATTAGGGTCCATTCCAGACAATTTGTTTTTATCGAGAGAGTTGAAGTCCCCAAGGGATCATGTTTACCTCGGGGCAAAAAAACACCAAAAAAACCACACAAAAACAAAAAACAAACAAAAACAAAACTAAACTATGCAGGCTCAATATAGCAAGGCGCAATATGAGCTGCAGGGTGCTAGGACAAAATGTCCCCGGACAAAATGTCCCGGACAAAATGTCCCGGACAAAATGTCCCTGGACAAAAAGTCCCCGGACAAAATGTCCCCGGATAAAAAGTCCCCGGACAAAATGTCCTTGGACAAAAAGTCCCCGGATAAAATGTCCCCGGACAAAAAGTTCCCGGACAAAATGTTCCTGGACAAAAAGTCCCCGGATAGAATGTCCCCGGATAAAATGTCCCGGGACAAAAAGTCCCCGGACAAAAAGTCCCCGAATAAGGATGCTCCCGGACAAAAAGTCCCCGGACAAAGTCATAAAATCGCCGTTCTTTCACGAGTTCCTCTGTATTTTGACAACAGTTATTTGTGCCAACAAGATTTATTGTCACTTTGTCAGTATTATTCTATAAACCTTCTATTTAGTTCCTATGCTTTTCTAAATGCTTTAATCTAATGAAATTCCGATCAAACAAATGGCATGATTGGAAATTTGCAAAAATAGAGAATACATAATAAAAGAAAATAAATGTCACAATATATATACAATAATATTTATTTATTTATTTACTGAGAATTTGATATAGCGCTCTTTCAAGGTTACTACTCAGTATACTCAGGAGCGCTCTCAGTCCAACCCCGGTCGAATAAAACAGTCTTGAGAAGAGAAAGAAATGAAGTAGAAGTAGAAAGGCCAATAGGTATTTGACGAAGGATAACAGGGAGCTCATTCCAGGTCACAGGGCCAGCCACGGAGAAAGCACGGCGCTGCCTGATTGCAGTCCGTGAGCGTGGAACAATAAGTTCCGCTTGTGCAGCTGATGATAAAACATAAAAAAGTAACCAATTACAACCAAGTACAACCAAGCAAACATTTATAGGCAACTGAAAAGAAGCTTAGTAAATCTTTGCAAAGTCTCAGGACTCCCAGGGCTGTGAACACGGTAATTTTGGGTGATAATGTAGCTTCCACTGCCCGAACGCTACTTGTTCACGGGTCGGAATGGACGCCATCTCTCAGTCTGAAGCCACCCGAGTCACGACCCTGTCTACCTTCAGTGCACAACGGTTGTTCGCCGCACCCATAATCGCAAACCCTGTCTAGAAAAGTCCAGGGTCAATCGCGTCTGTAAGAAAGAAAATACTAGTGAACTCTGCGTTGGAGTCCGACTCTGCAGTCTGCCTCGTCCGTGGTGATCGAGTGGGCAGAGCGTAACAACAAGTCTATTCTTTCTGGGGATAAGGGGAAAGTGTGACAAAAGGCCAAGGGTGGTATAGGTCGTGTGTTGAGCAGCGAGATAGATGTCAGTGACTTGTTGGCGATACATGTACATCTGAGCTCCACACATCGGTTTATGGCAGTAGAACCAAATCCCACGTAAGCTCCTGGGTGTCTGCACTCCTGAGGTCCACATGAGCAGAAAGGCTGATGTTATTCTAGACTTGATGTCATTGACTGGGTGGCAAAGGTCTACCCGAGGGCATCGTGTGTCTTTGGATCGGCAGTCGTGAATTGACGAGGGCTTCTCCACCATATGGATCACTTTTCCGGGGACATTTTGTCCGGGACACTTTATCCGGGGACATTTTGTCCGGGGACATTTTATCCGGGGACTTTTTGTCCGGGGACATTTTGTCCGGGGACATTTTATCCGGGGACATTTTGTCCGGGGACATTTTGTCCGGGGACTTTTTGTCCGGGGACTTTTTGTCCGGGGACATTTTATCCGGGGACATTTTGTCCGGGGACATTTTGTCCGGGGACTTTTTGTCCAGGGACATTTTGTCCGGGACATTTTGTCCGGGACATTTTGTCCGAAGACATTTTGTCCGTCCACGAGCTGCAGACCACGTTGATGTGTGCATGTGTAGGCCTATATATATACACGGCCAGCACTAAACATTAGTTACAATGGCTGCATGATGCCAGAATACAAAATGACACAAAAACCTGTTTTTGCCTTCCATGTGTATAGGCTAATGTCAGTGGCGGATCCAGAACTGTTTCAAGCAGGGGGGGGCCAAAATCTGAGATCCTGGGCGGGATAAAGGAAACAATTTTTGAAAGTTCGAAAAATAGCGATAGGTCGTTGAGGAAAAAAGTACTTTTTATCCGCCAAAAAAGTTGATGACCTTTTTTTTAGTCATCCGCCAAATTTTTCGGGAAAATCATACCATTTCATCCGCCAAAAAAGTTGATGACCTTTTTTTAGTCATCCGCCAAATTTTTCGGAAAGATCATACCATTTCATCCGCCAAAAAAAGTGATGACCTTTTTTTTAGTCCTCAACTTGAAACCCGAATGGGGGGGCCACGTTCCATGCAACTTTTTCGAATAGGGGGGGGGCAATATCCATTACACCATATTCGTATTGCTAATTTCAGACCAAATGGGAAGGGCACGTCCCACGGCAGTTTGAAAGGGGGGCGCCATGGCCGGATTGGCCCCCCTGGATCCGCCCCTGGCTAATGTATAAATACTAAAAACGAAACTCAAATTTCAATGATCTTCAGCCAATTTCTTGAAAATCATAGGTATACTGTGGGAAATGGTTTTTTTTATAAGAGGCGAGAGTTGCATTTTGGAACTTAAACACGAGCTCTGTAATAGTGTACGTGGCTGAAGGTTTATTTCTTTTACTATTTTTGTAGCAAATCCTGCGACCCTAAATTCTCGCATCATTGATGTTGCATGATGCTGCAGGAACGGCACTGCAGTATACCCAAGAAACTAAAATATTTAAATGACACCATGGTTGCACCTTCTCTCGTGCATGTCGTCGTGCGTGTGTTATTGTGAGCAGAAATTTCAGTCGATCCTCTTTCGCATCGAATCGAATGAGGAGCTATATAAATCATCTGCGTCGAAAACAATAAGGAATAATTATACGACGGATTCAAGAATAGAAAGAGGAGAACAATGAGTAGGTCCAGGTAGAGGAAGGGAGGTGGAGAAAGAGAGAAGATGAGAAGGAGGAGGAGGAAGAGGAGGAGGAGGAGGAGGAGGAGGAAGATGAGGAGGAGGAGGAGGAGGAAGATGAGAAGGAGGAGGAGGAGGAGGAGAAGGAAGATGAGGAGGAGGAGGAGGAGGAGGAGGAGGAAGATGAGGAGGAGGAGGAGGAGGAGGAAGATGAGAAGGAGGAGGAGGAGGAGGAGGAGGAGGAAGATGAGGAGGAGGAGGAGGAGGAGGAGGAGGAGGAGGAGGGAAAGAGACCCTCGAGGAGGATCTATCTGCGGAGGATGATCAAATATGTCGGCCACGCGATTAATAAACTCTCATTATTAGCAGCGACAACTGGCGACAATATTATCTCCGCAAGACGGTCAATCCTCTGCGTGCACGGGAGTCCACAGAACGATACGCACGCATACACAGACGCATACAGACAGACGGACAGAGACGGACAGCATATATAGTTTAATTTGAGAGCTGACACAAAGTCTAATTTTTGGTCCGGGCTTGCGCTATAATATCGCCTCATATATTCGTTACCAAGCGGAAGCCTTCGAATCCGCTGGTACCATGGCAACCGAAAGTCCAACGTGGCGGATGAATGTCGAAATCATTTTAGTTTTAATTAAGACAATCCCAGACAATAGCGCCGCACACCGTTTATTTACAAATATGTAATTAATTCGTCGACGGAGCTGGCGACGGGGGGCCTCTCCACCCGGATGTCGGAGTCTTGGGGCCCCCGAGATGACGTCCGCTTTACGGAGGATGTTGGAGGCAGGGAGGAGGAGAAGGAAGGGAGAGGCAAAGGGAGAGGGAGAGAGAGACTAGAACAACGACGCACAGAATCACCTGCATGCACCTGTTCCGTATATACAACGGTGTTGTCGTTGTCATTGTTAATGTTGCTGATGATGATGATGATGATGACGACGACGACGATGATGAAGATGAGGAGGAGGAGGAGGATGTTGTTGTTGTTGTTGTTGATGATGATGATGATGATGATGATGATGATGATGATGATGATGATGATGATGATGATGATGATGATGATGACGATGATGATGATGATGATGATGATGATGATGATGATGATGATGATGATGATGATGATGATGATGATGATGATGATGATGATGATGATGATGATGATGATGATGATGATGGCGATGACTGTTATGTGTAGATGAATAACAATTCGAGGATTGTATTGGTGTATTGAAGAAAGATAATTTTAAGTAAATAATTTCGGAACGAAATGTAGCTGAATGAGTTTGTTATAGACTTACTGATGAAATCAATTATTCTCTCACTGTCTCTGTCTCTGTCTCTGTCTATGTCTATATCTAATTCTATGTCTATGTCTGTCTGTCTGTCTCTCTCTGCGTCTCTGTCTCTGCCTCTGTCTATCTCTGTCTCTCTTTCTCTCTGTCACCATCTCTCTGTCTCTGTCTCTCATTTTCTCTGTCTCTCTGAAGGACTGAGAAGATTAGGTCATACCTCATAGAAGGACCAACAATGGCAAGGGAATGGTGTTGGGTTTCAGAGGGGTTGTCTTTGCCCAAAAAACCAATATAAGATCTGCAGTATGGTCAGATATACATGGAATAACCATGCAGGCCTGCATGCAGACAGGCGGACAAATAGACAGTCATACAAGGTAAGGTAATGTAATATAGTCTTAAATTGGCAGACGATAGTCTTGTGTTTACGTACATGTTGTATACGTCGTTCATTCGAGTTGCACTGATTTATAATTAATGAATAGAAACGACGTTGAATTGAGTCGATGATTGAAATCGGGGCAAAAGTTCCTCCCCACCCACACCCCCCCCATTCATTCATTGTTCCTCTTGTCATTGTCAACGACGAATAATTAATTAGCCTCGATGCATTCAACCTGTAAACAACTTTCCCCAATGCGATCAGATTCACCCTACTATACTCCAGTTCCCATCTTCCATTTCGCACTCTATATCTCCATCACATATAAATGTCAGCAGCAGCAGCAGCAGCCGGGATGCGGAGCAACTCTGAAGGCGATGCCATCTTGTGTCACCCTTGCTTCCCGCTGCCTTCAGTCCTCCCATACCTCCTCCTCCTTCTCCTCCTCCTCCTCCTCTTTCAGACACGTGTATACACGAGAAGAGGGGAAGAGAATGACGAGGAGGAGGGAGAGAAGGTGGGAGAAGATATAATGAAGATACAACGCGGACGAAGCATGGAGACTAATTGCAGTTTAATTGAATGTGCAAATAGCTGCGTATGTATACGTTGGTCTGTTGATGATGACAGGGAACCAGCGTCACCTTCCAATAACATCGATGACAGTGTGGAGAGGGAGAGGGTGGGGAGTGAGGGGAAGAGGGAATGAGGGCGAGGGGAAGAGGAGTGCGAGGAATTGGCATGTTCAGAGATCTTATCTTCTCACCTAATAGCCTCACTGGACTTGACAGGTTTCAGATCACAACTGCAACCTGATCTACGCAGCTCTATATAATGTATACGTACACAAAGCTTACACACATAATCTGATTGTCGCCCACCCCCCCCCCCTACACACACACACACACACACATGCACGCGCACACACACACTCACACGCACACATGCTCACGCACACACGCACCAACGCACACACACGCACGCACACACAAGCCTACACAAACCTACACACACGCACACACACAATATTTAGGCCTATTATATGTTCACTTACAAGACTTGGATTATACCTTTCTGCAATATAATCATATACGTAACACTTTTTCAGCATATCTTCTACTATGCAGGCCTGAGGTATACGATTTTTTTATGTACAATGAAAATGTCAATGATAATATACATTGAGTGACTTGACCTTCTGCGTTACATTGACTTGGCTATATATATATAAATATATATATATATACGACTTGTTTTGATGCCTCGCGGACGAATATACTGTATATCAGCGCTAAAGAAGTTGCAAACATGTAATGCATGGACAATGACAATACAATATCAATATATATATATATAATTAGATGTATATATAATATACATATATATGGTATACGAGTGACAGTGTATCATATAAAAGCTGAACTATATGTTTAAAGTCCACACGACGGCTTACAGGTGCTCGTTTTATTTGCAGCTGCAGTATAGGCCTGTGCGATATCTATGGGTAATTCTAATTAATGGAAGAAGGAGTTCGAGTCAAATTGGAACAGTATGTATATATATACACATATATATGTATATATATACATATATATTTATATATATATATACTTAGCCTGACCTGCAGTCGCCTTAATTGATCCGCATCTGATTATAATGGCGCTATATAAGTCTGATCAGTCGATATATTGAGGATTGTGCTATCTCTCTTTCGATGGTAAAATCTGGCGACCGAAATCCACATGTGTTCATATCGGATGGAAGACATCGCAGGAGGAAGAGGAGGAGAAGGAGAACAGCGGGAGTAAAATAAATTTCCTGTAACACGACACCCAATCAGCTACACATTCATCATAACAGTGTCACAATAGCTTATGTATATATATATTTTGTCATATATATATATATATATATCCTTTGTGATTTATATATATATATATATATATATATATATATATATATATATATATAGATCTATACATAGGCCTATATAAGATAGAGAGGCAGCTGCACGGGGAAGCGGACAGACAGACGGAAAGACAGACGACAGACAGGCAGGTATAGCAGAGGAAGAGAGATGAATAGAAACTGTATATGCCAAGATCTTTCCACGTGCACACAGGTCAGGTCAATAAGGGGTCATGAATATTCGTGAATTGGAGTGGGCGCTGTGACGTCATTGGCATTATCGGTCAGCGCTGCTGGCATCTGACAGATCAGTTGGATAACAGGCATTAAAACTGTAGGCTATGCAGTAACATCTATAAGAATATCTAATTTCACTATTATAGTAGGCTATAGTCCAAAGTTCGCATATATAGTTGTCGTTCATTGTAGATACAATTCTCGAAGTGAATGAAATTTAATAATACAGACCTATAAGGCAAAATGACACTAACAAGTCCATATGGCATCAGATATGAATAACTGGAAATACATATCTATATATACACACTAACGATAATTATAACGAGTCTTGTGTTTACTTCTCATGAATGACAGTAAAACAGATCTTCATTGCGACAACGTTAACAAGTTGACACATGCTGCAACGAAGATAACATGGACAATCATTAGGCCTATTAAAGCTAAATTAGGCCTATTAAAGCTTATTAACTTAATTAAATGCAGCAAATGTCTATAATAAATATGTATACCGTATACATAGCGCAAAGGGTCTTGTAAACTTAGTATGTATACGATAACTTGCTATATGGCGCCGACTCAAGATTCCTACTCAGAGGCGCTCCCGACTACAGCGCGGACACTGAAGCGGAGTTTCTCGGCAAAGCGTATGATCAATTACGATTAAAGGACGTGCCCAGGAGCCCTATACGTGGCGGTTTGAGATAGATTCGAACCCGCAACCTTCCGGCTCAAAGGTGCCAAACCTCATATGACCTCTATACTTCAGGGCCTCACAATATTCGTGCATGTCTCTGCAACTCAGAATATCTCTATGCTCACAGTCACTCTTAAACATGAATGAACCAAATAAAGCAAGTAAAGTTGCACAAAAGTTTCATCACTATAGCAATTAATGCTCCACTTTATATCAGCTTCATCTCAATATTGTAGCCATCTACTATAGATAAAAAACTATATTTAATCAAAAAAACTTTTCTATTATTCAAAATTGGACTCTTTGGACCTCTATAGCACCCCTTGTCCTTTGAACGCATCTCCCAAAATTTCAGTGCGCGAAAACTGGCTGAGTTAGATTTTCAATTGGCGCCTGTATACATGTAGACTATTATACAGCTGAATAGCCGTGAATATATATAGCTGATAATTAATGAGGTGATAGATCACAGAGAGGACGATGCCTTCCAAGTGAAAGACATGGAAAAGAGAATGGAGGAAGGGTCAATGAGACGAAAATGGAAGGGTCAATCATCGGTAATAATCGATGATGATCAAGACGTCCAAGGAGAAGGAGGAGGCCACCACCACGGTCCCACCGCCCGCCATAGAGGGAGACCCGTAGCCACCTGTCGGTCGCACGAAGAGGCGTTGATCCACCGTTCGAATCTCCTGCGGGTCGGAGGCAGTCGAGCACCTGTCAATCAACGGCGTGCCTCAGCCAATCGCGTCTGTCGACGGCGCCAAGCAACGACCGTGAGGCGGTGCGGCGTGATTGGCAGGCGGCCGGTCGAGTATCCTACTGGTCGGCGATTCGTTATCGCTGCTGGAGCGCCGTTGCCCCCTCTCGCCTCCGCCGACCGATGGATGGTCGGAGAGGAGGCGAAGTCCACGAACGGATAACTATATACGGGGCTGCTCGTCCGGACGCGGCAGCGGCGCTCTGACACCGACACTGGATCTGTGACTATATGCGTAGTAGTATTATTTAGACGGCATGAGCAGCGCCGTTGGATTTCCAGACACGACGACGACAAAGATCGGGTGGGAAGCCCCACGGATACGCTCAGCCCCTGGGGCCACGGTCAAGTAGCGCGACGACGATAACGACAACGACGACGACAGAGGCAGAGCTGCACCTCACGGTAGAGGTAGGAGAATTTCGTTCTTTAAATCCTTTTACAGACCACTGCATGCATTCTCGGTTTATTTTTAGAAGAGGGGGCTTGACCACCGTCCACGTCTCTTAAGGGGCGGTAGACAATTGAGGGGCCCCGAAACGGGCGCAATGAGACTGTATAGCGTGTGGCTAATATATTATATACCGTGCTGCCATGGAATGGTCGGACGTCAAAGGCGATGACTCGCTGCTGCAGCGTAAGCTTACAGGAAGCACGAGGAAAGCAAACAAGACGCCGCCGCCGATTCGACGTGTTATATTTGCATCGAATGACTATACGGCCCCGACTCTAATCTTCGAAACGCTTTTATTCGACGTCTGCGTACCGTAAGAAACACGGCGAGGCGTCGGCGGGGGCGCTCCATGCCAACACCGAACGCCACGGTTTCGACGCAGAGGCGGCGGCGGACTGTGTGTTTGTAGAAGGCGAAATAACAACTCGCGTCTACACCTATTAGGTTCGGGACAGTGCATCCCTGCAGTCTGCATGCCCGGAAGAATATCCATGCAAGTCGAGGCGGATGTTTGTAGAGCGGGTTGCGTAGTCGACAGGTTGGATACGCTGAAGGATCGTCCTCATTCGTTGGATCCATGGATATCGATGTACAAATGCATGTTCCACGTCCGATTCGCGTTCCGGTTCCGGTTACGGAGAGGAGCATGCAGCCCGTCGTATAGGCTTTACATTGTAGAGGTTAGGAACTTGCGATAGACGATCTGGTTGCTTGTTCATGGCAGCTTTATGACTCAGGCTAATTATTATGACGAGGGCCGAGAATCAACCGATATAAAAATTAGATTGGCTGAACTAAATGCAGGTAAAAGTCTGTATCAAACCTGCAGAGCTATATTACATTAAATAGGCCTGCATTATATCATTGCATTATATATTCTTACATTACACTGAACTAATGGGCCTCAAATCAGATTTTGAAGTGAATGCAAGGTGATTCCTTTCGTTGGCTGCACTGTTAAGTGCCAACATAAGCTGTTCATGATCACACTGTCGTTTGTTCATTCATTCATTCATTCATTCATTCATTCCGAAAACTTATATAGCGCCCCTTCAAGATGACTACTCAGAGGCGCTCCCAGCCACGGCTAAAAAGATAGGTCTTGAGCGACTGCAGTAGAAAGCAGGCAAATTAGATTGTTGCTGTTTAACGACGACACTTGTGCCGTATACCATAGCAAGGATGATTAGTGTCGCCCTCCTCCTTTATCCAGCCGTTGGGACTGGCACTGCAGTCAGAGTGCGAACATTGTATTGGTGGAGTTAGATCACTTTGCCCTGCATGCTTAACATTGCTTATGCTTCTTTAAATGCATGTTCGCTTCATTCTTCCCGACATCACCCGCGCCTTTAACATGAGCAATGGCACTCTGCAGCATGCACATCTGATCATTTGATAACTGGGCTCAGACCTCCCTTGGTCTAATACTATTTTGGACAACCTCTCTAACTAGACGCAGCGCTCGTGAATAAGCAGGCGCCCTGCGTTTGACTTTCGAGTATAGCGCTTTAGAAAAAAAGATTTCGATTACAATACGATATAATTTATACGAAATTATAAACTATATAATCTCAAATAACCATGCAGATAGCATATTGGACAAATTGTCATGCTTATTACAATTATAGACGGATCACAATAATTATAAGGAGATTTCTTCTTGGTATAAGCTTACATGTTTACGGACACTGTCGTATCGGAGATAATTAGTGTCGCCCTCCTCCTTTACCCAAACTTGGGACTGGCACTGGCAGAGAACAACCAACAATAAGGAGACTTATAAAGGGCGGACTGATTATGGCTGAATTGTGACACGCTGGCTCGAAAAGCAGAATGAATCGGGTTCAAAACTCGCTCGTCCCATGCATGCACAATTTCGACTCAGCCTTCTAATCGCGAGAGGGCGACACTAAAACGAGTAGCAGTCTCACTATATGCAGGTATACCCTAGGTGGCGGCGGACAGACCTGGCCACCTACCGCTCCAGACTCTAGCACGGCAAAAGGGACAGTTTTGAGTTTAATGAAAGAAAATATTTCAGAAAGAGGGAAGTAGACGTACTTATCATATTATATTATTATTTTACGTATAATTATATTGACACATTTCTTATAGACTGGTGACGATGATGATGGCTATAATAATTAGGATATGATGACGATGATTATGATGATTATTATGATAATGATGATGATAATTATGTTGATGGTGACGAGAAATCAGATGATCAACTTCTGGCTATAGTCAAATTGAGACTCTCGCTCCCCCTCTCACTCCCACTTTGTCTCTCTATCTCTCTCTGTTTTTCTCTGTCTCTGTCTCTGTTTGTCTCTTTTTCTGTGTCTTTGTCTCTGTCTCTGTCTGTCTGTCTCTCTCTGTCTGTCTCTATTCTGTCTCTCTATGTCTCTGTCTCTCTCTATCTCTCTGTCTGTCTGTCTGTCTGTCTCTGTCTCTCTATGTCCCTGTCTGTCTGTCTCTGTCTGCCTCTGTCTCTGTCTCTCTATGTCTCTGTCTGTCTGTTTCTCTATCTCTCTGTCTCTGTCACTCTATGTCTCTGTCTGTATGTCTGTCTCTGTCTGTCTCTATTCTGTCTCTGTCTCTCTATGTCTCTGTCTGTTTGTCTGTCTGTCCGTCTGTCTGTCTCTCTCTCGTTCTTCACCTTTCAATGTCTTCCAGTTGCCTTTCCATAAACTCTTCCAAAACCCAACTGATTTGGTTTGGCAATCCAGCATGTATACATGCCCTCTGCAATGTCTACATGCAATGTAGACACTGCATGTAGACGTATGTTGCACTATGTTCTCAATGCTGCGTGTCTTCCTCGCTTCTCTCACATCTGTTGTATACATTCACGACTGAATAGCTTCACTGGCTCCCTGTATACCTGCCCGATTATTCAAGGTTCTTGTTTTGGTTCGTAAGTCTCAATAATGGGTCTTGCTCTGAAGTATATATAGGCCTATACATGTATATCTATGTAATCTCATGCCTGTTTCGTCAACTCTCTGCCACATGCACTGCGTCATAATATATATTTAAAGATGGGCCACATCATGCATGCGTGCACTGGCAAGATTCTGCTATATATAGGCTATATTAACCATGCATCATCATCTGTGATTTACCATAGGTTAGATTATGTTGCCAATTAAGCATTTCTACATTTCAAGAAGGGAAACATTTTCCTAATGCCATGTATACACCTATTCATTCTTCACATATAATTATGCATACAGGGCTATATGGGACATTAATGGCTCGAGCGATTTGGTATAATTATATATGGTAAATTACTGATGTATTCCACCCACATGTCTTTATATTCTCATAAAGAAAAGCTTTTCTGCTGTGATGCGGTTTATGCATGCAAGAGCTCAACATTAATTTCTGTAGCGCAGTTGAATTAAATATACATGGTTTAGGCCTACAGTCGCAGTCCCATGACGAGTGACGACATGGGTGAAGGGCTGTAGGCCTATAGGCATATATGCTGAGCGGAGATACATGTTTGTGCGTATAGACCTATAATCCTATATATAGGCCTGTACTTATCCATGGATGATAATCGTTGACTGCGTCAGGCCTATATAAATTATCTACGGACATGGCCAAGACATACGAGGCCTGTTCCTAATCTACCTGTCAGAAGTGGCATGCTTGTTTACGAATTGCCGGTGAATTCATGATGGATGATGTTCAGCAATTTCCGACAGTCAGCAAATCAGGAGGGGGATTTGGCAGAACTGCGCATGCGCACGAGACGTTTTGTCGTCCGTTGCTCGGATATTCATATTCTGGCGCTATATAAAATGAATCCAGCGAAAGAAGCCCAATTGCAATTTCCTTTTGCGTCAGGCATGCAAAAGGCCTATAGCAACATAAATATCTGATTCAGGGCAAAGCTCTGCAAGCCATGCACGGTAACCTGGAACTCTCCATCCGTCTTCGATAAACGGGAGATAGAGGGGTGGGAGTGGGTGGGGTGAGAGATACGACCAAAGCCGTGTATACATCTCTCTCTCTCTCTCTCTCTCTCTCTCTCTCTCTCTCTCTCTCTCTCTCTCTCTCTCTGTCTGTCTGTCTGTCTGTCTGTCTGTCTGTCTGTCTGTCTGTCTGTCTCTGTCTGTCTGTCTGTCTGTCTGTCTGTCTGTCTCTCTCTCTCTCTCTCTCTCTCTCTCTCTCTCTCTCTCTCTCTCTCTCGGGCAGGCTTAATAGACGCACGCACCGCGACCTGCTGCATGCATTTGCTTTCACCAGCGGACGATGTTCATGATGCGCTGTGGGCCACTTTCTGGTAATTAATTGGCTCAAATTAGAAGCAGCTTTTAATGCCATATAGTGTTTTTCTGTTTTATTTATAACAATAATTATGCGCAATATGAGGCCAGGGATTGTATGATGCTGTTGTTGTTATTTCAACGCATCTCATTATCATGTGTGTTTTTATACTGCAGTGATTATAGTGTACAAAAATAATTGCATGCATGGACGGATTGGACGCCCCTCATCTGCTCAGGTGTGCTGGCCAAACAATTGGCAGGACGGTATAGAGATTTGAAAATAAGTGCTTGGACGGCATAGAGATTTGAAAATAAGTGCTTGGACGGCATAGAGATTTGAAAATAAGTGCTTGGACGGCATAGAGATTTGAAAATAAGTGCTTGGACGGCATAGAGATTTGAAAATAAGTGCTTGGACGGCATAGAGATTTGAAAATAAGTGCTTGGACGGCATAGAGATTTGAAAATAAGTGCTTGGACGGCATAGCGATTTGAAAATAAGTGCTTGGACGCCGTCCATGACCGTTCTGCCACATTTTAGGCACTGCATATCAGTCACGTTGTCAATTTTGAAACCAATTTTGCAGGCGAAAAAAACACTAGCTGTTTATTTCGGCAAGATTTACATTTAGATTTCATTTGCAAATTTTGTATCACAGCTCAGCAATTCTGACCGTTAAATGAGACTGAGACATTGCGTGAATCAGCTTAAAAGAAATGCATTTGTATGTGCACTTGTTAGTTTGTATGTGCACGCTTGTTAGTCTGTATGTGCACTTGTTATAGCGCCCTTTCAAGCTATCAAAGGCGCTCACGACTGCAGCGCAGACACTGCATCGGAGTTTCACGCCGAAGCCCAGAGCAATTTTGAGTGAAGGACTTTCCCAAAGTCCTTATACGCGGCGACTTGAGGTGGATTCGAACCTGCAATCACCCGGCTGCAAGGCAACGAACATACCCACTACACCACCGCGCCCCACTCATAATGTGTCACTTATTATAGGCTTATTAGCTGTCTTTACTCTTCGCCGATGTTCGCATTCTGATATGCAGCGCCAGTCTCAAGCCTGCATGGAAAAGGAGGAGGGCAACATTAATCAGCTTTCTATGACACAATAATATCGTTAGCCAGCAACAAGCATCGTCTTGAACAAGATTAAGGTGCACTCGTTAAATATGAGTGAGCGATTAAGTGAGTAAAAGAGGAATTTGCTTGAGCTATAGAAATTCAAAATAACAAAAGTTATGTCACTGTTTTTGACTTTGTTTATGTGTTCCATGCAGTCAGGTATAACTCATTCAAATATCGAACGTGTTACTGCTTTTCAGGGAAATCAAGAAAAGTTACTTGAATCGGATAAAATTCAGAGAATAGTAAAAGGAGAAGAAGGAGAAAGAGGAGAAAGAGGAGGAGAAGGAGAAGTGGGAGGAGAAGAAAGAGGAGTAGGAGAAGGATGAGCATGTCGTCCTTCCATCCATCGTTCATGGATCCGCTCAAGCTGAGTCCGGTGCACCATCATCACTCGTCCATGACGGACTCGAGTCTGCAGTCAATGATGCAGAACCAAGGCAGCCACCAGCTCGCCCCGCCGCAGTCCAACGGCTACCTTCCCCATCACATGGCTGGCTACCCGCGCAATTTCATCTTCCCTCCTCCACCGCCACGGGACCACGTCCCCTCCCTGGCCGATCCCTCTCCCTACGGCGGCATGTTCGGACCCACCGGCGCCACTCACTCCGTCGATTCAGCCTCATCGCAGCTGCTTTTCCACGGCTTCTCCGACGTCGCCTCGCAGGCTCTGACGGCGGCCGGGCCAGGATCCGGTCACTTCGGTTCAACCGTCCCATCGGCAGGTCAGATGCGCCTGCCAGGGGAGATCTACCCGACGACGGGGCGTAGCTGCTCCGACCAGTACCCCGTGCCAAGTCCCCGGGGCGGCGGCGGGGTCGGCCCCCCGACAGTCGACTCGTTCCACTCCTCGAACACCGGTTTTCACCACCACCACCACCATCACCACCTCAGCCCTGCACATCCGTTGAACCACCCGATGACGCAGCTCAACCAGATGAACAACGTCATTTCCGGTCCGGGAGCCTTCTTCCGCTACATCCGGGCACCGGCGATCCGCCAGGAGTTGTCGTGTCTCTGGTTCGAACCCTCTCCTCAGACGAGCGACCATCCTCTGAAGCCGTGCAACAAGATCTTCTCATCGATGCACGAAATCGTCACGCACATCACCGTCGAGCACGTCGGTGGACCGGAACAGAGCAACCATGCGTGCTACTGGCAGAACTGCAGTCGAGGTCTGAAGCCGTTCAAGGCCAAATACAAACTGGTCAACCACATCCGAGTCCATACGGGGGAAAAACCGTTTCCATGTCCGTTTCCGGGATGTGGAAAAGTCTTCGCACGCAGCGAAAATCTAAAGATTCACAAAAGAACGCACACCGGTCAGTGTTATAATTATTATAATGCGATCAGCAAGATCTTCACCATCATTAGCATTATCATAGAGTACAATAATAATAATAATAATAATAATAATAATAATAATAATAATAATAATAATAATAATAATAATAATAATAATAATAATAATAATAATAATCATAGATGTAAAAAACGATGAAATTAAAATAAAAAACGGTAAAAAACGACGTTTTTTTCAAAAAAATAAAAAACGACAAAAAAACGATAAAAAACGGAAACGGAAAATAATTTGACTTTGCTACATCTAAAACCGCATTTTACCCTTGAAAACCTTGATTAGGAACCTACTACACGCAGGCTATCTCTTAAATGATGATGTTAAACGATGAAATAATGACTTTAGTTAGCTGAATCCTTGAGAGTTGGCGGAAAACATAAGGAATGTCAGAAAAAATTAAAATTAAGTGAAATAATAACAGAAAGTAAATGAATAAATAAAGATAAAGAAATAATAAAAAACGATAAAAAACGATGGGAAAAATAAAAAACGAAAAAAACGACGTTTTTTGGGAGAGAATAAAAAACGGAAAAAAACGTTTTTTACAACTATGATAATAATAATAATAATAATAATATCAATAGTAATAATAATATTAATAATATTAATAATAACCATAGACATTGGCGTCATCGTCATTGTCATCATCATCATCGTCATAATTGCTATCGCCATCCATAGGCATAAGAGGCGAGGGTCTATAGGAGGGCAAATGCCCCAAAATTTCGGACGTCTGTTTTTTCGGGCAAGGCAGACTCGGATAAATTGTAAAAAAGCTAGAAATAGTATTTTTCACAAGATTTGAACCCGGTGACTAAAAGAGATCCTCAGCTGTCTTTCTGGGAAATTTCAGGCAAGTCTGTTTTTCGGGCATGCAGACCCGGGAAAATGGCTTTAAAAACCTAGAAATAAAAAAATAGTATTTTCCACCACGATTTTTATTTTTCGGGCAGACGTAAAATCTTGACTCCACACTGATGAAATCTCCCGTACGCCTATGTCGCCATCGTCATCATCATCCTCTTCATCATCCTCTTCATCATCCTCTTCATCATCCTCTTCATCATCCTCTTCATCATCCTCTTCATCATCCTCTTCATCATCCTCTTCTTCACCTCTTTTGCCTCTCCTTACTTATTCATCCATGCAGATGTCTTTTATAGGTACTCCCCAGTCCCCATTTATCTTCGTCATCATTTTCTCTCTCGTCTCCTTCTCCCCCTTTCTTCATCCTTATCCGCCTCTTTCTCCTCCTTCTCATTGTCTCCATTGTCGTCTGTATTAAGTCTTATCGTGTACCAAACGTCTCCCCCCCCCGTCATCTTCATTCGCACGGCTGATGCATGTCTTCGTCTGAAACGTAACAAGGTTCACCCCTACTTAATCGCCGTCCTATTATTTGCGTTGCCATGGTTACTCTGTCCCGTTTGGCTATAGAGTGTGACCTTGACTTATTTCCGGTTCGTTTCCATGGTTACCTTGTCTATAGGTGTCAGCGTGACCTCTCCACTTGGCAACTCTTCAGTGCGCAATTATTGCATAACTGTATTTCGTGCACTAATGTGATGCAATTGCAAAGTTTTAGTTGACGTCTTCAATACATATGCAGAATTTGCAGATGCAGATATTTTGATATGCAGGTTGCGTTCTTCGGTTGCGTCGTGTAAAGTTGTAAACGCTGCAGCAAATGGTTAATGTAATAATGTATCTTTTTGCCTGTGAAAATGTTTTGAGATCGCGATCTCTGCACATGCCATGCTTTCGTGAATTCTGAATGGGCATACATGCATGTTCAATTGGAGGGGGTCATTTTCATGGGGGCGGGAGGGGGTAACAACTAAACGAGTTGTGGAAATGCCATGATTTGTAATGTAATCATTTGTTACATGAGGAAGTCACGTGCAACTCTGTTCAATCTGAAAATTTTCTGAACTCTGGTTTCCCGTGCTCCAAAAGTGGTTATGCCAAAAGTTACACACGCATGAGTGCCATATTTACCATATTTACACGGCTGGTATTGGTGGAGAAAAACCTGCAGGCTGCATGCAGTATTGAATTGCATGAGGAAATGTATGAATGTATATATAATCAGCGAAAGATGATCGGATCCAATAAGACTGCATGCATGGGAGTTGCCGGTTCTCCGAATTAAAACACCTTGCAGTTTGTTTATTCACCTTGGCCACGTTTATTGGTCCTGCATGCCAGCGTAAGCTTATACAATGTATACCTATATGTTAGACTTCATTAGCAATATTAACTGCATTTTTATAGCTTATATTAAACTTTCACGCATTAAAATGCAATTCAGTTGACTTAATTAGAAATGCCTGTTGAGATATATACAGACGAGTAGTAGGCCTATAGTCTATTTGCATGGGGTAGCCTATATTTAACTGATGCCAATGAAAGGTGATGTAAAAACAACGATCAATTATTATTATTGTATGAAGACTATAAAATCGCAAGTTGATATAACGAAATGCACCGCAAATCTTAGTGATCTAAGCTATTGGTGATTTTTGCAATAACCATAATTATAGGACTGAGAAGAGACGTTATATATATATATATATATATATATATATATATATATATATATATATATATAGGATGGCACTATAGGAATGAGACTATGAAAAACGAAGCTGCAAATTCTCAACATCACTCTTATTTTTTGTCTCTATTGCATCCACTGCAAGTAGCATGTGCACGTTAATTTCCGAGGCTAATTGGGTACAGAGGGATTTCCAGCCTTTCTTAATTCTTCCCTGTCGCCCTTTCTAACCTCTGACTCCCTCCCTCCATCTATTATACGTTCAGAAATACACTTCAAAGGTGCAGTATAGTAAACTATCCTTATATAGACGCCATTTGCACCATTTGGAAATCGTTTGTAAGAACTTTATTTTGGCAATGAAGCGTGTAATTTGCCCTTCTCCTAAGTGCACGGGCTCTATTGTACGACGTGCTTACATATATAAGGAGTGCAGTAAATTTAAGCTTGTACATTAAATTACAGAACTACTAATTGGTCTGTAATTATATTGCGCTTTGAGACAGTGTCAGGGCGGACACCTGGCCATATACACAGGGTGGCTCAAAAAATGCCTCACCAGCAAAAATGCAATTTCTCCGCAACCAGTCGAGATTATTCTATGAAAATAGCAGGATTTATAGAGGAACAATTTTGCAACAATTCCTGAAAATACCAATAATGAATTTGCATTACTTCAGAAGTTACAGCTGTTTAAAAACATTTTTCCATTTTATCAAATTTCCGCGGAATCACGTTCCAATACATGTGATTTCTGTAAGATTTCTTTGCAAATTACAACACACAAAATGATAATGTCATACAACCTCACTAAGAGCTATAAAATAGCTGTTTATGAAGCAAGCTGCTATAGTATTGGGTGATATTTTATATATTGAGGTCATATGTTCCTTAGGATGATGCCTATTCATGCCGTTCATTCATTCTATGGTCTTGTACAACTGTTCTTCAAGAAATCTACTCAGGAGCGCTCCCGACCCTGCCACTTTTAGAGCAACCAGACTGGAGTGATTAATGCATTTACAGAACATTGTCATTAGTCAAAATAATATAGTTCAACTACTACATAATTCGTATTATTGTTATACGTGGCCTTATACAGAAACGGTTGCAAAATGCAGGTATAAGGAGTAAGATAAAGGTCAACGGTTCCCCGGAAGACATTCCGGTCATCCCCCCAAATATGCTCCACTAAATCGAGAGATGTTCTTATAGCGGCACTTAATTACATAGAACAGAGAGTACTAAATCAATGCAGAACAAAGGAGAGTATACCCTCAAAAAATAGCCCGTATACTATTGACCACAGACCCACAGTATAGGCCATAAGAAATTTGGTGATAAGAGACCTCAATATCTGCAGCCTTAATTGAAGTGGACTATACATTATAGCAACCAAACTCAAAGAAACCATAAGAATTTTCCGCCGTATACATATATCGCCTACAGTTTTTTTTTATTCAACTACAAAAGTCAACCTCTTTAATTCTCAACTTCTGCATCGGTATACCCTGGTATTGCGCATTCTGATAGGCCTACGCATGTGTAGGCCCACAGTGTACACGACATGCTTTAAATGCTATGGGCGTGTTGAACGACGAGCCAAGTGTACAGATGCGTGAAAACACCTTTTTTAGTTCAAAGACTTCGATTTATAGACTGACAGCTCGAGCCACCTCTGAGATTGAAGCCCCTTGATCCTCGCTATGCATATCCTATAGACCGCTAGGCCAAAACGGGAATAGAGCGATATAATGATGCATCACACACATTACCACACCAGGTGGTGACCTAGTATCAGAAGCACAGTGTATAAGGGGAATGTACACTATATGTACACTCCATGCATATAGGTCAACTGCAAACTCAACTATTATGTCAACTATACATATATTATGGGGTGACGAAAAACACTATAGTTAGGTATGCATGGGGGGAGATGAAAATACAATCAATGTTAAATGAGAGGTATTATACTATTATAAGAACAGAAAATACTCTAGTTAGAATGGCATACATAGGCCTAGGATTGCAATTGGAGAGCCTCTGTTAAAACTTAAGACTGCAAACTGCCAATAATTCTAAGTCTATTTCATACCCTAAAAACCTGATTTCAGTTTACCTCTTTCGTGATTTCACATTATAGGCTATAGGCCTACGGTAGGCTTTCTGATCAAGAAAGAATGATTGATTCACATTCTTACAACTAATGATAAAACAGGTGAAACATGCATACAAGATTAAAAGTCAGCTAAAGTCTCAGTATACATATTAATGTCTAAAAAGAAAGTAAAAGAAAAGCCACTTATAATATAGGCCAATAGCTGGATTTAGATTAGTCTAACTGGTTCATGACAACTCGGCGAGTTAATTTTTCATACTGAACGATTTTTTATAATAGGCCTATCTGTTTAGATATCTAAAAGCTGTTTTGTGTTATCATTTAAAATTCGTTTAGACAGTGTAGTATATATCCTAAAAAATTCAGGAAAGCGTCGGTACTAGCCAATTAATTTTTGCAATAAGGATTTTTTCTCTCCATATGGAAAATTTTTTGTTGCAGGCCTTTATCATCGTTCCATCTTATTATAAAGTGGTTTTGCCTGGGAGTTCATTGTCACCATATAATTACCCAGAAGCTTCTACACCCTCTAAGCAACCGATCTGAATTTCTGTCCTTTCCCGGTCGCCTTCCCCCTCTCGTCCGCATTTCCCTTTCCGACATGAGTTTTGGCTATTTTTTTAGAATGTCCATTGTTTTTCACTGGGTTTAAGTTGTTTAGGCTACGGCAAGAACCCCTAACCATATCCTGTTCATTTTTAAAAATTCTCCTTTACATGTATGACTTTTTTGCATGTCCATGTCTTAGTATTTCTTCAATATGGATGAATTGATCTGTCTTAGACGTGTTTAATAAGTTATTATACATCGTCATCTTGATAATTTGGTTGCTTCAGCAGCTTCAATAACCATGCATGGTTTAGTCTTCTGTTCTATAATCAGTATCATCTATAATTAATGATTGTAGTTATGATAAATATAATTGCACTGTTCCGCTGTGGTGTGAATAGATCGGTGTCGTCAAAAAATCAAAGATTACTCAAAGCAGCCTCCATTTATTTTAGTTTGAGTCCCATATCAGCCCCCACTCCCCCTCCTCCCACAACGTGTTGGCTGGATTCTGCATGCTTGTGAGATGACGAGAGTGTAGTAAATTCAACTGGAGAACCAAATGCAACTCATCTGCTAACAGTTTGCATTTGACATTTTTGAGTATTTTACTCATTGCACCATCACCAACTTCCCTCTCATTGCTATGCATGTATTGTATGTATTGTATGTATGTATGTATGTATGTATGTATGTATGTATGTATGTATGTATGTATGTATGTATGTATGTATGTATGTATGTATGTATGTATGTATGTATGTATGTATGTACGAGCATGTGTATGTACGTATGTATGTATGTACGTATGTATGTATGTATGTATGTATGTATGTATGTACGTATGTATGTACTATACATGTATATGTATGTATGTATGTATGTATGTATGTATGTATGTACGAGCGTGTGTATGTACGTATGTATGTATGTATGTATGTACGTATGTATGTACTATGTATGTATGCATGTATGTATGTATGTATGTACGTATGTACTATATATGTATGTATGTATGTATGTAATATGTATGTATGTATGTATGTATGTATGTATGTATGTATGTATGTATGTATGTATGTATGTATGTATGTATGTATGCATGTATGTATGTATGTATGTATCATAATGTATGTATGTATGTATGCAACTATGCATGCATGCATTGAGAGAGAAGCTGTTTACATGCCAAGCGACGAGAACAGATGGTCAGCAAAGCATGATTTGTGTCAGGTATACAATGGAGATAACTTTTAATTAAAATTAATATATATATATATATATGTTGATTGTTTATTGTCTTTTGTCTTGGTGTCTGCATATATTACAGGAGAGAAGCCATTCCGTTGTGAGTTCGAGGGATGTGATCGTCGTTTCGCCAACAGTTCCGACCGTAAGAAGCACTCGCACGTCCACACGAGCGACAAGCCATACAACTGCAAGGTTCACGGTTGCGACAAGAGCTACACCCACCCCTCTTCCCTTCGCAAGCACATGAAGGTCCACTGCAAGTCCCCTCCACCCCCATCGTCCGCTCCCCCAACGTCCTCCAACTCCGACTGCGGCAGCAACAACCTGAACAGCAGCATCGAAAGCGCCGATAACATCGACATTAAGTCACCGCGCAGCACTCCTGCCGCTAACACCGCCCCTGACCACCACCACCACCATCACCACCATCACAATCCGCAACACACACCGACCAGATCCATCAGTTCCGCCAACGCCGGAAGTAGGGGTGTTCTATCCGCTTCCGGTCTGACGTCACGACTCAATCTGACCGGAAGCGGAAATAGAAACGTCGTCGGATCCGTGGCTGGACTCGAGCATTTCGGATCGACGATGATGACGTCGTCGAGGACTGAACACGCCAGTAACTTACACTATCCGGCCAACTTCAGCGAGTGGTACGTGTGCCAAGGGGGATCGGGGAATCCGCTGTCTGCAGGGGGGCCCGCCGTGGGTCAACAACTGCCGGGGATAGGTACCCACCACCAAATGATGCCGTCATGGCACCAATCAGCCATAGCGCAATATTGACATTGTTGTTATTGATTAATTAATATATTATACATTATTAACACGAAAAATCACTGGAGTTATATTATATATATACATGTAAAAACACGTTATTATAATAATAATATATTATAGACTATTATTTTATCTATTTGTGTACATAAATACAAGCTTTTTTATCGCAACGCTTTGTAAGATATATACACTGAGAATTTATGTGTATACCCGTGCGTGCGCGGACTACATGTGAAAGGCGCTTGTAAATCTACACCAAATATGGCGGCGGCGGCGCATGTGTGACTGTGTTGGTGTGTGCTTGTAATTATAATGCCACAAATCTCGAAAGACAGGAGATGAACAGACGTTGGCACTAATCATCATTTTAATTAAACATTTTTAATTAAACAAACGCTGGCATTCCGTTTTGCTATAAATTGTGTAAGCTTATAAAACGCTATACGTGTGAACCACATGTTCCATATATAAATTCAAGAGCTGCTGTTTGTTGTATAAATTAAGATACTTGCCACGCATGCATGTTATTACATCCACCTGCACGCTCTTATTTTGCACTTAGAATCTCTGTATAGCATGTGCGTATACGTATACACCGTCGGAATTGCTTAGTACTTAACCCTTTAACAACCAACGTGTACTAAAATACACTGAAAACATATGTAGCTGGTCGTTAAAGGGTTAATGCAAATTGCCATGTCTGCTATTGCCATTGACAGAAGAAATCGTTAGGCGCTGCCTCAATATATCGCAATGGTCTGTTTTGCATACAGAAGTGACTGAAATTATCTGTTTTCCAAGCTGTCGTTTAACTTTTACTGGCGTGTGTTTTAAAGATTTTTCCAACTACTATAATAATTATGCGCTCGCTCTCATCCTTGTTCGGTTAATGTAATTAATATTAATGATAAAGACGAAGGCACGTTTCTCAGAGCTTAAAATACCTGCTGATATAATTGTTGAAAATAAATTTCAGGCCATATATATAATTACACGTTTGTCGTTCATTAATCTTTGTAAAATCTAAGGAGGTGATGGGTGACTAATCGATTATATAATTGTATCGAGTAACTAAACGATTTTATTTTATCGATTAACTGATCGATTATATTCTATCGATAACCTAATCGAGTTTATAGAACCGATTAACTAATCGATTATATTGAACCGATTAACTAATCGATTATATTTTATCGATTAACTAATCGATTATATTCTATCGATTAACTGATCGATTATATTGAACCGATTAACTAATCGATTATATTTTATCGATTAACTAATCGATTATATTCTATCGATTAACTGATCGATTATATTGAACCGATTATATAGCTAATCGATTATATTTTATCGATTGCTGATCGATTATATTCTATCGATTAACTATTCGATTACATTGAACCGATTAACTAATCGATTGGACAAACAGATGATTCTAATTGTAATTGATTAGCTATACAACATTTTGATTAGGCTATATTTATATATTACAATTACCAAACTTCAGTAGATTATTCCAATTCTTTTCGATTATAAGCAGTTTATACAAAATTAATCTTGACAATCTCTTATTTTTATACCCTATCTATAAGTACCCAAGTGTCGAAATGTATAGCCTGAAGAGCATAATCTCTGGAACAGCAGCCACTAAAGTAAAAGACAACCGAATGACGTAATACAAAATGTCTAATAATGTAGCGAGGCGAGTGTATATAGTCTGTTATGCCAATCCGCCTTTGTATACAAAATTGTCTGTCAAAATAGGCGACAATGTGTGCACTTTGACAATAAATAGATTATGTCCATGCATTTTCTGGCGACATGTAGAGCCATGTTTATCGTTTGCGTCAAAGGACATAGGCTATATCCGAAATCCGACCGCAATGTTGAAACGGTCGAACTATAACTATAACTATCAGAGATAGGTTACAGATATTTTTGCCTGTCGACTGTCCTACTTGTTGGGATCTACATCAGATGCAGTTCTACCATCTGCAGAGGAACTGCTGTGCCATGCAGCATGCAGGCTATAGGCGGTGAGCGTAACCGTGGGCTGCAGTGCATGGGCTTCTTCAGTGGGGGCGCCAGGATTTCAGTTTGGGGTTTTTCATCCACCTAAATTTCTTTTGTCTTTTGTCATTTGGTCGAAATCTCATGAAAATTTTCCATTTCGAAATCTCATGAAAATTTTCCATTTCGAAATCTCATGAAAATTTTCCATTTCGAAATCTCATGAAAATTTTCCATTTCCAAATCTCATGAAAATTTTCCATTTCCAAATCTCATGAAAATTTTCCATTTCGAAATCTCATGAAAATTTTCCATTTCGAAATCTCATGAAAATTTTCCATATCGAAATCTCATGAAAATTTTTCATTTCGAAATCTCATGAAAATTTTCCATTTCGAAATCTCATGAAAAGCTACCATTATCATCCGCCAAAATTTCTGACGACTTGTTTTATTCATTTGGTCCAAAATTTCTGACTACCTTTTTTAGTCGTTTAGTCAAAATCTCATAGATATGTCATGTTTCTTAGGAGGGGGGCGCTAAACGTGGAGATATTTCATTTTTACATGTAACAAACTGATGGACTTATTTTGGGGGCTTAGCCCCCTACCCCCTCTGGCGCCGCTACTGGGCTTCTTCAGTTTGGACTGAAATTGTTGTCTGTCCCACAGTCCAACGCGCATCTGGAACATGAGCATGAATCGGTCAACTGTCAACTCTGAGGCTCTGAGCCGTACTGCGTATAGGACGACTTCTAAGGGCCCATACGGGGTCATCCATATATTACTCACGCAAAAATTGCATTTTGATATTCCCCTGATGCAACTCGTACATTTGGCAGATTCCCCCACCCTATATGCGAACGTATAAATAAGTCCTCCGTCCTTCCCTCACCCCCGTTTACAAAAGTTAATTAGCTAATTAAGTCGTCTATATATAAACCATTTTTTAGATCTGAGCAGAATATAACAATGTAATCAAAAGGCCATCAATTGGACAACTACAATGTAACACAGAGTTATATACATAGGATGTCATAGGTTAACGAGGACGTCATAATATTATAATCAAATATTTATTTGGCGCGCGTACATTTTGTCGAGATCCATCCCCCACCCATATGCACGGGGTACGTAAATCGCCTAAATTCGGTCACCCCTACTCTCCTCCCTGCGTTCGTAGTCTGTGGCCAGCCCATGCATAAGAGGGCACACATCACTATGCGCGCTCTGGGCCTCTGAGTTCTCACCTGTCTGTTCTGTTAGTTGTTAAGATACAATACAATGCAATACAACTGCAATTTACTAAAATGCCCTCCCTACAAAGATCGGAAAAACGTGGACAGTGAACCATGTTTAGTGAGGCGGAGAGTAACCATGGAGCGAGACGTGACCAAGAACTTGGTCTTTCACTGTTTCACAGCACGTCAACTTATGATACTATAGAGTCAATGTATAGTCATTGGTCACACGAGACTGTGTAGTCACTGTAGTGTGTAGCCTACATACAGGGTGCCATGGGTCGTAAAAAAGTAATCCCTACGGTTTTTTGCCAATATCTTGGTCAAAAATAAGAATCATTCAAATCAAGTTTGACGGGCTTATTACCCGGCTTAAAGATAATTCATATATATATATATATATATATATATATATATATATATATATATATATATATATTATCTACACAGTTAGCCAAATTTCATACAAATATTTGGATCAGAACAAAAGTTACATCACTTTTAGTGAGTCCACCTACCGTTTGTTCACGATCAAAAAACGTAACGCAACAAAAAGTAACAAAAAAGATTTTATTAAGTCAACTCTCGAATAATTGTACATGGTGTATACCATCGCAATTGTTGCTGCAGTTTTAAAACAGCTGCATGAGGGCATAAACCCCGGCACATGCAGAGAATGAAGGAGGAAATCTCAATTTGAAGGCTCTCGCAAACATGTAGAACAAAACAACGGATTCAAGTTCATGATTTATGAATGCGGCGCATGCTGTAGAACAGTGTAGATTGTAGAACTTCTGATCAACGTATGCACACAAACCTATGTAAAAAACTATGCATGTATATGCGTGCATGCATGCATGCATGCATATATGTATGTATGTATGTATGTATGTATGTATGTAATGTATGTATGTATGTATGTATGTATGTATGTATGTATGTATGTATGTATGTATGTATGATTGTATGTATGTATGTATGTATGTATGTATGTATGTATGTATGTATGTATGTATGTATGTATGTATGTATGTATGTATGTATGTATGTATGTATGTATGTATGTATGTATGTATGTATGTATGTATGTATGTATGTATGTATGTATGTATGTATGTATGTATGTATGTATGTATGTATGTATGCATGCATGCATGCATGCATGCATGCATGCATGCATGCATGCATGTATGTATGTATGTATGTATGTATGTATGTATGTATGTATGTATGTATGTATGTATGTATGTATGTATGTATGTATGTATGTATGTATGTATGCATATTTGAATACGGACACGCGCTTTTGTGTCATGAATAAGCCTACAATTTGCGTTCATTTCGGCTTCCTGCAGATGAGAACTATGGGGTATATATTTTATAGAGAATCATCACTTTCATACACCCATAAGAGCAGTGTCTCTTTCTTGCGATGTCCAAGCCTCCCGAAACAGACTACAGACTACGAAAAATCAAGTGCTTTGCACTGACTCGGCTGAAGGTATAGGCCAGGCCTACGTTCTTTCCAATCTACAAAGCGCAGCTATGCTATTCATTCAAGTATTTACATAGCGCCTCTTCAAGGAAACTACTCAGAGGCGCTCCCGACTCCAGCACGGCCAAAGAGAACAGTTTTAAGTGCTTATATGATATATGGCAAGTCTCTCATTGAAAGCAGACTGCGCTTTTTGTGAGATCCTTAAAAGAACTTCTGCACCTCGCTGCAGACGTGTCCATAATTGTAGGCAATATGCCCGTATTATACATTTAATGGCTGGATGAGTGTATAACTGAATACATACTTTCTGCATACTTGTAAGTTTATATAGGCCACGTGTATTTATTTGTGTAAATGAGTGCGTATACACGACGTAAAGCCTATAGGCTAAGTGCATGCTCTTAAACGTTTAAAGCAAACACGAGTCTATAGGCTATATGCAGTCTAAGCTTACGCTGTTTAGAGGTGCAAACAATACACGTGCACGACGGGGAGCGAAAGGTCCCTCTGTGCAAGCGATCTTTATTCGACTGAGAGTTTAAACATCTGTAGGTCCATGAACGCGTCCGTTCCTTTCTCATAATTATAACATAATGTATCAAATGATCGCGCGTTGAAAACGTGGTCGAAAATCGACCGAAAAATATAGAGACGCGCGATGAGTTATAAATCACGGTCGCGCCGCCATCTTGTTTGTTGTTCCTTGGTTCTGTCAAGCAGAGCCATTATCGCCATTTTCTGGGCGCGTTTTTGTCCCGACTTGAGTGCGACGATTACAGTGAAATGCAATAAAATTATCTTTCTTTGGCGCGTAACGATCCGGTTAGGACCCAAAACAAAGCCGACGTTTCTCGTCGAATCGATGCTCGCGCCTTCCTTTTAGGACCGTCCATCCGCCCTTCGGAGACGTGTCTGCATGCAGTACATGTGCGCCGTCGTCTCGAGAAAGAGCGTTCGTCTGAATAGCAAGGTATGTACGGCGCACTACTCCTTCAACGGCGGTGTCCGGGCAGAATGGATCAATTATCGTCTGGCAGTGTTGCTGCTGATGGGTCGCAGGATCAGTTCAATAGAGACGCTTATAATACAAGCGTGCATCTTCTTCTTTTAATAGCTGCTTCTTCTTTTTATGTAGCTGCTGCAGTGTTGTAACTGAAGATCATCGACGACACGATTTCACACGCATCTTGCTCTCTGACCGAGACGCACTTTATGGACTTCAAAAGAAGCAAGCGTCCGACGAGCTTAAAGACACCTCACTGGTGTGTGTGTGGGGGGGGGGAGGGAGTTATATGCATTGCGTTAAAATGATGTAATGTGGGCAAATGCAATGTATACATAACATTGCAATCGCCTCTATTAAAGTGCTGTATATAATTCTATCATAAGGAGAAAATTACAACGTTTCTTGACTCTAACTTCAGGAGATTATAATGAAAGGCGTTCAAACATGGCTGACCGGTCTAATACATGCTGCCATAATAGTGCCATATCATTTTAACTCCCCCACTGGTTGCACTCTCGTAGTGTCAGTCCCAAGCCTGGATAAAGGAGGAGGGCATCACTAATGATCTTTGATATCACACATGCAGTGACCTGAAACTGAAACTAATACTGTATACTAAATTACTAATGCTTCAGGTGAATCGATCTGTTGCATGGAAAAAATTATCTCTGAAGTTATCTCAGTTTGCATCGGGCGTCACGTGTCGTGCACGGTTGATCATGATCATATGGACCTCACTCACGGAGCCTGCATGTGGTTCACTGGACCCTGCAGCAGCATGCCAACCATAGCTTTAATTTTCCATTGAGCTAACATGCTTTCGAGCGCAGCATTATAAACATATATCTCTGCATGGTTAAGTATATGAGCATGAATCCATGTAATATCCAATGGGAATAATATAGACTCTATATAATTGGGCTATATATATATATACAATTGTACATATAGGCTATATATATAGGCCTATATGCGTGGTGTACATATATATATAATTATATAAATATATATGTACACGGTGAAGCGTGGTGTTATTCAATGTGCGCATGCTGTTTGATTGCTTCTATATAGCCTATAGAGATCGTATATTATTTGCTTAGCCGACTGCAGTAACCACCCGAAATTGGCCATACGTCAAGGAGCCAGACTGTCATGCATCAATTACAACAGACCCCACTGTCTGTTCCTGTCTCTCTGTCTCTGTCTGTCTCTTTCCGTCTGTTTTTCTCTCTGTATCTGTCTTTCTGTAAATCTGACTCTCTGTATCTGTCTCTGTCTCTGTATTTGTCTCTGTCTGTCTCTGTCTGTCTGTGTCTGTTCCTGTCTGTATGTCTCTGTCTGTCACTGCCTATCTTTCTTCATATCTATCCGTCTCTCTGTCTCTGTTTCCATCAGTCTCTGTGTCTGTCTCTGTCTGTCTCTGTCTGTGTTTGTCTGTGCGTCTGTTTGCCTGTCTGTCTCTGTCTCTGTCTTTGTATCTGTATCTGTCTCTATCTGTCTGTGTATGTGTCTCTATCTGTCTGTCTGTCTTTTTGTGTCTGACCATGCATTAAAACCATGGATGCAGCCATTCTCAAAACAGCGCATGAAAGTCGATAACAATTAACGACTGCATGCTTGTTGCTGTTTAACAACACTGTGTCATACAACAAAGATGATTAGTGTCGCCCTCCTCCTTTATCCAGGCTTGGGACTGGCTATGTTAGTGTATGAACAGTGGTGGAGTTTCACACGCCTCAATTGCTGCAACTTTATGCAGCGGTCACTGGTCAGCTAAGTGGCTGCAGAGCTTCCGTTTCCTCTTCTGTTTCTTCTTGCATTGTCTTCTTGACTACATGCTTATTTTTATAACTAACTGCATGGGGTATAATGGGGTATTATGGTATACCCAGCGTTGCTCTATAAAATTGCCTCCATTTACAATGAGCATGTGGATGCCTTATTACATGAACTGTAGTAGGCTATACAGACTCTTTCGCGCCAAGGCAGTGTATCCGATCAGACTGGTTTTTACTGGTCGCAGCGGACCATGACCTCCAATGTGAACTGTTTAATAGCTCATGGCCTCAGCAAATCTAAATCCGAAACTGCAGGGGCGAACTCCGCATGCGGCTTATCTACATTGTAGAATGAAACCTTGAAAAGATATATTATAATAGACCAGGTGTTGAATGAACACGTGTGAGTTAACAGTGATTGTCTTTTAAAAAATAGTTCATCAAAGGAGCTTAATCAACACCGCGTTGAATTCATTTTAATAACGTTGCTCTCGTTTGACTAATAGCCTATCCGAAAATAACAGATGCAGGTGGACGTTTGTCGGTAAATTTAAGGTCATAATTATAATTTTATAGTATATCTAACATACTATATGGGTATAGGCCTATATAGGCCTATATATAATATATGTCACATACATGTATGTGTGTGTAAAGTAGGTTAACAAACGACCCCGCAATTAATTTATGTCTTCTATAATTAATCAAGCGTATATGTATCATAATAGTAGGCTAGTTTCAAAATACAGCTTCCTGCAGTTTACTCAGTATTACATTTACATTTACATTGGGTAGGCCTAACACATGCACTGGCATAGAGATCAGCAAAGCTGAGATCGATCCCAGAAGCCACCGTATACAGGATTCATACGTTATTTGTTGACTGCTATTTCAGGCTGTCTGTTCTGTTAGTTTTTAAGATTAATAATTAAGATTGCTTCATGCAATCGTACTGTGTTGGGTCAATTTGAAAAATAAACAATGCGATACAACTGAAATTTTATAGGCCCTACAATGCCCTTCTTGCAAAGCTCATAAAATTTAATGTCTATTGAAGTTCGGCAGACAATTAACAGCTTTGTATAATTATAGGCCTATATATATATAGACTGGAAACGGTAAGTTGTCAGTTTAGAGCGAGAGACAGTCTCACTAAAAGAGTTGCGAACATGAGGAGGATGCAGATAGTTCCAGATGAATGGACCAGCAATGTGAAAGAACGCCGGTGTCATGAAAAGGATTATCCCCCCTGAAAGCTATCCGGGGGGATGAATTAATCTATCCCCCGGATGGAATTAACCGGTCTAGACTATCCGGGGGGATAAACCATTCTTTCCCATTTTTTGAAAAATGCGTATAATTAAAAAAATTATACTCTAATCAAAATTTAAAGTCACTCTAATTGTTTTAAGTGACCTAAGCAATGCTCAGAGAAAGGCAACTCGAAATTATTTAGTGTCTCCGAGTGTTTTTAAGCGTTTTAAATGTTTTAAGTGCTATAAAACCAAAGCAAAACAAATTATCTAGTAGGAATAAACATACCTGTTAGTGTCATTGTTCAAAACAGAGCAGATGAAAATTAATTTGCAAAAATAAATGCGCGCGGAAGTGTTATTTTTGACTTTTCCTCATTTTGGGGGATACTATTAATATGGGGGATACTCTATTTCGTGATACCGGCCAAAGACAAGACGTATGTACCATGCACGAACAATATATACTTTCCAACCAGGGCCGGATTAAGAAATGTGGGGGCCCTGTTCGAGAAATTTTTGCGGAAAAATTCTTAGGCCCTGTTTTTAGGTGTTTGGTCGACATTTCCGTAAAATATAGGCTACCTATATTTCCCTGCCAAAAATAGCTGGCGACCTTTTTTTAGTAGTTTGGTTGAAATTTCCTAAAAATATAAAAAAAAATCTCCTGAAAAAATTTGTTTTCGGATGTGTGGGGGCCCCCTGAAGTGTGAGGGCCCCTGTTCGGCCGAACATGTTGAACATGCATTAATCCGGCCCTGTTTCCAGCAGATGCTGATCGAAGAGAAGCGCGACCTTTAACAGAGTTAGGCTACAAGGTGTGACTGTAAACTCTATAGAAATAATGCCAGTTCTTTTAACAAGTTGCCGAAATCGGATCTATGTTGCCTACTTGCCGTATAATTGGGCTGGGAGCGCCTTTGAGTGGTAGGCTACCTTGAAAGTGCGCTATGCAAAAATTTTTTAAAATTGAATTACTTAATTAATAGTTGTGTGTATCCGGGTTCGTGTATTATGGTATTGAGGGGACAAAACCATGAAACAAAATATGTCAGCCGGTCTATATTCAGCAAGCCCTCCTCTCATCCCCATCACCAAATTATACTTCTCTTCATTTCGTTTATCTCGACGGCGAAGTCAATTATTACCCATCGCTCGTTTAAGTCTAATCTAAGACGAGATTCGTTAGTGATTAACCTATATGCGTGTCTAATTTTAGTACCGACCCCGCTATTTATAGAAACCTCTGGTGCACGATGCCCTTTTGCGGCTATATAGGCCTACCTGGAATGGGCTTCCTGCTGCGGTGCAGCTGTTCCCCTTCAGGTGCTTTTAGAGGTCACACCCCTATGTTATTTTCGAACCTAAAAACCACTTGGAAACACGTCATGTGACTTATTCACAAATAGAATGGGGTCCATCATTCCGTCGAGACTGATAACAAGTCACGTGCGGAGTTACAGGTTATCTCGAAACAATACAAAAGATGATTTTTCTGATCAAAAATGGAAAACAATAATTAATTGTGATAATAAGAAGCACTGCAGTTTCAATACAACACTAAGTCTTGTCCTGTTCGTCCAATGTTTACGCGGAATGCCAGGAAACTGCATTCTGATCTGTTACAGCATTCGTGACCCATGCATGCCACTGCGCATGCGTGCTCGACGGTGCACGCAGGACAAACAAACATGGCGTCGTCCGACGACGGGTTTATCACGGACTACTACAGGATGATCTGGACTAAAACAATAAGGGCGTCTTTTCTTTCTTCCGCGGGGTTCGACCTGTCACTGGAGAGGGTGGGTGGGGTGACACCGCGGAGGAACCCAGACATCGATTGGGTTGGGGTTGGGTATGTGTGTGCTACATGAAACCAAAACCACCGACTGGGACACAGCGGGAAAGGTGAAATGTCAAACTATTCCATCACATTAGATAACTCAATTATGGTGGGTGAGCATACTATAGCACGTTCAGGTGCCGAGAGGGTTGAGCGAAATCGGAGAGCGGGTGTCAGCCGCAGCCTAACTGCTGGCTCAATTAACACCGTCGTGAAACTGATTCGCTATCCGTTGTTGCCGTACAAATGGGTGTAGGATGCACGGATAGACTTCTTGTGGTGTTAAGTGGTGTCAACCGGTGAAGAAGGTGTCGATGGGAGTCAATGGTGCCATCGTATGCAAGGCAAGGACTTCACTGCTCGGTTGAAATATCGACTTTAAAAAGATGGCACGCATTAAGGATGAGGAGAAGAAGAAGCACACGCAAGAACATACAGAAGAGTGGCAGACTGGCAAACAGGAGGACAGACACTCACTTAGCAAGAGAGATGGTAGGACAGATGAACAGACACCATGGACGAACCTACCGACTATCAGACTGACTTGTCTGTGAAACCCTATTTTACAATACAACATGCTATAATACGGCTACAATGCCAATGATGCTCTCCTGTATACCCTACAAGTAGTAGAGGCGCTTTATAAATGTTTCAATACAATGCAATGCAATACAATGCAATAAACTAAAGAGTGCGCAACTGCGCATTAAAACTGGGAAACAGAAGGCTTTAAGAACCGTTAACGTATAAGCTTACATAAGCACATCCGTTTCAGGGCTCGCCGTTGTAACTTGTCTTGGTATGGGGGTGGGAGTGAGGGGGGGGTGTGTAGCGCAGCATGAATAATTCCAAATGGAGTAACCGTGTGAAAGTGTGAATATGAATTAACGCTGATCTAAAGAGAAGACGTGAATTAGAAATGACTTTTTCTAGCAGATGTTGATCAACGAAAAATTGACTCTAAAAATGCTACAGGGCATTGTATATACATACAATTATATATACACATGTATATTTATTTATTTATGCATAATTGCATAATGCATATGTAATTTTTTTATGATGATGATGGTAGTGGTGCACTCTGCCCGTAGACAGGTTCATTGGCTTTACGCCCCTGCTTCCTCCTTCCAGTCATCGCTACCTCCCTCACTCATTCGCTTGCTCGCTCACTCAGTCACTGGCGGTCCTGTTGATTTTCTGTCTGACATTGTACGCTGTAGCTATCCAGAGCCTTCTATTACTGTATTACTTCAGTAATAGAAGGCTCTGTATACCTATCGGATTATGATGATTATAAGACAATATGAAAGTAATGCGAAAGACTGTCATTCTGACACCTGGCATTGTATAATTGAATTAATCAACTCCCCTTAATTTTCCAATCAATTATGCGGGAAGAAAACGATCTCGAGAAGCATGAACATTCTATAGTAATGTATACTTACTCACTCCCTATAGATAGGGGTGGGACATAAATAGGGCATATAGCTTACAAGTAACCTATACTATAGTCTTGTTGGAGATGACGATCATGACGGCTCATTAAGCTATATGTGTACCGTGTACGGTATATTTATTAATCGAATTTCAATGACTAAGTCCGTGTCAGAACGTCAGTATGCTATATATGAGGAAGTTAGAAATTAACGTTTTAAATTCTTCTCCCTTTCCTTCTCCATTTTCATACTTCTTCTTCTCCTCCTTCTCATTCTCCTTCTCCTATTCCTCCTCTTTCTTCTTTTCTCCTTCTTCTTGTTCTTGTTCTCATCGTCGTTCTTGTGTTTCTTGTTCTTGTTGTTCTTGACCTTCTTTTCGTTGTTGTTGTTGTTGTTGTTGTTGTTGTTGTTGTTGTTGTTGTTGTTGTTGTTGTTGTTGTTGTTGTTCTTCTTCTTCTTCTTCTTCTTCTTCTTCTTCTTCTTCTTCTTCTTCTTCTTCTTCTTATTCCCATCACTCTTCTTATTCTTATCCTTCTGCAAAAACTATCCTCGCCGTCTTAGAGCTCCTCCTCCTCCTCCTCCTCCTCCTCTTCTTCTTCTTCTTCCTCTTCTTCTTCTTCTTTTTCTTCTTCGTCCTCCTCCTCCTCTTCTTCTTGTTCTTACTTCTTTTCCTCTTTCTTCTTCTCTTCCTCCGCCTTCTCGTCCCCTCCTCCGCCTCATCCTTGTTCTCTTTCTAGTCCTCCTCCACTTCTCCTCCTCCCTCAGCCTCCTCAGCCTCCTCTTTCTCCTCTTCCTCACGTTTATATCCGCTTCCTCCTACTCCTCTTCCTTAATCTTCTGACATCCATGATTCTGATCATTAAAACCCCGAATCTCATTTCTGTTGCCGTTTGTGGGACAGTTTTGTCTGCGGCGGCGGAGGACATTAACGCCGTCGTGGGAAACTTTATATGTTCACATTATAGGTACCCCACCGTTCTGCCAAGCATCTATACAGATAGACCCATCATGCCTATATATACGTATACACAAATGCATGCATACATACATACATGCGTGTATAGGTACGTGGGTGCATATAATTATACATGTACGTGCGCATATATACTTGATGTGCGTGATATCAGCTAATGATATATACGGTATCGATCATCATTCACCTGTCCGTTGACAGCGGGAGATACGTCGTTGTGCGATATGTTCTCCATCTCACCATTCGCCTCATCCCATCTCATCCCACCGCAGCATCCCATCTCATCCCACCACAGTATCCTCATCATCTTCCCTCTCTCCAGCAGTCTCCCTCTGAGTCCGGCGGCAGCGGCGGCATTTCGAGATCCGCCGCAGCCGCCGCAGTTGCGGTGTGTGCATGGCATGGCTGGCGTCGTCACCCAGCACGACCTCGGCATACCAGGGGGTCGGGCCCCCCTCGCCAGATATACCAGGCGGCGACCGGAACCGACCTGCTGCGTAATTATATGAGTTTCAATCCGAGCGAGTGATACGCAACGGTTCGCCACCGTGATGCTGCTGCTTGTTGCCACTCCGTGAATCGGTGCATCGGATGGCAGTCTCCCCTACCCTCCCCTCTTCCCCCCACCACTCCTCCCGGGTGCATCAGTCCAACCCATGGCCATGGATACGTCCTTGATTCAAAAATCTCACCCATGAAATTTCCATTTTTCCATGCAAGACAGATTGCCATGCACTGAGTGTATAACATAGAATTGTGTGGCGCGGTGATGTAGTGTCGGTGCCTTGGAGCCGGAGGGTTCCAGGTTCGAATCCACCTCAAGTCGCCGCGTATATACGAACTTTGTGCAAGTTTTTCACTCGCAATTGCAATGCTTGGGCGCTTCGGCGTGAAACTCCGATGCAGTGTCCGAGTTGTAGTCAGAAGCGCCTCTGAGTAGTGAGCTTGAAGAGTATACAAAATGGCATCCGTATAGGCCTAACAGTGCGTCACTATATAGACGTCAAAAGAACAGTTCCAGTCAAATTTTTTTTGTAGGCCTATATAGGCTATGGCGTAGAATTGAAAGCCAATAAATCCTTCTTCAGAGGCATCTGAACAATAATTTTATAGAAGCGCAGATTAAAAGCAATCATAGTAATTCTTGGTCCGTGACAAAACTGCATGCTGGCATATTAAAACGATTAGCCTAATCATTATGTATTATAGCTACAATGCTACATGTTCTGCATAATCAAATGAAATTATGCATATAGATTAATTAATGCATAGGCTATTATATGTCACAACGCGAGATAACACTTCTGTTTTGTAAACGAGATGCTTGAAATAGAAACGTTATTAATTAGTGGGTCAATTTAACTTTGCATGCTGCATTTCAGAATGTCAAATCAACAGATATAATTTGTATTATAATATAATTTATATCTGTTTGTGCGCTAAATTCGTGACGATTGCTTCCGCCCATATCTTTGTTGGTGGTTGATGAGAATGCTGGATGGATGTTGATAACCATGGGCGTCCGCAGGAATTTTTATAGGGGGGCGCAAACTTTTAAATAATTGTCACAGGGTCTAAATTTAATGGGTGACAGTTTGAATTTCCATATTACCACGAGAGAATCCTGCAGGCTACATAACATAACATAACATAACATAACATTTTTTATTCGGCAACCAACAACTTTACAGATACTGCAATTCTACATCATATATGTATTATGTCGGATCGCCCAGGAAACCCAAAAGGGGCCAAAGGTCCCGCTAGCCAGGGCCACATGAGAGAATTGGTTTAGAAATAATCAGCACGGCCGCGACTGGAAAATAAAGCAGCTTTATGAACAAAATACCTTAACTAGCATAATAATACAAAACGAAAGGTGAGTTAGAAAAGTGGAATAAAGTCAGTGCAGTCATATACACGAAAAACAAGTGCACACTCCCGTATGAAGGTGAATTAACAGTATTTTCCCAGATTGGTAGAGGTCTACATTCCTTGTTGGATGAAGGTAGAAAGCTCCCGTTTAAAGAGACGAAGAGACGGCAGGGAGCGAATATTTGGTTGTGATTGTTACAACGCGATTTTCAATGCGATTATCTACTACCTATTCGTTCGTTATGAGCCCAAAGAAAGATATATATAGGTTCAACTTGTAGAACGAATCGATAATCGCATTGAAAATCGCGTTGTAACAATCACAACCAAATAATCTAAATTTATGTGCAACTACGCGAAAAATCCAGAGGGGCGCACTTGCGCCCCCTTGCGCCCCGCTGCGGACGCCCATGTTGATGACACACTTCCGCTCAGAGACATACATGTATAGATGAGACAGACACATGGGCGGAGTTTGGTTTTCGTTCTTGGGGGGGGGGGCTAACCCCGAGTCTGAGCCTTAAAATAATACCATTTTCATGGTGAAAAAGTTGAATCTGGGCCTTCTTGGAGGGGCTTAGCCCCCCCTAGCCCCTGATAAACTCCGCCCATGGACAGACAGACAGACAGACAGACAGACAGACAGACAGACAGACAGACAGACAGACAGACAGACAGACAGAAGACAGACAGACAGACAGACAGAGACAAAGACGGACACTGTCGACAGAGACAGAGACAGGCAGTTTTTTGGAAGTTTTGGCAGTTTTTTGTAGTTTTTTTGGCAGATAAAGGAGGAGTACCCGGCAGTTGGTCGGTATGTATATACACCCTCGAGTTCTCAATAAAATGAATCTCCCGCAATTAACGTTCTTTGATACGGTTCTGTATGACCTATAGGACGGTCGCTCATTTGACTGAAATAGTCAACACGTGAAATGAGCTTAATTCCTGAAATAGGCCAAAGTCAAATTATTTTGCACCAACAGAACGCAGAACGGCTTGTCGCATGGCTCATTTATTGTAAAACGACATAATAAATAAGCTTACTCCACATGTGCATGCATGATGTTGTAACACAACGTAGGGGCCTACCGTAGAGCTTGAAAATAGACTTGAAGATTTCTCATTACTTGAGCGATAGACCGCATACATTGGAAGTTCAAGCTAGCAATAATTTCACGCGGCATATTACGCTTGTTGCAGTTTAACGAGAATGATGATTTAGTGTCGCCCTCCTCCTTTCTCCAGGCCTGGGGTTGGCACTGCCAAAGTACGAACAGTGGTGGAGTTGTCTCGCGGAGTATGAGCGACAATGCGACAGGCCTATATTCCTATACCAAATGCCCGTTTATGAACAACAATTTAGGTCCTAAATTTACACTGCATCTTCAAAATATTGGCAGAAACCTTATGAATTACTTTTTATTCCCGCTCTGTAGGTTTATTTCTCACAATCATTGAGATTGTTGCCATTAACTCCAGAATCTGCTTTGTCTAAATGTGGTCACGAATAGCGGAATAGGCCTATGAACAGAATTGTTTAACAAAGTCTTTGTTCGATTAATGCTCCGACTGGTAGACCCTTGTAGGCTTAGACATATGCTGATATGCACTCCCAGGCATAGGCGTACGGGAGATTTCAGCAGGGGGGGGGGCAAAGATTGAACTTCTGCCCGAAAAATATATCCGGCAAAAAAGTTCACGACCTTTTTTTAGTCGTTCGGGGCTGTATTTGCCCGGAAAACCACTTTTTCCCGAAAGTTGAGGGGCCATTTCCCCCCCTGAACCCCTCCCTCGTACGCCTATGTTCCCAGGAACATATAGCCTAGCATATATAGCGTCTGATCGAGAATTCAGAACGCATTAGATTAGGCCTATATAGCCTACTTGATAATACATTCACAATGGAATAAGAAAATCTCCGACATTCAGCTGAAGAATTTGTTATACAGTCAAATTGTTTCATAAAGTTCCAAGATCATTCTTATTGTTTCCATTTAGGAATTGCATATGTCCTATAGTCCTAAACAGCCCCTACCCATGATCCGGAGGACTTGATGATTACCCTCTTCCACAGTAGTCGAGAGAGGCTCATGATACGTTTCATGGGGAGATATTATGGCTCGCAAAGAATTCGTATTAATTACAGAAAGGAAGTGGCATATCAATTCACCTGTCAAATTTATTCGTCGAACCTGCTTCTATCGACGACGACGCACACATCTATTTAGCGTCCACTACCCGTTCGTTCGTTCGCCTCCGTGCGTATATTTATGTATGAACGCCGACGGGGCGCCTAAGCGGCCGCAGCCGTTCGCTCGCCGCAGCAATACACGAAGTCACAATAAATCATGATTTCGACTACAATATTAACTCGGGAAATGTAAATTACACCAAGAAAATATACATATTAGCATCGCCGTAGTCTGGATAATTCGCTTGTTATTGCCCGGTTTTATGCACGTCGTCGTTTGCATTGCAACCGTATTTGCCTCTTTATAAGGGCGGCCCTACAAAATGGCGGCGCCGTGGAACGTCAACGGCTGGCCGTTAGTTTTATGGGCGAACGTCAAAGACCGTAGCCTATAACTACTGAAAAGCGGAAAATGCGAAGGTGAAATTGGCTCAATTTGTCGCTCGAGGGTGCTATCAGTATAGGCTGTTTTTTGCTGTTAAGTCTTTTTTGCTGTGTTGGCCTGAAGGAGGTTAAAAATAAAAAGTAGCTAGAGAAGGAACCGTGTGAAAATTGAGCTGGAGTGGCATTCGGAAATTGGCGGAGGTGTATGCATGAGTCAGCACAGAGGAATTAGCAAAGGCCAATATACCGTCAAAAGATACCGTTCAATTTGCTGAAATTTCGTATAGGCCTACATCATCGGTAGGACTATGTTTAGACTGCGTTCTTAGGAAATGAAATCGGTGAACCTGAAACATTGTAACCTTTGTCTTTGCAACATAGGCGTGCAAACAAACGTATGAAACATTGATGCTTAAGCTTATTTCCACATAATAGGCCTTAAAGGTTCATGTTTGTCACACGTCATCAATAGGCCTGCTAGTTGAATGCCAAGCTTACAATGCTGCAGAACATTAACGTTTTCGCAGTAGGCCTATACACTGTATACAGGGGCATATAAGTCTAAATCGTTTAATCTTGAGAAGTTTCTTTTTTTATTCTGTTTCGCTGCATGTGATTCGCACATTTACAGCCATGGAAGCAGAATCTGCTTCTGGCCTGCTGCTGCTTCTGCTGGTGGTGGTGGTAGTGGTGGTGGTGGTGGTGGTGGTGGTAGTGGTGGTGGTAGTGGTGGTGGTGGTGCATGGGGTGCTTCTGCTGCTGCTGCTGTTGAAGCCCTATCAAGAACCTAAATTCAGACGAGGATGAAAACACAAAAAGCAGCTTAGATTTCAGCTTAGATAGGCCTAGGCCTATAGGTTAGATTTCAGCGGTGTTGCTTTTAACTTCGAGGTGATATACTCAATTGTGGAGTGTAGGTCTTAATAGCTAAGTCTTAAGTTAGGTTTCACGAGGTAGCCTTTTAGTCGTCCTTGGGCCGAAGGCCCGTTGGTGAGGCGCTCGTCTCCATTTCTTGACCCTTGAGCCGGCAATGGACAAATCCCAACTTCCCAAGGTCCTGGACATGGGGCCAGTGCAAGGCCGTAGCTAGAGGGTGTTTTGGGTGTTTGAACACCCCCCCCCAAATGGAAAATGCAAAAAATAATATAATATATAGCTACTTGTTACTTGTTACTAGCACATGATGTAAAAGCCATGAAATAAAACCATGAAAACACTCCCCGAAATGAAAAATGTAAAAAAATTATAGAAAGCATTCACTAGCACATAATGAAAAAACATGAAACCAGGCGAAAAGTGGCAAAAGCCGTTTCCGATTACTAAAAACAGGTCGTCAGAAATTTTGACGACTACAAAAAGGTCATCAGAAATTCTCCACCGAAGAAACACCCCCCGAAATCAAATCCTGGCTACGGCCTTGGGCCAGTGTATCACAGGACTTGCCGTTATGGTTAGGGTTACTGTTTAACGATTCTGCCATAATATTATCAAAGATGATTAGTGTCGCCCCCTTCTTTATCCAGGCTTGGGACTGGCACTGGCAGAGTGCAACCAGTGGCGTATACTATAATTCATGATCGGACGTCAGCCTACTTCGTATTTATAAAAGACCCACGACTTGGTTGTAAGCATTCGATTGGTAGGCCCTAGTATAGGCCAGAGGTTCTCAACCTTTTTTGGCGCGCGACACACCTAAACCAGCAACCAAATTTCGCGACACACCATGCAATCGTCATGTGAATATCGTTAAAAAAATTAAATTAGGCCTAGGCAATCTTAGCCTATATACATCTATTTGAAATTTCTACAAATTTTAATAAATGAATGTTGATACTGAATGCTCTCTATTTTCTAATTATTCTAACATTCAAAATTTTACTAATCTAAATTTACGATTCTACGACGTTTTATGACTCATCATTAAGTGTCTGTCCTAACAGTTAGGCCTGATGAGATTTTTGCTCCTCGATTTTTCTTGGATCATAGTTAGATGAGGATCCACAGGATAGTTCAAGACAAAACAAGAAAACATGAGATAGGGCCTAAAGGTAGCTGAAGACTACCGAAACTAAACGCCCTTCAAAACGTCGAGTAGGCCTAATTGTAAAGGAAACTGGAAAGCGCAGGCCTACAGTAATTTTTTAGTTAAAAAACGGGCCATTGGGACTTCTGGGTTTCTGGACCTTGTGCACCTTCCTTAGGCCTATATTGTAAATTGGCACTCTCTGAATACGCAAACAACCTTTCCGCGTCATCAATTTTAGAATCGGAAATTTTTTTTTTCTCCATGGTAATGTTCCCCATTATTTTCGAAGGTTACAGCATTGGATAACATTTTAATCGGTGCGCTCGCTGACGTCTTATGTACGCTGCAGTCTATGTCATGTATTGTAGGCCTACATATACAGGCGCAGTAGGCTACGTGCATGTGGGCTTATAAGCAAACATTGTGGCTGCTCCCGATTGAGATCAAATGGAATAGATAAATAAAGTCCTTCGAATTGCCTATATTCTCACAGACTATACACCTGCGATAAGGCTGCGAAACTGCTAAAGTGAACAAGTCAGTGTAATGAAAGAACGACGGTTGTATGTTGTGAGAATTCGCGACACACCAATTCTTCGCGACACACCAGCGACACACCACTTTTACGCGACACACCTCCGGTCGCTTCGCGACACACTAGTGTGTCGCGACACACCGGTTGAGAACCTCTGGTATAGGCCTACTGTCCTTCTCTTATCGTTACCATTCGAAGACTCAGAGGTGTGGTAATAAGACATCAACAAGGCCGATAACCCGTTCACTCGTAGGCCTACTATAGTCCTACATAATTATATAGCTCATGGTTATTAACAACCATTAGACTTTGGTGTTTCTATGCATTTTGAATGGCCGCGGCGCCAAATGGGCCTACAACAAACAGCCAATTTATTAACTGCCCTATTCATATTGACTTGAACCACCGTTTTCTCGCGACAGGATTTACCATATTTAGCCTTATAGCCTGTAAGGGCCTAGGCCTAACCATTTATAGGACTTCTTTTCTCCTTTCTGTTAACTCGGCAAATTCAAAGACGCGTCAATCCATATAAGACTTATATCTGGGTCTATATACAGACACTCACGGCAAGACTTTCTTCATAACTTAATTATCTTTCCTAATCAACAGTCATCATGCCAGAGATGATTATAGACTTTCATTTCTAAGCTTATCTAAGCGTGACGGTCTTATCTCACAACCATATTTGCCAGTAATGACTTTGCCGTCTGATCCTATAACTTCTGAAACAGCAACAAAGGTCAATGCGCATAAGGCACGTTCAATGCTCAGAAGCATAATTATTATTACTGGGTCTACGCTCGAAGATTGTATCTTTGTATTAAACCTGTCCGCTGCACGAAATAGGCCGTTAGGTCTAGGCCTACTTCTCACACCCCCGCAATAGCTAGCGGATATAGCCTTCAAGCTAGAACATTTCACATAAAGACACCTATCAATGATCACCGAAGCTGGGCCTATATAATCACGAATTCATTATAGGCCTAAGCAAGTAGCCTACAGTTGATCTTATGCTCTGCGACTAGGCCTATATCTAGCTTAGATGTCCTGAACAATAAAATTAGGTCTAGGCCTATAGGTCGTTTAAGTTGAGTCTGTGAAAGGCTGAAAGCATTGGATAGGCTAGCCTACATCTAGGAAAATAATCGAATTTAAATTTTATTGACAATTAGCCGCTCCTCCAAATAGGAATCCCGCAGATATTTTTGCAGGAGGGAAACGCCCAATGGTCATGCACGCAGTGTTTAATCTAGACCAGGTAAAGAAATTTGTAGAACTGCAAAACTCTTTCTTTTCCTTCCCAACTCCCATGGTAAATTACCTCCAATCGGAGGACAAATTGCCATTTTTTGCTAATTTGCAACTTACAAAAGTGCTTCTACAACTGCACAAATCCATTTAGAACTTCACGTTTTGTGTAGGCCTACAACTGCACGTTAGAAAAAGGATTGATCTAGACGTCTCAATGGGGTGGGAAAGTCCCCCCAGAACGAGATTCCTCAGCCATAAAAAAATCGAGGTGTTGTTCACATGTAGGCTATATACCGTAGGCCTATACAGCCTGCGTACCATTTCCCCCGCAGAAAGGTATTAGGCCTATATGCAATATTTTCTCCGCCAGAAATTCGATGGCTTTTATAGATGTGAAGCTTTGCGTCATTAGAACATCACCGTAGACTATGTCACTTTTTTATAGCGCTTAAATATATTAGCTTACTGACATCGCTTCACTCTTGATTCTCGATAGAGCAGGCCTAGGCCTACAACAGGTCAATCGTCAACACACGTGTGTGGGAAGGACTATAGGCCTACAGTATATACCCATCGGTCAATCTTTTCTTGTATACACGCTCTCAATTTCTTACGCACTTTCTAAATTTAAAATTACTAGCCTAAAGGCATTGATAAAGACGTGGCTAAATTTAGGCCTAATGCACATTGCACATCAACGGCGATGGGTGTATTTCGAGTGGCACGCGTTACCCCACGTCAAAGACTCAAAGGGCGGTCTAGAGACTGATAACATTCCGCGGGTGGGCATGGATCCCAGCTGGGCTGTGTACATTATCCCTAGCCGAAGGGAGTGGCATATAGGTGTGAGGGTGACCGCCTTGTATACCCGCACTGTGTTGAGTCAACATTATAATGCCTTCTACAGATACAGCTATCACCTCCTCGGTTCGTCCCTCTCTCCCTGTCACAGGGAAAGGGTGGGACCGAATCCCGCTGGGGATGCAGGGACTTCAGATAAATTATCCCCAGACACCTGACCGGTAGGCGGGACGTTTCAGGGACAGGTGCGATAACGATTAATGAAGAAATTAAGATAATGAGATAATTAACGAAGAACGTGATGATCAAGAACACTAACCTGGATACACAAGATTATTCCCTAAATGCTATCATCCGACTTATTATATTGTCATGCCATTATTTCTATCACATCAATTCCTCAGATTTTCGAAGGTTCTTTGCAACATGGCTACTGCACTGCTCATTTTCAATTAATTTGATCGAGAGAGAATAATCCTCCCAGTCTGAATGGAAACCATGCCACATACGGTATCCGGAAAATAGGGGGATACAGACGGTGCTAGCCCGACATTCATTTGAGCGCCTCCGAGTAGTTTCTTTTACTTGAAGGAGCGCTATATAAATGTCCGAATGAATGAATGTCTCTAAATACGAAAGCATTGGGGTTTGAACCTCGGGCTCTTAAATACAGAGACCCATGGGATGAAGCTTATAATTATAAGCTTCAACAAATGTAGCTAACTGTGAAACTCCGCCACTGCTGGTACTTTGGCAGAGTGTCAGTCCCAAGCCTGAAGAAAGTAGGAGGGCACCACTAATCATCATTTCTGTTAAACAGTAACAAGATCTAGCTGGGACAAGTAGACAGCATTTGACTTCATTGTTCAGTGGTATATAGGCCTAGAACTGGAGCTGCTAGAGTAGCTAGACAGACAAGTGGAATAAATTGTATATACGAACTGGTTTAACAGGAATGTTTCTATTTTTCACGAAGAAGAGTCAGATGTTGCAAAAGAAGCAGTTTGGTGACTTTGGTTGGGATTTGTCAAATAGTTTTTGACACATTAGGCAATAGTACTCGGTAACTTTTGCAGCATAGTGTAGGCATATAATGCACAATTCAGCAACTGCTGGTCACTAGAACCATGTTGTAATCATGTCAATACCTAAACTACCACCAAGAAGACACGAAAAGACACGATTACAGTTCTGCTCGGTATTTTATCTTTTATCGAGTAGAACTTTGGAATTCTACAGTAATGAACAACCAGTGCACAACCCATTGGTGCTACAAATGTGAATAAATTAAGACTTTAAAGTACTGAACTGATGAGAAAAACTGTTTCAGCATATGAAATAGCATAGCACATGGCATTTGATAGCAAAAAACTTCTTTTGGTCCGTTTAAAATATTTTAAGGCAAAGGATGTAATCCAGTTTAACTTCACACCAGACTGCAACTGTCCTTGAAAACTGAAGAAAAACAGACTGTAGCAGATCCACACGAGAAGAATGCCTCTGTTCCACAGTAAATTCCAAACTGGAGTCCATAATACAATTACAACAGAAACAAAGCTGGTAAAGTAAAACTCTGTTCCACAAACATTTATGCTGCCTTCTTCTTCTTCTTCTTCTTCACTGTGTCAGAATCAAGCTCTCCTAAAAATAAAACAAACAATTCCTGTTAACCATTTAATAAAATATTATTATACTGACAAAGAATATTTCCTGCTCCGCAATAACCATTCTCGTCCATTGGCTATTGCACACACAAACCCAAAAATTTGCATAGATGTGGGTAATTATTACACGGACATTGTAAATTTTGATCATATGGTGACATTAAAACCCATTGAAATCTAGGCACAATCGATAATCTTGCATCCAATCATGGAGAGGGGTTTAGCATAATGGTGATGTTCTGGCACAAAGAGCATACAGATGCACGATCACATTCTCCACTACCCTCCCAAGGGGTCATTCAACCTTCCATTCGGCAGATGGCGTTTCTACAATGAGCAGTAGGACGCTACAGACACTTTGCAAGGCTGCCAGACAGTCAAATCCAAATTCCTGCAATAACTTGTTATCATCTGTCCATACTATGATTGCAATCATACTGCGGTGTGTTAGTTTAAAAATTAAAATATTATTATAAATCATACAATGACCGTTAATTTGTCCTGTGACAACAATATTATTGAGTAATGCTACAAGTTGATTACTAATCTGGGGAAGCTCTGAAAATTATGTTTCATGAATTGATATGAAATTAAACATATTTTGACATCAGGAACCGTTCAGGACTGACGATGGATGATGGTGCCACTTGGCAAAGCGCCATGCCTACTCTCCCTGGGTGAAGTCACGTACAGAAGTATAGCCCTCTTAATAAAGCACCCACTAGCATCCTACAGAATTATAACAGGTAGAGAATAATTAAGAACTATGAACAGGTAGATAATAACTAAATAACTAAGTAATTGTTGAACAACATCATTTAAAGCAAAAAAATCGCTAGATATAACACAGAAAACAGACATAGCCAGTGAGCATAAGATGTACTATATAATACTTTGATAAATGCATTCTGTAATAGCGGGAAGCTTGACAATTTTACGCACTGATTAAAAATTGTAAAGCCAAAAAGAATGCAATCACCTCAGCCCCAGCAGGTTGACAACAAAATGGACTTAAATGCTAAAACAGCACAAAAGGTGGGACAGGATAACCAAAAATTTATAGCCGAAAGAATATTGAGCCAAGTGCAATTTTATCAATCTAATGATATTGTGATATTAACCAGTGGTTATAATATTTCTCTTTCAGGCGATGAGAAATTCATCGTGCTGCTTTCAAGAAGCAAATTTTAGAATAAGTAACCAAGGACAAAAGATAAAAATAAAAATAAAGTACTCAGCAGCACTTTAATAAATAATTTAATCACTGACATTAAAGATAAAACCATATCTTTGCTGGTATCAGAACTTTAAAACCACTTATGGCCACTCTATGGTTGTATGATTTTCTAAAGGAAATAACTCCATTACTGAAAAAATAAAGAAGCTATGCTCAAAAGCTTGTCTGAACTAAACAAACACTCAAAACAAAATAAGGGAAACAAACACACTTAATCCTCTTATGACTAGATTCCGTCCATTCAGCATGAAAACTTCAGAACATTAACGATAACATGAACAACGCAAAACTGCTGTGTGTTGCAAAGTTAGCCTGCACTATTTCACAAATTCACAGCCTTCAATGTACCACACAAGAGTGGGAGCATCGATAAGGGTTGGACGTATCCAAATAAAACTACATATCAACAGTGACGCCAAATTATTTAAATAACAAAAATCATTGAACTGGTCTTCTAGAATGCTTGGATTTTCTGAATATGGACTCCATGTTGTTCGAGGCAAAAGGAAGTTACTCGCAAGGTGGTTTAGTAGTCTCAACACTACGCCGTGAGCGAAATACTCTTTGGTGTACACCAAGAAAGTAGACAGTCTACATACCAAGAGCCTGTTTGGCCACATTAACGATAATGGGAATAGACAAGATGGGCGAGACTTGAGTGGTGATCAATTGGGGAAGTTTGAATAATGGGATTCAGTAACATAACAAACACTGCATATCATAACACATTAAAATCACATCAGCCATAACCAAGGACGCAGACAAGTAAATCAAAATTTTGGAACAATGGGTCTCCCTTCACCAAATGTCAAATATGAAAATGCCGTTCAAATTCTCAGACTGAAACTGCTGTGGATTCTCATTTAATTTCCAACATATAGGTTACTAGCTCGCTGCCGAGTCTGATGAAACATCTACCTTCTATGGCCATTTTCTTCGTCATTTTGCAGAATTTACCATAAGAGGTATGAGGATGGGGGGGGGGGGGGGGGGAACTCAAGGTACATAGAACAAATTTATTAACAACTATTTTCTTAAATAGTTACGAAAACTAGAACTTTCAACACAGAACAAAATTCAAATGTCAAGCAACTTAAATACTTCAACCGAGCATGAAATGCGACAACTCACAGACTCATCCTCTTCGATACCAAAACCATCGTCCAACCAGTTCTCGTCTGGATCCTCCTCTGGATCCTCCGCCATTCCTCCCTTTGTGCATCCAATAATTCGGCCACTTGGGTAATCCAGGCCTCCAACCATACGGGAAATAGTGGTGTTATCACTAGCCTGACTTCCAGTCATCGGAGACTCAAACTGCTCCACTCTCTCTTCAAGGTCAAGGTTTCCAAGGTCAAACAACTCATCCTCCGCTTCATCGAGATCACTGTCTCGATTACGGACGCTAGGGACACTGGCACGTCTGCTGCGCTGAGCACCAGAGTAACTGGACTTGGACCGACTCAGCGCCTTATTCTGCCGGCTTTTCTTACCGTTGAGCCATGAGGACCGCACTGTGCAGCCATCTACTGACCTACAAGTGCCAGCCATCACATTAAGGGTGACTTAACTGACAATGTCAGCTCCCAGCATAAAATAATATAAGTATCCACACACACACACACACACACACATACATACAACACGCTTGCACCATGCATTGTGAGCCAAATGCTCATAAAAAACACATAAAAACTACACAAATGGATCAGAATTTTAAGTTACGAATCACAAACTGACAGTCAGTCCACCACTGCTAACAACCCATTAACTAACATGCACAAGCAATGATACGTACAGAAATTGAATTCTAGAAGCATACAGAACTAAGGTAGTTAATCTTTTCTAAAGAAACTATGCTTCCAAAACCAAGCAAAGCATGTCATGCACAACATTGTGAAATGCATATATTCAGTCACTGGATTCAAATCCATCCTTCTATCGTGTGTGAATAATCAGAATAATCAAAAGATTAAAACTAAGCAGAAAAATATCTATTGTGTCAATAATCATAATAAAAAAATAAAACTAAGCTGAAAAATATCTAAAGCAGATTGTACATTCTCTTGTAAATTACAGAGAAGCGGCAAAGCAACTATTTAAAATAGAAGTAAACACCTACAATGACATAATCATCTTGCTACTCATCCCTACAGAAAAGAAAAACAATGCTTGCAAAAACAACAAAACAGTAAAATGCAACATCAAAAGCCATCATACAAAAACACAACAAACCATTAGGAGGAGTTTTTAAAAATTAACTTTGCAAATGTATTTGAAACCTGTGGATGCTACAGAACACATTGGAACACTGAGCAAGTGGAACTTTGCAGAGAACAGGAATTGAAATATTGGTATGTTCGAAAGAAAAATGCACAATACATCAAGAACTGAGAAACTATATTAGTACCATCAATTACAAACAACAGAAATACAATATAATACTTAACCCGTTACAGATGAGGGTATACTAAACAGAAGCTACCGTGAAAATTATATTGCTTGTCACTGAAGGGCTAAAGAAAAATCAAATAATTTGAAAGAATGATGTACACATGACAAATGGCTGGTCTTCATGCCAGGCTATTGCTTTCCTAGCTTTATGTATATGTCAGTGACCGTTGACTTTTAGAACATTGCACAATAAAATTACCAAGTGATTATAGAACTGAAAACAACAACAACATCAAACAAGAACAAATTCAAAAAAGCACAGCCAGGGGTTACGATCTTTCTAAGCAAATAATATAACGGACAAAGATATAATCATACCTAAAAACAAAAGGATAAGCTACATCTAAACAGGTATAATACCTATCAGATTGTACAATACTAAGTACAGTTGCTATGTACTGTACAATCAGCTCTGTATGTATGTAAGTCATTGAAGGTGGACAACTTACGACTCGTAGTTTCTCTCGGACCCTCCCTCAACATCTTCCATTCCCTGTTCGGAAGCAGATTCCAATTCGTGCTCCATGCGCGGACGCTTAATGGCTGTTGACGTCCACGGTTGAGGAAAGTTTGCCGCCGGCGTCTGACCGACGACATCCCGAGCCACCGCATGGATGGTGGCCTCTTCAACTACAAAGGCATGTCAATCAGTTTTGTATGATAGAAACAAATAAAAAATATATAATTATTTTAAAGTAATGCAAAAGCAATTAACTTTATGTCTTACGCTATTTGAAAACATTTCGACATTGATTGTATATAGAAATTATGTACGTTTGTTTATTATACCATGTCTGTACACCAAAATGCGGATAGCAATTGGTACATTAAAGAATATTCTTATCTTATCTTATCCTATCTCATAAAAGTACATTACATCTTAAACAGAATCATTAGTCACAGGATGACGGTAAACAATAGCTCTACGTTACAGGAAAGTGCTACGAGTAATGCACAACAAATACGGCTCACCATCCAGCGGCAATTTTCTTTTTGCCCCACGTCCTCTCTTTCCTGCCGCGGTTTGTCTGGCCGGTTGAATCGTTGAATCGCCCTCACCCATCAACAGACTGTGTCGGTAGGTGGCCAGGGCGGCACCCTCCTCTCCCTGCACGTCGTTTGGTCCTTTGAAGTTGCTATCAAGATATGCCAGCCTACAGCGACAGAATTGAAACACGCTTTTAAATTAAACTGATGACTCTGGATGTTGAAATCTGAAAAACTTCAAATAATGAGATTAACCCTTTAATGCAGAGATGGTAGTAAATGATATGGGAAATAATATACCCTCCAGCAGTAAAGGGTTAAACAAATCATTTGTACAACACAACCATTTCAAGATTTAAGCTGAATTAATAACACCTGATTTACACAAGGACGGTAACCATTCAGATAGCAATATCTTGTGCAACCAGATGCATACATTGTCTCCATCATAAACTTAACAATAGTGTGCAGTTGCTGGCCGTTGACAGATGAAAATAATAAAATCTAAAATCTGGATTAATACGAACACAACTTTCTTGTCCTGCTTCATCAGTTTTCCTGAGAATTCGCAAAGAATCTCAAGAAACGCGAGATTTGATGGCACTCCAGTTGAAGGATCTCGACCTCCGTTGATCACAAACATAATTCCTTCTCTACAAGACAGTATACCACAAATTCTCACAACATTCACTAAGGATTGTGAAGAACACAAGCAACAATATAACAGAAATGCTGATGTTTGCTTTACACTTTAGTAGATGGAGTTAAATAAACTCTGAATCCTGACGTTGTAACATGATGGAATAGGTAGCAACACTCAAATCTTTCAACAAGTAAAACAGTAATATTTTGAGCAAGATTTCTCGTTTGGCTAACTGACTGGTGTGTAAACATATTGATTCACTTAAGAAAGTTCTAGATAGCAGCCTATGCTGTTGTGAAAGAATATTTGCAATCTGTATATAAAAATAAATATCATAACCAAAATCACTATTGACACGAGACTGCCACAAACAAGAAAGCTGATACCAAACACCAGCGTTGTAGTTTCCCTTCCATCAAGCACCTCTTCAAACACCAACTCAATAAAAGCACTTTCTCGATATCAATGTCAAATGAATGTCATAAAGAAAAAAATGGTTAATCCGTTTCAGTTACCAATCTTGTTGCTGCAGTTTCTGTGATAATAAACTTTAAAATTTGTTTTTAAAGTGCGACTTACTTGTGCATTGCAGCAACTGCTTCTCGGTTTTTGATTTGATCGAGACCAAATGACAGAGAAAACCTTCGAGCCAACTCCTGGAAATTACAAATATAAAGAACAAATCAAATGTATAGCAGACAACAGCAGACAAACGTAAGCAATAATCCCAATTACAGAGCAAAGTAACTTAGTGACTGCTGTCTGATTAGTAAACCTTGTAAACGTAATTTGTTAAGAACAGCTTTGTCAGATGTTCTGTTGAATAGCCTGATATCAAATTTATACTCAGTCTAGCAAGACCAGTAACAAGTTTTTTACAGAATTTCTCTAAATTACACGCTTGTCAATTGATCATATAATTAAGGCAAGTGCGATGACTCCATCCCATACTGGTCGGACCATGTTAAAATCACACACACCCACACATCAATTCACTTTCACATGATGGGGTCATTCAAAGAATCCCTATTTTTATTTTATCTTATACGATTCAGCTGTCGTAGTCTTGCTGGCAACTGTTCTGGTATCATGACATCTTGAATACTGCAACTCACTTCTTGTTTGTATCGCTTAAAGACATTGGCACAAACTAAACATGGCGCAAAATTCTGTGGCTAGAATCATAAAAAACCTCTGGGTATTAACGTATTACACCGATGCTGCACTTACAAAAGCGGCTGTCATCGTGCAAAGAATACTATTTACAAACTGTTTGGCAGCAGTTCATAAAACATTGCAGTTAAATCAACAAACCTATCTTTGCTCCTTCCTAACTCCCTATGCTATCAATATCTTTGATTCTGATCCACCTTCTCAGCACTGCATATCATATGGAATTATTTACAATAAACACCAAAAAGTTCATGCAAAAACTGCCACTTATAGTTATAAAAATATGATAATTTAATCAAAATAAGTTGCTCATTGGAACAGATTAAAAGAACAGTAAGATAAATTTGCAGACAGTTATGCATAATTAAGACAGAGTCTGATTGAAACCTTGATTGCGAGGAAACCTTCGGATGCTCTGTCCACAGTTCCCTGTTCCAGTTGAAGTTCCCGGAAAAGTTGCGTCAGACTAAGTGCCAGCGTCTTGGCCGTGTGCACCTTGTTGATCTCACGCGCTTTGCCTAGTGTAGCTTTGATGATGTCACCATAATCATTGTAGAACTGCAAAATAAAGTAAGCATGACAACAATCCCAAATCATGACAACTCAAAACAAGTTTTAAGCTTTTCAAACTTAATTCTCAACACATCGGCTTTCGACTGATATACATAAAACAATAACAATTCTTTCATCTGTAGATAAAATGCATAATTCACGGCATAAAATGAATCAAGCAAATAGAACAATATCAAAAGAATCAAACACACGCAGTGACTTAGTCAGGATTGGCAGAGCAGTAAAACATTTAAGGAAAAGCACTGTAGCCTTTGATAGCAGTTAGAAACAGTCCTTCAGTGCCACTACATTTCATTCAGATGATCACTGGTATAAAAACACACCAAAATTTCCCATCAGTCTCTTACATGACAACATGACAAATGTATTGACATGACTTTTGTATTAGCACAACTTATAATGCATTCCACAAAAGATGATTGAAACGAATAATTTGAGAAAGCCAGATAGATAGATGCCTCACCTTCATATAGTACTTGAACATATCTGCTGCACATTTGATTTTGATTACATTGTAGATGATCAACTTGCAAAACGAAGCCAAAAAGTTACGTCGTTTGTGCAGTTCTTCGATCTTTCTATTTTCGTCCATCGTGTCTGAAACAAAAAACACAGCCCAGGTGCTTGACTGAATTTTAATAATTTTTCATACACGCTAATGTCAACCACTTAGAACTATCAAGAAAGCAGCTACTATTTAGAAGTGTCAGAAGAGCTTGACGAATAGCTACAAACAAATGAGAACACTATTCAACAAGTATTATTCAACTACACTATTAGACTATTCAACTCTATCATTCTTCTGCACAATCCAATGCAAGTGAACTTGTCAGCTGCAAATAAAAGCAACTTATCGACTCATTTATTTCAGAAATAGCTACTAATACAATTGCACTCATTGCAGATTCATTTCAGAAATAGCTACTAATACAATTGTACTCATTGCAGATTCATTTCAGAAATAGCTACTAATACAATTGTACTCATTGCAGATCTATTCATTACCATCTTCATCTTCAATGAAGACCTTCTCATTGAGGAAGTGAGACAAAGCTTCCTGTAGTTGTCCGTCTGCATTGAACGCTAGACCCTCAAGAGCTGGATTCTTGTTTGCAAGATTCTTACTGAACACAACAAGGAGATCGCAGATCGAAATGTATGCCTAAAAAAATACAAAATCAGCAAATATAATTAATTTAACACAAATTAACAATATATAATTCATCTGCTAAAAATAGGTGAATTAAAAAATAAATCACAACCTTCTTGACTTTGTCAAATTCACGTTGTTTTCTGTGTTTAAGGAACTACTCTAACCTGTAATATAGTATCCACTTCTAATACGTCAACACTTTAACACAGCGCTAATGTAATACAATGACTTGTACATTACGAGGTGCATAAGGCATCAATGAAAGGCTGATTGAAGTGAGATCAGTCGTAAACCTCTAGCCATAAAGAGGTTATGGTATGGTAGTGGAGGCAAACAGCTACACATTCAATGATTCAGATCCAAGGACACTGCAAAAGATTTATTGCCCATTAATGACAAGGATAAACTGAAGAACTTTTCAATTCTCAACACATTAACTCTTTCAGTACGATTCAGATAAAAGTGGCAAAACGGTTAATAGCCATTAACCCATTAATGCCAGAGGGTATAGGATTTCCCATACCATTTACTACCATCTCAGCATTAACGGGTTAACAGAGATAATAACTGGAATTGACAATTTAACCCTTGAATGCTAACCTCCTCCTGAACACTATCTTCCGGATTCTTCAAAAGCCACGTGCATCTGTCCATGAAACTCTTGAAATTCTTCTTCAGCGAACTCAGAGCAGCCTACAGCAAGAAAGACAAATTTTCATCGAATTTAAAACAAATTCAAAGTCAACAATTCACAACCATTCAAAATACCACGTCTTTCGCGCCAGATTTATAAGCAAATTTATGTAATTGCTAACAATAAGATCAATTTAATTGAGAAAATAACCGGTCGTCATAACGCGACAGTTAACAAACGCCAATAAAACAGCGGATAAAGCCTAGTAAACGTTTTCGAACAGCATTCATGTTATGAAGTTCTTATAGGACGCAGAATCGTCGCAGATTGCATTTGCCAGTATGCCTATCACAGAAGAACTTATGCAGAACATTCATTCATTCAAGTTTTTATATAGCGAATCTTCAAGGAAACTACTCAGAGGCGCTCCAGGCTCCAGCACAGCAAAACAGAACAGTTTTTAAGTGCTTATGATCATTTTCCCTAACTACAGCTGCAAAGAGGGCAGCATCAGCGGCATCAGTCGTGCTGTTCGCTTTCCGGAATCAAAGGAGGAGTCCAGAGGCATGCAGTTACAGTAAACAACAATAAAATACTAACAATAAACATAGAAAAGCATGCAAGCTGTCACATATATAGTCACCAATAATAATAAACAGAGATAGGTAGTTGACAGCTTTACCTCATCCGGATTACTCTTCTCAACTGCGGACAGTTGCCACATCAAAGACACATGACAACACGCAATAGACTTGCAAAGGATCTACAAACAAAACAGAAAGCAACACACATCTTATACACATGGATCCTGCTAATTTAAAAAAAAAACAATACAATATTCAACTGTGCATAACTATATAACTGAAATAACACAAGTTTGAGTTGATTTGCTCAATACATAATCATTTTCAGAGTCAGGAACCATGTTGTTGGTGTGAAAAACAAACTTGACTGAGGTCAGAAAATTGGGTCTAAGGTTACGGTTACACCAGTAACCCATAGCCAACTCAGCTACATGCATGATGAGTACACTAACCATACATTGTCAGTGGCAAGATGAAATGGTACCTTAAATGAATCTCTCAAAAGCAAAGCAAAGTTCTTACTTCTTTAGGCAAAGTTCGTTCTTCAGCGTTGCCTTTGACAATCGTAAAGAGTGAATTCCAAAGATCCCACTGGTTCAGATCGTGGCAACTGAAAGTTAATGAAACAGGAACAATCATAAAATCACCATTACATACATGCAAATTTCTTAAAGGTAGCAGATATTCACAGACAAACACTGGTACACAGATTTTAAAAATAAAACTAACTCTGTAAAAAGACATATGGCAACAGCATTGCAGCACATAAACTTACATAATGAATGTAACCACCTATTTACAATTTTACAAGACCCCTAACAAATGTCTCTAGAGAACAATGTGTGGTAATCTAAATGTTAAAGATAAGATAAAAATATTCTTTAATAGACCAATTGCTACCCGCATTTTGGTGCACAGACATGGTATATAATAAACAAACATACATCATTTCTATATCCAATCAATGTCAAACGTTTTAAAATATTAGCACAAAATCCTAAGCCCAAAATCGAATGTAAATTTAAAAAACATTCTGTTCTTTTAAACACCAATACATGCTTAAAGTGTATTCAGGCAAAAAATTCACAGTATACTTCAGAAATCTCAACATGCAGGAATAAAAAAATTACCAGAAGAATGCGTATATGCGTCGAAGACTAGCAGTCAAAGCGTAAGCATCATCGTCGTCAGGCTCCTCGAACTACAAGAAAAAACAATATTCTAAGTATCTGTATTTTTTAAGACAATTTAAGCAACGGTTTCTTACATGACGTTTGAGTGCAACACCGTATATAAAGGAGCCGCGCATAAGTGGAAAGCTAAGTAATGAGAAGACGAATAAAAAGGAAAGATTTAACCCAATGATGATGATTGTCAATCAAGACAATTGTAAACCTTAGTGCGGCCAGAAAGCTAAGACACTTGAACAGTATGATGTGAGGGCATTTGTGTTGTAACATTCTGCCATAATGATAGCGTCCAAGACTCCAAGCGTTAAGACATAGTTATTACGAAAACAAATTAATAGAGCATTTCATTATAAAAGAAAAACTTAAGGCGGTTAAAATATAGGACACATCATTCAAATCAGATGATATTCAACCCATTTTACATTGTCAGCTGAATACAGAAACCTGCTAACCTGTTGGAAGAAATCCCTGAAAGCCTCTTGATAACGCTGCGTTAGTTTGTCGATGAGCGTCGATCGATGAATGTTGCACTTGTTCGCAATCACGTATTCCTCGTTTATGAACAACTCCAACACTTTTGAACAGATCTCGAGAACCTAGCTCACAAAAACGCAATCAATCAATAATACATTGACCTATTTAAAGACAGTGAAATTGCCACTGCATATAAAGTATGTAGCTTCTTGAGATACAACGGGATAATTAAAAGGGAAAAAGAGCCCACTTAATAAGAAAAACCTAATCATCTTGGAAGCAATAGTCACCATGTTTCCCTAAATAGTCATACAGAAAGTTCTTACGTCCAGAAACCAATCATTAATTATCATTATGCAGCATGTCTAATTGTTAAGTAAGTAAGTAAATAAGTAGTCTTAAATAACGCAAGTCAAACGCTCACATTTACAAAATGGACAGCTGATGTTAAATGTACACTGTCATTGAATCAGGACAAGAGAAAAACAGCCTGTCAGCTTCTATAAGCATTACCGACACTCGCTCCATGCTGACGACTCTTAGAAGAATGGTGAGTCCATTGGTAGCCGATGCTACAAAGTCTACGTATTCAAAATATAGTTCTTAACAAGATTGCAACTTTAATTAATTGGTTCGTCGTAACAAACACCAGTATCAGACTCCTGATTAGACTGACATGTTCAATCACCGCTAAAAATCAGAAATGCAGACTTCTGTTGTTTAAACTCACATCATGGTCTGTGTGCTTCTCTACAATATTGTCAATGTGTCTCAGAAGAGCGTCAAGATGCTACAAGAAACAATCACACGAAGAAATAAACAAATAGCAAAAACAGATCTATGAAGCATCACAGAACAGCAAAAACAAACACAGGCACAGTAAACAAAAACAGCGCATATATAAGTTGCGATTTAATTGCTCTTTTACATAAATGTCTCTTTAAAAAAACCTCAAGATCTTAGATACTTGAAAGTTACACAGCATAATTGAGGCGAAGCAAAAGAAGACTAGAAAATTAATAAATTATGTCTTAAGTAATGAACTGGATTCTGACAGAATTACTACGCAGTGGGACCAATCTGTTTAGCCATTATGCCAAACACTTACTTTGTCATGCCTGCCAGTTGTATAAATCTCAAGGTCAAAATAGAGAGGAATGTTGAGTAAGTTGGCCACCTTCTCTGCATCAGCTGCATACTAAAGCAAAACATAGCACTCAATTTAATCAAACATGCTGCTCGGTAGAAATACCATACGAAAAAACAACAGATCTTTGTAACATGACAAAGTATCTACTTAAGACAATATTACACCAGACAATGAGAGTTATCAATTCCACTCCTAAAAATCAACATACAAATTTATACCTCTACAAAATGGTACATCAAGTGCACTATATACTTTTAGATTTCATGCTACCAGCACCTTCAAATTTCAACTACATTTTATATGCAACAAACCACAACCCGCATGGGGGTTCATCACTGTAGATAATACACAATCAATGGGGCGCGGTGGTACAGTGGCGACGTTGTTGCCTTGGAGCTGGAAGCTTCGAGGTTCAAATCCACCTCGCCGTGTAAGGACCTTGGGCAAGTCCTTCACTCACAATTGATCAGCGCTTCGGAATGAAACTCCGATGCAGAGTCCGCTCTGCATTCGGGAGCGCCTCTGAGTAGAAAGAGCTTGAAGGGGCGCCATAACAAGTGCACATACAAACAAGTGCACATACAAACAAACAGTCAAATTTTCCACATAATTGTACACAAACAAGCAAGTCCACGCATGCTCTAACCTTGGCAAGGAGTTGAGGAAGGGTTATGATGAAGTGTTCCGTTAGCTTTGTCTTATCCTCCGTCACCTGACGTGTCTCCTTAGTCGTCACCTTACGCGACGTTGTGCCACGGCCAACTGGGTACTCACCAGTCGCCGCCTGCTTCACGCAGCAGACAATGATCTCGATTAGGCTTGTCTCATGACGGTCGTCAAGAGCTAAGACAATACACAAGACAATGAGAAAGGAAGCATGCGTAAAATCAAGCAAGGAATGAGAAAATGTGACAAATCAGATTGGAGCCTACCATTGTGTTCAGAGACCAGTAATGCATGAAATGCTGTGTGCACAAAAACTTAATTTTATGTTACAAGACCTTATAAGAGACTGAAGATTTTAAGCATTAACTCATACCAGGACATTTGCATTGTCTATCATCCTAAACTGTTGGCACGTTTGTGCAAGATCCTTTTTGCTCAGGCAAATCATAAATGAGTTTAATAATAACAACAATAATAAATGGCAGCCCGCCGTGGGGTGTACAAATCAAAACTCCACTTTGATCATCATCGAACTTTTGGTGAATCCACGGTGATTTAGTGAATTAGTCACAGAAGTTCCATTCAGATAGCAGCCACAAACAGAGCACGATTAAATGAATAAAGACTATACACACCTTCCTCTCCTTTTCCAGGCTCTTCAAGGAGAAGATCTGTCATACACTCCCAATCCTTGAGCATGTCATTGATATCCCACAGACTGTCCACTAAGTAGGCACCATGTTCATGGAGCTAAAGAGAAAAAAACAAAGAGTGAGATAATGAATAAGAGAACAATTCAAAGCATTTCGTATGCACTAACTACGTTGAAGTCAACAGTGGCACTCAAAACTGAACGGTCATCTTTCATCAGGGACTGTGTGTTTTCACTTTCATATATAATCAATACAGGTATCCCCTGTAAAATATATGTCACAAGCAACAATCCAAAGTTCTTGGACCAGAAAGCTTAACCCTTTAATGCCGAGATGGTAATAAATGGTATGGGAAATCCTATACCTCCGGCATTAAAGGGTTAAGCACCATTGACATGTTTGGTCTAAATGATGTACTGGAGTACTAGAATTGGAGCAGCTGCCTGAATTAACAGTTAACCCTTTAATGCTGGAGGATATAGGATTTCCCATACCATTTACTACCATCTCGGTATTAAAGGGTTAAGTGCTGTGAGCTCACCTCACTCTCGATAAAGAACAGGACAAGATCACGAATGAAGGGTGTGTTTTCGCTCCGCTTCTTGCCCTTCTTCGTCTTCAGATTCTTCGTCGCTTCATCAAGATCACGTGAGAAAAGTTTGGCATTGAGGAATTCCCCTGCTGCCTGAGCCACACCACGATGCGATGAATAGACAAGCTCGTAAACATTCTCGCAGTCTTTGTCTGAAAGCACTGTGTCATTGTACCTGAGAAACATATAACATTAAATTTTTTATAAAACATGTAAAGATGGACAATAGCTACATGCTATAAGGGGAGTGAGAGAGATGGAAGAGGAGGGAGGGAGTCGAGGAGTAAAAAGGAGGGGCAGGTGAAAGTAGAAGCAAGAGGAGGGGAAAGTATGGGGAAAAGGATGGCTGATTTTTAAGTTGCCACACCAGGTCACTAAGCTTTACCATCTAAGGGACGGCAGACATCTAGTCTATCTGTAAATGACAAAATAAGTTACACACAAAGGTTCCATTATAAAGAATTTTCACAAACGGTAAGTTAAACATGGTACACCCCAATATATTGACAGCTGACTCATGAAATTGTATAAATTTTCACATATCCTCTTACAGTCTGAACTTATGGTCATAAAGAGATCAAAGAATTCTAAAGTTGGTCATTTGGACAAAAAAGTTCAGACTGGTTACAATACACGATGTTCACCACTGCCTTCAAAGCAGCGGATTGTGCATAAATTAAATGCTATAGTCTGGTGCTGCTTATGATAGACCTTGCTCCCACCTATCATCGCGAGCTCTATTGCTCTTTCCTTAGTGCTACGGGCCCTCGATCCTTCGCTCATTTGCCTGTGCCTTTATTAGGAAGAATTTTGCTTTCTTGGTGGAGGACTCTTCAACCTGGAATGGCCTCCCTCTACAGCAGGGGTGTCAGACCTTTTTGAGTGGCGGGCCAGAGTGAACATCTTCCAACAAGTGGCGGGCCAGGGTGTCGAAGCTTCTGAGCAAAATTGGGTATAGTGATCTGAGAGGGAGCTCCGGGCTTGGTCAGTCAATTCCCAGAAGAAATTTTGTATACGGAAATCTCAAATGGTGCAATCTTTAGCATACAAAACAGCCAAATAGAGAGACTTATAAAATCTTAATTTTGATTTTCATGATCTGTCTTGGACATGACATAGAATTCGTTAAGCTTTTGGCCTAAGCCTAAGGTCATTGTATTCGAGTGTCTATAATCTGGGCATTGTCATAAAATAAATGGCTCACATTCTACCGGTAAGCTTGCAATAAAAAAATGATCACCTTAAGTTTGAGTCTTGTAGGCCTATCCCTACAGAACGCTAACGTTTTCCTGACAAATTAAAAATAGGCTTACTGGATAACTGTTGTATTCAACAAAGAAATATATCAATCCAAACATCGCGAAAAGGTCTTGATTCAATGTCCACTTTCGTTTCTTATTAAATTTTGACAACATTTTAAATATAATAAGTGTTTCGTAACTTTCATAATTTTTTTAACATGCAAACAACTGGAAACCATAGATAGGCTACACACTGTTACATACACAGTCTACACATAGCTGGGCGTCTGGGTAAAAGTGACGTCAATAAGAAAAAATCTCCATGTATTTGGCGTTGACTGTAAAATATCAAAATTTGAACTTCCATCCTCTAATTTTGTAATCTTTAGGGAAGGCTCCACGGGCCAGAAAGAAATCGTCGGCGGGCCAGAAATGGCCCGCGGGCCAGCTCTTTGACACCCCTGCTCTACAGCTTCACTTCTTTCCCAGGAGCTTCGCTCTAATGTAAATTTTTCACTCAAGGCTTTTTTTATCGAGGTTGGAATTGGGAGCACTTGAGTAATATTCTTGGAGAGATGCTATGTAGATGTTCGATATGAATGAATGAATATTCATTGAAACAGGAATGTTAACAACAGAACACAAGTAGCACATATATGACGATTTTCTATTGTTAAGGGCCCTCAAACCATGTTACACTTACTTAAGAATGCTGATAACAAGTTTAACTGCCTGTACTGCAACTTCATATTCTTTATCCAAAGTCATCTCAACAATTCGATCCTGCAATGATAAAAATATGCACAACAACAATAATAACAGAATTTACTTATTATTAGCTACAAAAAACATGCTAGATTTTCCCATTAGCCATATTTAGTCTAGATTAGACTACTTCAAATCAGCCAACAACAAATGATCAAATAAAATCATCTAGCTCACATCTTAAACTTTGGATTTAACTCTACGATTTTATAAACTAAATAAACTGAAGTCAACCTGCACTACTAACAAAAAACTGAAATTGAACCTTGAATCGATTTGTGAACAACTCCAACTTTGGCGCTAATTCCTCCGTATCGTAGAGTGGCTGCAGACAGCGCAGACAACATAACCGAACGTCACCAACCTGAAACAAACAATGGCATCAACCTAAAACAAACAATGTCACCAACCTAAACAAACAATGTCACCAACCTAAACAAACAATGTCACCAACCTAAAACAAACAATGGCATCAACCTAAAACAAACAATGGCATCAAGCTGTCTCAAACTGCATGTAAGCATTGTCGGACCAGTTGAAGGGTCAATCATTAAAAGCAAGAACATCTTATGACGAAAAAGTCAAAATAAAGGAATTCCACGTGTACATCATGCACTAGTACCAACAGGCCAACCTCAACAAGTACTCGTAGCGTCATCTTACCCTATCGTACAACGTCCATCCGATGTACTTGAGATAACTGTCATCTAGGAACATACTCGGATAACGCTTCATCCAAACTCCAATCTCGCTCGTGCAGATGCCACGAATTTCTGGCTGAGAATCCCTAAAGATGACAGCAGATACAAAAGTTAACTAAGCCGCTAACCAGTGCAGACCATCTTGTCAAGCATTATGAAATTTTCAAGTATTCATCATACTTCAAATGACTGGACTACGTCATGCAGAATTGACATGTGCTAAAAGGCACGGACCATGCAGAAACCAGTAATTCAACACACGGCTCGTTGAAGCAAGCAAATCACTCAACCAACCCATAAATTTTCGTTAATTCACTCAGGCAAGCTGACAAAAAAACCAGAACTTCATATATAGCAGCATCACGTCACACAAGTCTGGGCATAACTATAAATCAGATATAAATATATCAGTGTTCTCACTTTAATCACACAAAAACCCTAACGCATAATAACTCTAACAATGTCTAAAAGACTGTATGAAGAGTGTACTTGTTCAGTAAATCTAACCTGTAACGATGCACAAAGACGCCCTTGAATATGTAGGTCAGCATGTGACGAATCTCCTCCTGGTTTTCTTCAGTCTAAAAACATATATATCACAACTACAATGGAGAGTATCACTTTGAGAATCTAGCTGTCAAACAAAGAGACTGTAACTTTCTGCAACAATAACATCAATTGATATAGTCACGCCCGACCACTTTAAAACATGTTTCCATAAATTTTAAAATAAAAGATCGAAGCGAAAACACAAGCACACCTCTTTCCGCTTCTCCATCAGCATCTCCAGTCTTTCCGTTGCCTGCTTTCCTTTCGACTTCGTTCTTTCTGCCTCGTACTGGCGTTGCGTGTGGTCGAGAGCGATGCTCAAGTTCAGCGCCACATCAACCAGTGAAGTCATCAACTTCATCGCTAGAAATGGCAAAGAAAAATGTAAAAATATGTGATCAACATAAAATATTATTATCTCAACTTTAAAAAAGCAGAAAGATAAGCATCTAGATAAGCCTCTAAGATTCAGGCTTGCACGAATTAATTTAGGTTCTGATTTGCTGTTTATTGATGTCACACGTCAACAAGAGGTTCGTGGACTTAACCCTTTAATGCCGGAGGGTATAGGATTTCCCAGACCATTTACTACCATCTTGGCAGTAAAGGGTTAATCAAACTGAAAGTTCCCCTCTGTAGCTAACTATGCTTTCATCATCTCCTTTTTAACCTTCCATTTTCTCCTTGTTTTCTTTCCTCCTCACTGTTACGTCCACATAAATAATTTTAAAATCTCAAACAGAATTTATCTGCAAAAAGTAGCAATATACACTGTAGACCCATTAAACAGACAAGCTGTTAAACACAGAACTGAGTATTTAAACGAAGTCGCTTGTAAAACAAAACATCAAGCTGAACACTTTTCTGTCGGATTGTTTTTTCAACCGAACAATCGACTGTTTGGTCCATCCGTCAGACTGTTCTTTTGACCATCAACCCATCCGTCCAACGTCACGCTGTCTGAACTTACAGTCGACTGCATGGCACATTAATAGATATGGCACATTAAGTTAATAGCCGTGGGGCACAATGCCACAACACATTAAGTGGAACAGCACAGTATTAATGAGTCACACATCAACAGATCTGCACATGTATTTTTTTAGAACACCGCAGATCTATTAGTGTCAAAAGAATTAATGAAATGAGTTTCTAAGTGACTTACACGCCAGCGTGCTTGTATGGCGAAAAGCTCGGACCTGCGAATCGGTGAGACCAGTCAGCAATGAAATGACATTGTCCATCATGTACTGGTCGTAGATGATACTGTACTGACACTGACGAACCAAGACACTGATGAACTCGCAGAAGTTTGCCTTGAACTTCTTCCACTGTGGCCCAGACATAATGAGAGGATAGTCACCGCTTTCCTGTTTTTAGAAACAAACATTTTCATTAAAGCAACATGCACAACACAAAACTTCTAAGTATCTCACATCTAGTCTACAGCCAAGCAACAGCACTGTGATTCCATCCTGACTATAGTATACAGGTATTCAATGAACACAACCAACTCGAATCAACTTTCTGAGTTACTCTCCCAAGTTCAAAAATTTTTACATAAAGTCTTGCATTAAAAAATTCTCAATACTTGCTCTTTTTTTAGCAGTCCATATAGTCAAGCGAAGGAAGTCAAATGAAATTTGAAGGTAGTCAAGTCTGCGCTCAGATTCACATTTCGGTGTGACCTTGCGCGTGTTACAAATTTATTTAATAATAATAATAATGCCAAAAATCAATTTTGCAACTATAGATGCCTCAGATTCGCATTGCTATTGCCTCTATTTAAAAGCCAGCTGCAATAAAACTGCGCACATCAAAAAATACAATGTTCCCCAAAACACTTCAGACCTCGTCAAACTCTTCTGTCATCTTGCGGATGATTTCTGCGTGTTCCATGTTGTGGTACATGTGTGGAGTGATACGACCTTTGCATCCGGAACAATGAATGAAGAACTGGATGAGATCAAGCAGTGCAGTGTCACGATCTTGTTTATACGCTTCAATCCAGTCATCAATCACCGTCTAATAAAAAAAGCACACAAAAACCCACCTATTTTGTGATGCAAATACCATAAATAGTAAATACACAAACATCCACAAGGCACCCTTGAGTGCAAATCAAACCCTAAAGTTTCAGCTTTGAAAAGAGGAAAAGTCTTCCACATACATCGATCCATGTACTTAGAGCTGTTAAAAATTCTAATTATAGGTTAGTACGTATGTCGTACATTAACGCAAAATTGAAAGTTTATAACTTTTCAAGAATTCTACTTAAAATCAGTCCAAAACTTCACGAATTCTGATAAGGATCAAACACATATCAATGTCCAAAAAATAAATACACAAAAAACGAAGATCATACAGTGGCAATCTCACCCTGCAAAATTTTCATTACATTAGAATGTAACAATGTTGTGCCAACCGTAAGAGCAGTTTTTCCAGACTTTACGATTTCAAACAGGCTGCCCTCAGCCTCCACATCCTCCTGGACTTTCTTTCTTGACGACGTATCTCTGGCTCCACCTCTGCGACCTCTTTTTGCAGTCGTAGAACCCTAACGTAAAACAAAAAACTTGAAAGTTGAAACCATAGTAGTCATACAACATTATGAACACAGCAAAGTTTTGAATGCAATCCCCCAACCTGTTCACACTAAAGCATAGACCGTTTTCATCCTCCCTGCTTCCGCCTCTGCTTCAATTCGTCCCTATCAACAACCATCCATACATCCCTGTCTAATCAGCACAACAGAAGTTTGTTTCAGGACAAACTTCACATAGATCTCTCTGTTATAATATTAAATAAATGTTTGGCTGTCCGAAGACAGCAACGCTTAGTAGCTCGAGCAAGTCACTTCCTCATCCTCTATCTTTCTCCCGCCCCTCCATTTTACATCCCTCTTCCACATCACTCCCATTCCACCCTGTCAGAGAAATTATATTTTTTTAAACAAATAAATAAGTTTGTTTCTTACATCAATTTATAGGTGCAGGCATTCAAAGTAATGCATAAATCATGAAGCACCTGGGGAAGCTGTCCACTAACACATGCTCAAAACATGGATGAAAACTGTCTAAAAACATGCATCCTTTCGCTCTTTACCATTGGATTTACAGCAATGTTAGCCTAATTAAAGCTACAATATGGTTAGCTAAACTCAGTGTGAGAACTGTGAAAACAATAACTGGGGGAGTTGGACTATGATCCACTTGGAATTGGGGTGTGAAAAATAGACTTTACTACATATATGGGCTTTTTATAAAGATAGACTGGGGGATTGAAATCCCCCAACCTCCCGGTAATTCTCACCCTGCCTAAACCCTCTGGTTACTCCTGTTAGCACAAGTTGAGTAACTTACCTCGCCTGGTGGAGCTCTCTTTCTTCCAGGCCCTCGGGTCGGAACTACTTTTGGCTCTGGTTCAAATTCATTTTCAGATTCACCTTCTTGACTAAAAACAACAAAGGTCATAAACATCAGTCTAGATTAAAGTCATACAAACCCTTTAATCAAATACAAAATCAACTACCCATCCATAACACAGGTCAGCAAGCAGTTAAGCATCTGTTGCTTTTTATGCAGAGTAGTCAGCTGCTTTTTTTACACTTGCAACTCAGACTGACTTGACCTGAAAGTATGTTTATTTTCCTTGAACGCATATCACATTACCAATAAAACAAACAAGCATTAGACAAACATCCTTACAAAAGCAACAGCTTAAGCAGGGTTGAGTCCCGATTTCTAGTAAGCAACTACTCACATCAATAGGTCTCAATTGCTAAGATTTCAGCATACAAATGATTAAAATTTAAAACACAAAATGAGAGTATTTGAGCAAAACTAAAGTTCTATATAAATCAGTAATTAATACTTAGTATACTTGCAAGCCAAATTAAGTAATCCAGTTCCAAGAAAATTAACCTGTAATAGTGTTATTTCTTCCTCTCTGTACTGCTAGTGGCTACTTCCATAAATATTGTTCTTTTCTTTACAAGTCATATCACAGTTCTTGCAAACATCACTATGAGGAAAAGCTTCTCTCCGTAACAAAATTTAGCATTGCAACAAGTAAAGTGAACAATTTAACTCTAAAATTTTAAACCCCATAAAACAGTCAATTGTGCTTTAAAACCAGGAAGAGAGAACCTGTGGGGTGTGCCAATTGACCCAGACATTTTACTCACTGTGACAGTTCACTCGACTCATTCAGTGCTGGTTGTGGTGCGGCTGGTGGTGGTTCCTCCTCCACTTCAGGTGCTGGTCGTCTCCCATGGAGATTGCGCAAACCAGCCAAAGCAATTGCTTTCGACTTACGACTAGGCCTTCCTTCTGCCATCTACACACATTGTCAGACAAGAATCAAATGAAAGATCATGAAGTTCGATTAATTACAATTCATAACCTATTCATGACAGAAGCCTTGCATGATTGCGGCAACTATGGTGCTGAACAAGGAGTTTCTGGAATGGAAAAGAAACTGATCTTTCTATTGTCCATTTTAGATCATTTTAGCTTATTTCATGAAGTTTTTTTTATGAAAATAGATGTCTTTGTGGCTTCTTCAACAATGACTGAGTGACTTACTTTGGCGAAAATATTGGGCTAAAGAAATAGTAATGATCGGCTTAGGCCAGAGCGCTCTTTCGGTCTCTTTCTGGTGCGGCCATATTGTTTACTCACTGCACATCGGCGACCGAGCTGTCGTAAACCTCAACCGATTTTTATACACTAAACTGTGAATAGCGTTCATGTTTCGGCCGCTTTCGAATATTATAAAACTGTTTTCTGGAAATATGCCTTTTCGTATTTTCAGCGTTTTCGGAGATTTTGGTTTCAGGAATTCGAGTCGACCCACCGGAGGATTATCCTTTAGCATTTACATCAAGCATTCATTTAACCGTCCAAAAATGCCAGCCAAACTAAAACGTCAATTCGGCACAATTCCTGGGCATAGATGTCGTATATTATCGCGATTATTACATGATTCCCACGGCGGCTAACTTGTAGCAAAATTGTGCTTGCGTATTGTTGATCCAGAGAAGTAGCCTACCATCTATTAAGCGCACGGCGACCGCCATGTTGCTTCGAAACAACCGGACGCATCTTTAAAAGTTGTGGTTAATAAAAGCAAGAAAAAATCGCTAACCGTTATGATTGCTTAAGGGAAACAAACTGCTTAAGACAGAGGTAAAATCTCTGTTTTGCAGGCTGAAGATAAATAAATATCTTACGATTTTTTGCCTGGATTTCTCCAAACTGCACAAACGGCGGGAGATAATATATTCTCTCCTGCTAAGACACTCCAATAATTTTAGTTTGTTTTGTGGCGCTATAATTCTGGGCGCGTGATGCGTTCGTTCGACCGTGCATTGAGGCTTGTTATGCAAATTTACCCGTTCAACTTTATCTCTTGGAATTTTGGAATCATATTCTTGGTCAATGGTCCAATTCTCTAAATATTTGGAAACTTTTATCGTGATATGTTATCAGGCATTGGAGATATTTGAAAAGCGTAAACTCGCAATTTCTAAAGCGCTACTAGAAAGCCAAGCGCGGGGCACCAGCCAGGGTGAGAATTGCCGGGGGGTTGGGGGAGGGGGTTCAACCCCCCCAGTCATTTTTAGAGCCCCATGTTAAAGTATGTTTTTCATACCCCAATTTCAAGTTTATCATAGGCCAACCCCCCAGTTATTTTTCCACAATTCTCATACTGGCACCAGCTTATTCACGAGCGCTGCGTTGAGTCAAAAGGGCTGTCCGTAGGAGTAGTCCGAGGTGGTCCGGGTCGAGTTACCATAGGATCAGAGGGGCGGAACAGCTACTAAGGCGGGTGTCGTCTGAGCGGAGAAAACAGTTTGGCTTAGGCTACTTTGTTTGAACCACGGCCGGTGTATAACGGCAGCGTACGCCATACGTGTCCGTGCATCCAGGCATTCATCAAGATTCAAGACTTTCAACTCTCAAGCACCACGCACCACATATTAACCCCACTTGTGAGGTGGGTTAATTAGGCTACTTAATTGTCAAAAGTGTCCGTAACATAGCTGCCCCAAAGATCTTAGAGTCTTCGGAGACTTTAAGATCTTTAATTGGTTGTAGGCCTAGGCCTACCTAAAGTTTACCTTAAATACTCTTCCAACCTCTCAATCATTTACACTTTCCTGCTACATGCATGTAGGCCTATCCAAGGCCATATTGTAGACTAGGCCTAGGCCTATATCCCATCCGACCGACAAGATCTAGCCTAATCGTTCTTCACTGAGCATTTATTTCTCTGTAGGCTATAGCATAGGCCTAGAAGCGAGAGTCAAGAGAGGACTCTTAATTAGGCCTACCCCTAGCCGCGCAGGAAACTTTATAGGCCTACCTATGTTTAACTACAACTTATTGGTTTTTGACAAATATATCCTATTATATTCGCGCTAGAACAATAGCCTAATGATTAATGGGCCTACTATTGATATGGCCTACACAAAGGGAAAATGATTTTTTTTAAATTTTAAAACCTCTGTGCTAATGTCCACCAGTCGCCCAACGTTGACCAAGTCAGACCAACGTTGACCAACATTGTCTGCGTGTTGGCTGCGTAGTCAACATTCATTGCAAAGCGGCGATCCCATAGTTGACGTCAGCTCTGAAATTTACGCCTGTTCGCGGAGGATTTATAATGCTGCTGCTGCCGCTACATTGACCGTGCAGCAACAGTTCAACCTTTGCTCTATGCAACTGGAGTCTGAGGGAATTAGATCCACGGACTGGATGATGATGCCGACTGACTAAGTCACGTGATGTGGGCAATTGACACAGGCTGTTGCACTCTTGTGAGAAAGAGCATCGCATCGTCGTCGTCGTTGTCGTCGTCGTCGTCATCGTCGTCGTTGTCGTCGTCATCGTCGTCGTCGTTGTCGTAGATATATCGAGTGTCTGCCGTCGAAAAAAGACTCGAAATCTAATAAGAGCACGATGACGCCAACGGACGGACGGACGGCAAGCTATAAGTAGAGGTCACCCATGCAGCTTGTCACAATGACCCCGGCTAATGGGTTTATGCATGTATTTATATATATATATATATATAATACACATACATATACAATTATACATATACATATACATATACATATACATATACATATACATATACATATACATATACATATACATATACATATACATATACATATACATATACATATACATATACATATAGGCCTACACATAAATCGCATACATATGCATAGGCTACACATAGGCCTACATGTACAAACGTATACATAAAGGCCGACATATATATATATATATATATATATATATATATATATATAATTGCATAGGACTGAAAAACTATGTCAATACATATGACTTGTAGGATATTGATATTCGCGAATCATTGAAAGGCTGCATGGACTTGATATTCCCAATAGGCCTACTATAACTGTCCAATATCCCATCAATGCCCAGTGGATGAGTGGATGGATTATTTTGTTTACAACGACCAAAATTGTTTCTCTTATCAAAGCTTATTTGAAACGAACCTTTCTCACAAGTGGCGCAAGGCCTCACCACGTTCTTTGCTATGAAAATGGAATTACAGACATAATTTTTGGCCTTTATAGCCTATGTGCAAATAAATAGCTTATAGCCTATATGCACCGAAATTATTGCGCTATTTAGGGCGTATTGGGTCGACTGGAAGCAGTGGTGGTCTACAGCCAAAAACTTGAAAAACGCGACTGCAAAATACGTTTGAAGTTTGGAATAGCCTAAAAAGTTAACGATGATTTCTCCTACAAATTAAATTATATAGGATCGATACGGTAGCTGACAAGATAATTGAGTTTCACAATATAGCCTACAGAAAACGGACAGTCTAAAAATGTTCGACGCTCGATCCTATCCTCTAACCGTACGCTTCAGACGTAACTGTCACATGGACCTATGTTTAGGTATTCGCAGTTATTCCCATTGAGATTTATTATAACGCAATAGTAATATACGAACACCCACGCAGTGATGCAGTCCATCGATTTAAAGACGTCTTTTAAAATTAATGCGTTGCCAAGGCACCAAAGATGCTCCGCTTGTTGGTGCTAGGCAGGCCTTTCATTGTAAAAAAAACACATGAAAACGGAGGCCATGAAGAATAGTAGTCCTGCATTAAACGGTCGTGAAGCAAAACCCTTTCTTCTCTCCGTCTCGGAGAAATGCATGGTGATCGTTGCTTCTGACACCATCCACCACCGTATACTATATATAGTTCATTGTTTATCGGTCGATATTCCTGCCTGACCTTTGCATTTTAACTTTAAAGGTACAGCTGCAGTCGGTATACTCTGCCTTGCCGATCATTGTTTTGGTTGAAGGCGTTTGTATAGTCTGTGCTGTCTTTCAACGATATGTCTTTTGGGAGCGTTGAAGAAATATAGCCTACGGACGAGTTTAGTGTTGCGAAGAGTCTTTCGAGCCAACACTCAAGTCACATCTCTATTCTAAGGCGCAGGCTATACGAATACACGGCAGTCGTAAGCTTATAATATTCATTATTCAAGCATAGGCTTATAATTATTAGGTCTAGCACTGCATGCTTCCTAGGGGTTATTCTAAGAAATTTTTAGAACTGCACAAAACGACCTTTTTAGTCGTCCGGACCAAATGTTTGATCGTCGAAACTCCGTGAAAATATTACCATTTTAAAATTTTCCCGGTCCCCCCCAAAACTGATGACCCTTTTTTTTAGTCCTGCGTTCACTATAACACTATGAGTTAACTGCACAAAATCTTATTTTCAACTGCACAAATTTCTTTTCCAACTACACACTTTGTGTCCAGCTGCACGTTAAAATAACCTCTGATGCTTCCATGTAGGCCTATGGCCTAGTATAAGCTGGAAAATGAACTATAGGCCTATCAACGGCAATGATTAGCCTATAGACCTAAAAGCGTGTTGTTGAATCATAAACCAGATTTTGATATAGACAAATTTCACTTAAGATAAGTTTATAATATAGGGCCTATATCTTTGTATTAAAACCATATATACAGACTTTAAAGATTAACTTAGGCCTATGAAAACGCTGAAGGCCTAATAGACGTAGCTTTTTAAGACCGGGTGGACTCCAAAAAATTATAAGCTCGAAAACATTCGCATCAGACCCTCCGTGTCTTTCCGCAGTAGTGTGGTCATTCCGTATTATCCGTTTGCTCCTCTAAAGAAGTTTCAGGATTGGCCACTAAGAGACTGAACACTATAATTCTCTGCCTCAGGATGTAATTACATATCTTCCGCGGTCGCCTAATGGGCAACGTTCTGAGGATGGCCTTTTCTCAGAATATTGTTCGTTGCTTTAGCCATTACAGCCATTTCCTTTTTGAGAGCCATAATTACTAGGACATTATTTTCACCGTCATTCTCCATCTCATAGTATGGCTCTGCAGTCTGCAATTACCGCCATTTATCGCGAGACACCATGCATAGTCCAGTCTTTCTCTGTTATATTCTCCAATATATAGCATGCCAGAGGTCGACAGCAGTGGTAAAAGCGGCATTTGAGTCAGCGAGGAAGAGTAAAGTAGGCCCTTACTTCCCACTATATTTTTATGAAGACGCAGACCGTAATGAGTGCACACTGTGTTACAAAGATGTCGCTCCACACGTTTAACAAAACCGTTTGCCTTCCTGCTTTTGGAAATCAACCCATCTCGCTGACTCGCATGTCGCACCAGATGAGCCCGTAGCCGTAGCATAGGCCTATACAGACAAAATGTGTATTCAGACACGTCATGAGCAATTTTGAGCATGGTCTTGGAGAAAAGCCATAATCGCCGCTTACTCTGATAAGCATTAAATGTTGCTGAACATAAGTTGTGAAGACAGTGAAGTATACGGTATACGTAGGCCTATACCATGTTTATTTGATATCAATTAGGCCTATTTGAAATGAGGCTTAATAAAAATCTTTTTTTGTTAGTTTTTGTCACATTATGTTTTTGAATCGTCAAAACAGTGGTTGGTCTCACTATAAAGGTATACAATAGGCCATACATATAGACTAATATAACTGTTGGAATAACTAGTTATACACATTGTAGATGGCGCTAGCGTAGGTGACTCTAAAATAGTTGACTCTATGTTTACGTCACTTCCTTCTTTCTCGGTTTTCCTTTCGTGTTGTGTGCTAATAATAAAGACGGTTAAGTTTATCTTTTATCTTTGTAATCCTAAGTCAATGGCCTGCATTTCAACAGGTTATGGGCCCAGGCCGACTTGTAAGTAAACATGAACTGTAGGTCGACTAATATTTTTCGAGTTTTCTCGTTAATTATCCGAGTCGATAGAAGCTGAAGATTCTTCTTTGTCACGCGTCAAAATGGCGGCATTGGAAGAACTACAGCAACAAGTTCTGAGGATTCAGGAGAAGATTAGCACGGGAACAGGTAGTATAGCGACAACAGCTACTACAAATTCCGTCGGAGGTTTGCCGGAAGCGAGGCATCTTGATGGCAAAAATTATGGTGATTGGAAATTCTGGATGCAAAATTTCTTAATTGACGCTGGTTTATGGCGCTGTGTTTCGCCAAAAGAGGGCCAGGCTGTTGATCCGGATTTGGACTTACGTGCGTTAGCCAAAATCAATCTTAGCCTAAAACCTTGTTCAGCAAAAGTCACGAAGAAATGCCAGACTGCGAAAGCTGCTTGGGATGCATTGAGAGGTGAATATGAAAGCACTGCTCTTGTTCGTCTGATTGGACTGTATTCTAGTTTGTTTAAGACAAACTTCGAGAACTTTCCTTCGATGCAGCAGTATGTAGATCACATTTTGTCGATTGCAGAACAATTGGAATCAATTGGTCAACCTTTTCAGGACAATGTTGTTGGAGGCATAATTCTTGGAGGTCTTCCAGATCAGTACAGGCCTTTAATATTAGGCATCCAAGGATCAAAGCAAGACACAACAGTGGAGTTTGTAAAAAGTCTTTTGCTTCAGGACAGTGTCAAGGACCTAGGAGCAAATACGACTTCAGGTGCAACTCATTCAGCATTTTCAATGGGCAGGTCTCAAATGAGCAGGTCCCACAAGGGCATGTCCCAGATGAAAAGTAAGCCAAAAGGACCACGTTGTTTCGAATGCAATCAATTTGGTCATATTCGTTCACAATGTAAGAAGGTCAAGGTCAATGTTAAGGAACATAAGAATTCAGCCAATGCAAATTTTGGTGCTATGTCAGCCCAAAAGAATTTTTCTGTTTCATCGGTGCAATCTAACTCGATGAATGATGATTGGTATCTAGATTCGGGTGCCACAGTACATCTGACATCTCGACTTGACTGGCTTAAGAATTTTTCTTCGGACTCTAGTCAAGAGGTAGGAATTGCAAATGGAGCAAAGTTGAAAAGCACTGGAATGGGCAGATTATCGATTCCGTTGTCAACAAAGAAAACAATGGAAATTTCAGATGTTGTTCATGTTCCAGATTTGGCTATAAATCTCTTGGCAGTTAACAAGATTGCTCAGGAAGGTAAAACTGTGTTGTTCGATAAGAAAGGCTGTCGCATAGTTAATCAGCAGGTCAAGGTAAATCCAAGAAGGGTCGTTGGAACTGCCACAGTAGTTAACGGACTGTATCGTTTGAACTGTACGCAATCTCCTATGTTTGCTGCGCTGTCAACGAATTCTGTCAACTTATGGCATCGTCGTCTTGGACATCTTAATCGTCCTTCAATGCGCCTGCTTCAAACCACGATGTCTTCTGGTGTTCAGTCTGAAGGGACGGCAAATATTCCTTGTGAAGCTTGTGTGAAAGGCAAGCAGCACCGCAAACCGTTCAAGAAAACAGGAGCCAAAAGAGCGAACCAAGTTCTTGGTCTTGTTCATTCTGATATTTGTGGTCCAATGCATGTTTCATCTGTTGGTGGAGCACGGTATTTTCTCACATTCATTGATGATTTCACGAGACACTCGGTTGTCTATTTCCTGAAATCAAAGACGGAAGTCTTGGAGAAGTTCAAGGAGTACAAATCTCTTGTTGAGAATCAGACTGGTAAACGTATCAAAACTCTTCGAACAGATAATGGTACTGAATATGTCAATGAAAGTTTTCTGGGTTTTTTACGACGTGGTGGAATTCGTCACGAGACCACAATTCCATATACTCCTCAGCAGAACGGAGTTGCAGAACGTCTAAACAGAACTTTGGTAGAACGAGCTAGAACAATGGTTCTAGAATCCGGAGTAAGCACAGATTTTTGGGCAGAAGCAGTAAACACGGCCAATTATCTGAAGAATCGCTCACCTACAAAAGTCTTACCAAAGATGACACCTCAAGAGGCATGGACAGGAAAAAAACCTGATCTAAGCCATCTTCGTGTTTTTGGTTGCAAAGCTCTGGTGAAAGTTCCTGAACATAACCGCAAGAAATGGGACTCTAAATCAAAAGAGTACATCTTTGTTGGTTACTGTGAAGAAAGCAAAGGTTACAGAATGCTTCACCCTGTTACAAAGAAACTCACTCGATCAAGAGATGTTGTTTTCTTTGAATCTCAGTTTCCTGTTCGACATTCGTCTTCAGATGATCCATTTCCGGATGTTGCGGATGACATCTCATCGCAAACTGTTACTTCAGACATTCATCATCAACAGCAGTTTCAGAATACCCGAGCTCCTGTTGAAGTGGGGGAGTCTGGTTGTTCAAAGGAGTCTGGTGGATCAAAGACTGGTCTTACTGATGGTTCGAACACTGGTTCGGAAATAAACTTGGTGGAAGAAGATTCTGATGGTTCAGATATTTCAGTGGTCAATAAGGAAATAACTGATGATGAAGTGAAACGAGACACATTTGAGAGGCCAAAAAGAACTCGTATTCCAAACAGGCAAATATTCAATGAGGAATTTGTTGTGCATCAAGCTACGTTGTGTAAAAGTACTGATCCAGCAACTGTTGAAGAAGCCCTTAGTTCTCATCACGCAGAAGAATGGAAACGTGCAATGGAAGAAGAAATTCAGGCACATGTTGAAAACCAGACATGGACATTATCTGATGTACCTACTGGGAGAAAGGCAATTAAATGCAAATGGGTCTTCAAAACAAAGCTGAAATCTGATGGTACAGTTGAGCGTTACAAAGCTCGTTTGGTGGCTAAAGGATGTTCACAAAAACCAGGCATTGATTACGAAGAAACGTACGCACCTGTTGTACGTTATACTTCCATTCGTCTTCTGATGGCATTAGCTGCAAAATATGACCTTGACATTGATCAAATGGATGTCATAACAGCATTTTTGCATCCTGAGCTCGAAGAAGAAATTTACATGGAACTGCCAGGTGGTTTTCGGCTAAATGGTAAAACTTGTCGACTAAAGAAGTCAATTTATGGTCTGAAGCAAGCCAGCCGAGCCTGGAATAAGAAATTGGATAAGTTGTTGAAAGAACTTGGATTTGTGCAATCAAATTTTGACACTTGCATTTACTACAGATGTGAAAGTGGAAAGATCTTAATCATTGCAGTGTATGTTGATGATCTTTTGATTTTCTCGAACAACAAGGAAGAGAAACAGAATTTGAAAGCAGATCTAATGAAACGTCTCAAGATGAAGGATCTTGGAGAGGCACATTACTGTGTGGGCATTCATATCCAAAGAGATCGTGATACAGGAACGATATCGCTTGATCAAGAGAAATACATTGAACAAGTGCTCAACCGATTCAATATGACTGAGTGCAATGGGGTTTCAACTCCACTTGATCCAAATCAAGATTTGTTCAGAGAGGAATTCTTTCCTAACAGTCGACAAGAAGAGGAAGAAATGAGAAACATTCCTTTTCAAGAAGCTGTGGGTAGCCTTATGTATGCAGCACAGGCTACAAGACCAGACATTGCATTTGCAGTGGGGGTCATGAGCAGATTCAATAACAACTATGGAAAAACTCATTGGGTTGCAGTGAAAAGAATCTTTAGATATCTTCGGCAGTCTGCAAGTACCAAACTTGTGTACAGGAAAACCAATGAAGATTTGATTGGATTCAGTGATTCTGACTGGGGTGGTGATAAAAGAGATCTCAAATCAACCACTGGCTACACTTTTGTTTTAAGTGGTGCCGCAATAAGTTGGAACTCAAAGAAACAACCAACAGTTGCAAAGTCAACAACTGAAGCAGAGTACATGGCTTTAAGCATGGCTGCTACAGAAGCAATCTGGTTGAAGGGTCTTCGCAAAGAACTTGTTCCTCAGGCTTCAGATGTTGTGGAGATCTTCTGTGATAACAAAGGGGCGATTGATCTTTCTAGAAATCCTGGATATCGACCCAAGACCAAGCACATTGCTGTGCAGCATCACTTCATTCGAGACAGAATTGCGATTGGAGACATTCTGGTTAAACAGATTGAAACAACAAACATGGTTGCTGACTGTTTAACAAAAGGACTGTGTAAAGATGTGCATAACAAATGCATTTCTGGGATGGGGTTAGAAAAATAAGGCTAACCTAATTTGTGAGTGTGTATAAAGTGGGGGTGTTGGAATAACTAGTTATACACATTGTAGATGGCGCTAGCGTAGGTGACTCTAAAATAGTTGACTCTATGTTTACGTCACTTCCTTCTTTCTCGGTTTTCCTTTCGTGTTGTGTGCTAATAATAAAGACGGTTAAGTTTATCTTTTATCTTTGTAATCCTAAGTCAATGGCCTGCATTTCAACAATAACTTTTGTTCTGTTTGAAATGTGTTGGAAAAATCTGGCCACTGTACGGTATACCGTATAAGACTTGTCTTTAAGCCTGTAAGAACGTGATTTAGAAATTCTTACTTCTGGCCAAGATTATTGACAAAATGCCGTATAGGGGTCTATTTTTATGGTTCACCCTGCAGGGTAGGGTACTAGGGTGAGTGCATACAAACCGAAACACTTTTGCTTATTTCGATATTTCTCGCCTTTTTCTAGTCCGTGTGATATAGTTTGTATACCATTCGATGCGGATTTTTTTTCTGCGTATAATACACGTCATTCTAGCCGAAACAGTTGCACGTAGACAGAGAAATCTTTGAAAAACACTAAAAAGCCTAATTTGCATAAATGCAGGTTGACCGAAACACCAGTGAATACAGAGCGAAACACAAGTGAATACAGACCGAAACGCGTTTCGCTCTCCCTGCACGGCAGAAAGCCTGCAAATGGTGACCGAAACAGCGTGTGCAGGCTGACTGAAACACATCTTATTATATTATAACCAGGGTGATAATTGCCGGGGGGTTGGGAGGTTTCAAACCCCAGTCTTTCTTAGTGTCCCATAGTAAACTCTGTTTTCACACCCCAATTCCAAGATTATTATAGGCCAACCCCAGTTATTTTTCAACAATTCTCACACTTATTATAACTTATGTCAGCTATATATAATAATCATTATAATGTATTCTCACACTGATTATAACTTATGTCAGCTATTATATAATAATATAATAGGCCTACCGCCAATGGTATAAGAAAAGGCAAGTGTGACCCGGTCTATGAAAAGGGACCACAACGCGGGATTTATTTACCGAGATACAGGCCTTAGAACATGGTCACCCATCGAAATTTCGAAATCGGGTTTTCACTGGGATTCGCTAGATGACTCTTCTGTCTATCAAATTTTCATAATGGTTCACAGAAATCATTTGATATTATTAGGTTTTCTTATTGTAATATTAGAGCACATAAAAGGGACCGCAAGGCGGCATCCTTAATGTCGGGGTATTATGACAGTAGAATATTTTTGGAAACGGTTTTAATGATGAATCTATGATTATAATTATAGTAATGCGCTAAATAATTAATTCTACATGTCTATGCAGCGCTTTGATTTCCATGTTTCTAAATATAAAGTGTAAGGTTCAACAAACAGCGATATATTCAAATAACTTCAATTGCGTTTTCCCAAGATCTCGTATTTCAGGTAGGCTACATCACGTTGTAAAGTCTACAAAAATAGAAAAGATAATAGTGCTGTGTCACATAATACATCATTCTTTTCAGAATTTTGTGCTGATCATGGTGGTATACATAAGTCCATTCCCGCGTTGTGGTCCCTTTTCATAGACCGGGTCACAAGTGTTCAACATGTTAGATAGGCTTAATAGGGTTAGATAGGCCTAAGATTAAGCTTTTTATTAATTCATATGCAAACAACACACAGAATAAAGATAAACACACAAAATGATGGAATTACATGTGTCACCAATGCTAAAGCATTTACTTAGGTTATTAATTAGAAAAAAATAGAAAAAAAACTATTCATTGGTTTTCAAATATAATCAAATATGCTTATGCATGCTAGCTTACATAAATCTATCAACTTAGGCCTAATTATCAACAAGGAGAAAAAGAATTTGAGGTTAACAATAGGCTTGTTCAGCATAATAGGCCTATAGTAACTCCATGCATTATAATTATCAACGGTATATCTGTTCTGTTCTCAGCCATCCTCGATCCGAGGGTCGGCCGCATCATATACAATGTTCCTCCAACGCTTCCTGTCCTCCGTCAATCGTATCATTTCTCCCAATGTCAATCCAGTCCACTCCTTGATGTTGCCCAGCCAGTTTGTTCTTGGTCTTCCTATTTTCCTGTCTCCTGGCATTGTGCCCTGCATGATGTCTTTCTCAATGCATGTTCCCTCTCTTCTCATGATGTGTCAGAAATAAATCATTTTTCTTTCTTTTACTGTTTTCAGCAGATTCCTCTCCACTCCTGCCGCCTCCAGCACCCATTCATTTGTAATGGTATATCAGGAACCATCAATCTGGAATATTGTAATTTGATTAATTTTTAAGATTTTCATTCAGATAAACAGCTGATCAGTAGGTTATGTGTCACACAACAAGAGCCAGAACTTTCTTTCATAATATCATGAATAAATTTTGTTTGCAAGATTGTTAGGCTAAACGATTAAGTTTAAATATGAAATTAGGTAAAGTAGGCTAATTGTAGCACAACCTACTTCTCTGAAAGTTCATTAAAGCCAGTTTTTATAGTAGAATATTGTCCTCCAGTATGCCCACCGGCTCTTGATTTCCTCTTCTTCTCGCTGGCATGATTAACTCTCTCCTCTGTCTGTTTGCTCCTTATTTCTTCATGCATCATTCCACAAATGGTCAACTTCTTTTCTCTTTCTGCCATTAAATGATGATTTAATTTATCTTTTTTCCCTCATACACCTTAACAAAGATGATATGAGCATCTCTAGTTAGATGATGCAAAGGAAGCTTTGTACACCGTGTTAGCTTCTTTGTATCTCTCCTTAACAGGAATTGGACACAAAAACTTGTCTGGTTTGGACTGGGATCAGGTTCAGTGGAAGTAATAGACTACTATAATTATTGACACCATCAATGCCAGTTTCATGGTCTGTAATGGTTAATGTTCTATCAGATTCTACGAATATTAGGCCTATAGGCCTACTTTTCCGAAGTTTACGTTAGTACAAATCACTCAAGTCTTTTTCTAAAGCCGTGGCTGGTCTAGGATCGCTCCTGAGCAGGTTTCTGGAATGGGTGTTATACAAGTCTCCAAAAGAATGAATGAATAATGCATACTATTGTCAAAGCATTTCACATCGAAGAACTGCCATGGCCAGTTTAAGCAGCAATGCACATAGAGCGAAACGCGTTTCGCTCTGCATGCACGTGTTTCGCTCAACCTGCAAGACCCGTTTCGCTTTACCAGCATAGTGCATGGAGAGCGAAACACGCGGCTTTTTTGTTTATTTTAAATTCTCTGTTGTTGCTCAGACTAAACTGTTTATAAATAACGAATAACAATTGATATGCATTACTTATTAGCAGCGAAAATATGTGCAAAGTCAATCCTATCATCAGTTTTTATAGGCTACAAAAGTTGAGCGTGCTGTCCCGTCCGATTTGTTAACAGTACCGAGACGTTTTACAGATAAATACGCGACCGACGTTCGAAAACAGCTGCTCTACAGCGTAGACTGGTTCCCTGCGCTATAAATGAATATGTATGAGATAGTCTGTTTCCTTAGCTTTTAGAGCAACTTAACGTGATCGTTATTAGATAACTAGAATTTTAGCACCCCTCACCGAAAGCTCGGATGTTTCGGTCTGCCTGCTGTTTCGGTTTATATGCACTCACCCTATACACACACACACATATATATATATATATATATATATATATATATATATATATATATATATATATATATATATATATATAGACCGTCATAGTAGGAAGAATAACGACAGTGCTACGATGAATTCAGTAAGCACGACTTGCATTTGTTTGTATTCTAACATTCGACCGAGGTTTGTAGTTTAATTATTGACTGCAATTTAACAGGTCACAAAAGTGCTCAGTTGGCCAGATTGAGTGTTATTATTATCGTAAACAATAGACACGCACGCGCGGTCGCGAACCAACACCTAAGGGCAACAATAACTTAGTCTGCCGGTATAATATGCTCTCTTATACTTTGGGTACCCTAGCTGGACAGCCACCAACCCATTAAACCGGGTTTAAAAACCTCGATCGGTTTTGCATTCCCAATAGAATTAAGCAGCGAAAAAACTGTAGACCGTGAGTTTTTCGTCTGCTACAATAGGCTAGGCCTATATTCGGAAGACCATTGATTAGAATTATTCGTGGATTTATTCTTATGAAGGCGTGGAAACATTTCGAAAGCTGAAATTTTCGGAAACCTCACGCAATCGTTTTGTATTTGACCCATATTTAAATATATTTTAACAGCACTCTGTTGTATTGCATTGCATTGTATTGTATTGTATAAGTCTCCAGGTAGGCCAATGCTTCGCTTTGTCTGTGACACAGGGCTCCTGGGCCTGTCATACTTGCGCGATATGTTTTTGGCAGCCACAGTTTTTGTTATATTTTCGCCTGTAAGTTGTCTGTCCTATAACGCTTCCATGGCTACTGCACTGCAATGTTTTCTCATTCATATCACTTTGTTGCAGCCTTCTCTCGATATAAGTTGGAAGGATAACTTGGCTTTGAACCCGGCTTAGCACCAGGATGTATCTAATTTGATTCACGTGTTTTTGCTGATGAGGAAGAGTGAGAGTTTCGACAACACTGTAAGGTCTATAATATGAATTTATATACATGAGAGCCAATATCTTGCTGCAGGATTCGCGTAAGCTAATGCGCAGTTATTGCGAAGTCGCCCTTACTTTTCTACATAAACTCTAATGCACTAATTTAATTGTACTTTGTACTTACTTACTGAATCGATTCTCTTCTAGTAATAATTGTATTTGTGCACTATATATTAGTGTGGTTCTAAAAAATGAAAGTGGTTTTAAAAAATTCTTCAACCCGCCATTTGGTGACGCCAGGTGTCAGTAGGTCACAGCTAAAAAATTATAAGAAAACATTAATATTTAGGACTGGCGCGGAGATGACGAAATATTCGTATTTTGCTACTGGTTTGCATAAAACTTATCTGTCATGTCATGTCATGTCGCCATCGTCGCATCGCGACGGTTGGCTACATGAATGGACCTTTAATGCCCAGAGTCTTCTGTTCCTTTTCGCGCTCATTAAGTCAGAGCCTACAAGTCCTGTCCAGTTCAGGACGTTGTCGATCCAAGATATAATATTTAGATATAAAACTTATCTAGACATCAGTTAATGGCAATGTTGGTAATAATTGCATACAAGCTAAACACAAATTCTGAGATGTGCAATTTCATTAATTTTCTGAATAATATTACCAAAGTCATGCCGGAATGAGTAAATTTTATGTATTTTTAATATATTCACTGCAAAACTTAGAAGATAACAATGTCATAAAATTGTAGCCGAGAATATCAACATTAATGATGCATTTGTCGGTCATTCCACTTTGACCAAATAGATGGGTGCCGTTTTGGTTGGCTCATAGCATAGCCTCTTGTGTTTCCCTACGACGTAGCAAGAACTACCTTTGTTCTGCACTTTGTGCTGGCAAAGAGTTCAAATTTTGCACTGAGGTGTCTACTCTACTTCTGCGATAAGTTAACCACTTTAACGGATTGGAGAATTTTATGGCTCTTTTGTTACGTTCGAGCTCCATTAATATCGGCTTGGATCATACTGTAGAAAGTCATTAGAAAGCTCCAAAGTGTTGAAAAATATTATGAGTGATTTAACGACGGAAATATAGGCTAATATTTATTATAATTATTATTGTGAACAAAACTCAAGTCCTGTTTTCTTATAGGTTCATAGAATGGTGGGATTCGTTTTAGTGATCTCACAGAACCTGAATATTCGTTTAAGGGCATTGCCATAAGTCTCTGCTTATTTATTTAAACATGATCGTCAAAGAACGCAAGCCCAACGAGCAGCTCAGACAAGTCCTAGAAGAGAAAACTAAACGTGTATCACAAGTGGCATCCTTAGCAACATTGCTGTTCTTGTCGGTGGAGAGCACGGAGAGAAAAGTCAGGTCATTTTGGGGGTTACTGTCAATGCTGCGCTCTGGAAACAGTAGGCCTACTTGGTATTATAGGATAGTCACAAAGAGTGATACTTCTTTCATATGCTCCCAGATTGTTTGCCACACGAAAGACACGAGACTTCCGTGATTTCGTTGCTACTGGCCGCAGACCGTGTCGAGGTTCATCTTGTGAGAGGAATATCCAGATTTTAAATGTGTAAATAGCTCTGACCATCATAACACCCGACGCACAGCTGGTGGATACCGGAAACATAGTCATGTGGTTCAATGTCACCGAGAAAAATGGCAGGTAGCTCAAGAAGTTCATTAGTAGTCATCACCGCAAACTCAATAACCTCGTCCTTCCATGGGATCTGGTCGATCGTCATCTGCTCATCTTCTGTGGATGTGGAAAAGGATGCCTGATCTATAATGGGCCGGAAATCTTTAAAGTGACTTGATTGCTCCATATTGGAAAACGTGGATGCATCATACAGACCTAAGACCTTCTCCAACATAATTTCAGAATTGTTGTGGTGGCATGCCATATTTAGGAGCTCTCAGCCTAATTCTCTTTACGACAATGAGCACACGCCACATTCGGAAGTCTTAAACATTTAGCGGCACTACCAACTAAGCAACTTGCAGTAGCAGTTTGACTTGGTACTTTACTGTTCAGCCTTTCCTTTCCCGCACAGCATTTAATTAAGGACTGCATCTTTTGCATCTCTTATCATGCTGATCACCGTTTTATCTGCGTGAGCTCTGCCTCGCACTTTTCATTTGCATAGGGCGCCGCGCACTGCGCTCTGCTGTCTATGGTGACTCAATAGTTACTTTCACTCACAGCGTGACAATGCAGAGCTATTTCTTCTATGAGTTGGTCCTACAACCTGGAACTTGACTATTCGACACCTCTCAAACTGTTTTCAGTTTTAAAAACGGTTGAAGACTGTTTTTCGCCTGATCTCGGCCGGGAGCACCTCTGAGTTGGCATCGTGAAAGAGCTACATATAAATTCTGATTGATTGAATGATTTATTGACTGATTGTTTTACTGACCATGACAAATTTTATGCTAAAACTAAGTATCAAAGTAGTTCATTATTCATTAGTAAGAAATTGCCAAATATGTGCAACCATCAAAACTTCAACTGGTTCGCGCCAGTCCTAAATACGTTTGGAATTTGAAAATATTTTGGATAAAGAGTCTCTATAAGTCGCATCACCAAATGCTGGGTTGAAGAATAAAGAAGAACCAACTTCAAAAGTTGTCATTGTCGATGGAACCACACTACTATATATATATATATATATATATATAGTGGTATTATATATATAATTAGATCTATATAATATATGTATATATAGTATATACATGCATATATATATACATACAGGGCTTAAGTGTGTCTGGATATCTGTGCACTATATATATATAGGCCTATACATGTATATATACAGGGCTTAAAGTGTGGCCGGACGGTCATGGACGGCGTCCATGCACTTATTTTAAAATCTGACCGCCGTCGTGCCACTTACTGGCCAGCCCATGCAGCCTGGGAAGGTAAGGAGCCTATATACCTGTCTTAATTTCATGAATAATAATCCTCACCGAAATTGCTTCAGTCCATGCAGTGAATACTTCGGACCTGCATGCTGACCATGCACAGTTAAGTAACCAGATCATTTCTCACAATATTCTGCTGGCGCTCTGCAGGATATCGAGCGGTTTATTTCACATCCAGCTAGGGCTGTAAGACTTAGTGGTAAAGTTGGAGGTGAGAAAACGTTGCCGCTGACTATATATATTATAGCCTCTACAAGCCCGTATGCAGGCCATCTTCCTGTATACTAAGCAGCAAATACAAATATTTGTGAGGTGAATATTTGTGTATACCCGCGTGTATATGCCTATTCTTGGCTGCTCACATTACAATCGTATACATCTATATTTCGTGTTCA
>OX243813.1:24801835-24819335 GCA_945859605.1 Lumbricus rubellus | reverse complement strand
TGGCTCAACTCCGACGGACAGGATGAGACAAAAGCGAATGAGGCAGACAACCATCTTACATCGCTAGACATCGTGCTTCATCGCTTGCTGCCGATGCACTGCAGCATCATCATCAGCAGCATCAGCAGCATCAGCAGCATCAGCAGCAGCAGCATCAGCAGCAGCAGCATCCCACCCATAATCCTGTCAGATCCATCCCTCCATCAATCCATCCATCCATTCATCCGTCTGCTCAATTAACCATGCTCGCTAGATGAGTCACCATGCTCACTAGATGAGTCACCATGCTCACTAGATGAGTCACTATGCTCACTAGATGAGTCACTATGCTCACTAGATGAGTCACCGTGCTCACTAGATGAGTCACCGTGCTCACTAGATGAGTCACCGTGCTCACTAGATGAGTCACCGTGCTCACTAGATGAGTCACCGTGCTCGCTAGATGAGTCACCATGCTCACTAGATGAGTCACCGTGCTCACTAGATGAGTCACCATGCTCACTAGATGAGTCACTATGCTCACTAGATGAGTCACCGTGCTCACTAGATGAGTCACCGTGCTCACTAGATGAGTCACCGTGCTCACTAGATGAGTCACCGTGCTCACTAGATGAGTCACCGTGCTCACTAGATGAGTCACCGTGCTCACTAGATGAGTCACCGTGCTCACTAGATGAGTCACCGTGCTCACTAGATGAGTCACCGTGCTCACTAGATGAGTCACCGTGCTCACTAGATGAGTCACCGTGCTCACTAGATGAGTCACCGTGCTCACTAGATGAGTCACCGTGCTCACTAGATGAGTCACCATGCTCACTAGATGAGTCACCGTGCTCACTAGATGAGTCACCGTGCTCACTAGATGAGTCACCGTGCTCACTAGATGAGTCACCGTGCTCACTAGATGAGTCACACGTGACGAGTGGATAAGTCAGAGTGAGTCAACTAATGATTCAGCCGATGAGTGAACTGCCAACCATGAAAGTATAATATCGAATACGATTATAATTATTGTTATTGTAAACACAAAGCGTTTGTAACTGCTAATCGTAGGGCACCAGTTGATTCACGAGCGCTGGTTTGCGTCAAGAGTTTTTGTCCAGAGGTATAGGCCTATAATTATCAGGTCCGGTCATTGGTGGAACAAGGAAAGAAAGATTTAGACTTATAAGTGCATAGACTGATGATGGATGAATTAACTTAAACGTAGATGATGGATTGGAAAATGCAATGCATGTGCATTCTTGTTCGCATGACTTCGTCACAGGTTCGTCGGTGCCAGTCCCAGGGGCGGATCCAGGGGGGGCCAATCCGGCCATGGCCCCCCATTGAAAACTGCCATGGGACGTGGCCCCCCATTTGGTCCGAAATTAGTAATACGAATATGGGTACAATGGATATTGCCTCCCCTTCGAGATATCAAGTCTTCTTCTAATCCCCAGATGACTTTAAAAAACTTTTTCTTAGAAATTTTCTTGGTTTTTCCCAAGATTTTGGCCCCCCTAAAAACAGTTCTGGATCCGCCACTGGCCAGTCCATATCCTGGATAAGAGGGGGTGTTTGTTGGTCGGTGGATGGGTGCAGACGTAGGCTGTAAAATAAAAGACACACATAAATCGATTCCATGATGAACGATCTCAAGCGAACAGAGAAGAGCATTATTTTCTGTCTGGACGATGACCGGTTGGTTATAAAAGGTTCACGACCCAAGCTGCAGCTTGGGTAATCTGGGGTGCATGGGTAATCTGGGGTGCATGGGTGATCTGGGGTGCATGGGTGAACTGGGGTGCATGGGTAATCTGGGCGAGGTAAATAACATTTAGGTGCTGTGCGTTGAGAATGGGATGCCGCTGTGGGAATTTAAAATCAACATCAGTCAGACCAAGTCAATAATTATTGGCGATGAGGATATTGAGATCCCAGTGGAGGAGGAGGAGGAGGAGGAAGAGAAGGGGAGGAGAAGGAGAAGGAGAAGGAGGAAGAGAAGGAGGAGGCGGAGGAGAAGAAGGAGGAGAAGGAGGAGGGTGAGAAGAAGGAGTGAGAAGAAGGAGGAGGAGAAAGAGAAGGAAGAGGAGGAGGAGGAGGAGGAGGAGGAGGAGAAGGAGCAGGAAGAAGAGGAAGATGGTGCAAAGATCCGTAATGTGGACGAATTTGAACGACTGGGGAAATTCTGCTGGCTTGGGATTATGGCTGTTCTAAAAAAGGACAAAAAGCGCAAAACAGTGCATCGGATTGAAGTCTTGGTCTATATCAAGATTTGGGCTTAGCTTAAAGTATAGATACCTTATCTTGGCGGAAATTCTGCCACTGGTTGCATCCTGCCAGTGCCAGTCCCAATTCTGGATTAAGGAGGAGGGCATTGCTAATTATTATTTGTAATCACACAGTGACGTTAAACTGAAACTATACATGTACACACTTATGTTGGCGGTGGCTGATGAAAGCCAATGGTGTTCATCACGCAGCATAAATATATCAGTGATGTGATTGGTGATTATGCATACAGCGATATTCAGAACCACGGACGAAAATGTCTAATGGTGTATAATGTTACGGCACCATCCGGAACGTCGTTACAGTAGTCAAGACGCCTTGTGATGAATGTACGGGCGAGCGTTGTCATGACAACATCGAATGTGAATGGATCTCGAACGAAGGCGCAAAGAAACGTTGAAAAGAGATTCGACATTAGACGTTGAGACGTTGACCGACCAAAATATGTCATTCGTGATTAAGTATTAACTCTCTCGCCCTTAATCATGCATTCAGTTCCAGGTAACTTATTGCGATGCGGTTGTGGATGAAATGATCGTGCCCACGGAGTCGACACCATTCGGCGTATTAATGTAGGCTAGGCCTATACATGGTTGTATACATGGTGTGTTATTGATAGATGGATTGATCGTGCTCGTGAGGCCTCTAGCTGCCAGGTGTATATATAGGAATGCATGCATCAGAGTTGTGACGGCTTCAGTTGTTGCTGCATTCATTCATTCTGATAATTTATATAGCGTCCCTTCAATAAGTCTGCTCAGAGACGCTCCTTGCAGCCCCGCCACGACTAAACAGAAAAGGGATATCTGGCACAGTCGGTAGATTACTCCAAATCGGAGGAAAATTACTTCTTGTAATTAGCTTTAACTGCACATAAGTGCATCTACAACTGCACAAATCCATTTAGAACTGCACAATTTGTGCACAACTGCACGCTAAAAAAGCCCTGATGTTAACGAAATCTTCCAAGAACTGTGACCATAGAAATGCGTGCCTTTATTTAAACAGACGGATCAGATGTACGTATGCATGAGCAGTTCATTTTGGAGACTAATCCACACTTCCCCCATTTGTTTTGTTTGACTCTTTCCAGAGAAACGATCAGTATCGTTCCATGTCGTTTGTATTATTAATAGGTCTACATGTATACGCTGAATTGTGCCAGATTGATGCAGTTGTAAGGGTCTACTAATTGGGACCCAATGCGCTGTGGTCCGTATATTCTGTGGCGGCGCCACTATACATGAATATCGTGACAGGTCATTTGACCTGCCTGTTCTGCTTTGACCTGTCTTATGACCTGCCGAAAATTATTTTCATTCTTTGATATCTTCTTTACATTTTATATCTTCGACCTGTTGAGTTTGCTCCCATGACCCTGTCGCCACCAATATACTGAAATTTTACAGTTGGCGCTGCACTGTCCCTATTCTGAGGATCACACCAATTCGCCGAGAATTCCGATCCAAAACGACTGTTCAAGTTCTCCACACGCTCAAAATCGTCAGCGATAAATAGTATAGACATGAATAATTATAATATGCTTTTCTGCAAATGTTCCACAACTTTCATGATTCAATGCTAAGACCTGTATGGCGTTGCTTCGCTGGAAAGGACGCCCTAAGGGATGAAGGGTCTGACGCTGCTTTGTGTCTGAAAACATAAATCTGGTCGTTATAGGGGACAGATCTTTTATTAATCTGGAAAGGGGAAAGTTTTCATTTGACACAGGAAGTATTTTTGTCTTGCAAGAAAGAGAGGGTTTGTATGCGTTTGAGATTGAGGGAGAGAGCAAGAGAGACAGACATTGATAGAGAGACAGAGAGATAGAAACAGAGACCGACACAGACACATAGATACAGAAACAGAGAGAGACAGACAGACAACAGACAGACAAACAGACGGACAGGCAGACAGTGACAGCTCGAAAGAGAGACAAAGAGACAGGTATACAGAAAAACAGAGAGACAGACATACACATATATAGCGTAACTTTCTATGTGATGGTGGTGTCCAGTCACCACCACTTTTAAAAGTGGTCGTGACAGTCACCACCACTTTTTGGTCCGGCAAAGAAATATTTTTAAACATGAAAAGATTTGACTGTCTAACAGATAATATTTATCATGCTATTAAGAATAAGACTACATGGTTGGTCAGATTTGAGATCGGGGCAAATATTATTAAAAGAGCTGTGACATAAAATATATTCGTACATATTAGGCCTATACGCTTAGATGGGAAAAGAACGCTTTTAGAGAGGGCGACAGATCGATCAATTCGTCTTATAGGACCCGACATTACATTCGATTTTTGCAGGAGATAGACCCTACAAGTAAATTTTTAAAAAATGAAAATTTTGATAATTAAAGCGCTGTGTGTAGAGGAACGCCACTGAAATTATTTGAACAATCCGTCGTTTTCCAAACGGTGCCATGCAGCTGGATTCTCGTGATTGTCAGTAGGCCAAATTGAGCAAACAGTGCAAAATGCACACGACTTTGAGATAGAATTGGAGTGCATGGCTATCGAGACAGACGAATTGAATATAAGAGGAATCTGAATAAAATTTGCAAAAGATATGTATTTTAAACGTTGATTTAATGTTCCGTGAGTGGATAGATCGTGGAGCGCACCAGCGAGAGCGACGAAATGTGATAAAGAGTAAGAATGGATAAGGAAGGGAGGGAGAGTTATCACCATAGTTTATAATAAATCGTATCTGGGAAAGGGGTAGAGGAAGCTGAAGGAGAAAATGGAAGTGAGAAGTTGTGAGCAGATGAAGTCACCACCACTTTTCAGAGGAAAGTTACGCCCATGGACATACAGAGAGAAATGCGGAGGGTAATGGTATAGTGGTTGGTTGGGTCGGAAGAAGATGGAAATCAGCGGCAATCGATGAGTTTAAATGTACATAACGTATAATATATATATTGTATATATATAATTATGTGACGTATGTCTTTCGGAAAGGGCAAAGTTATAAAAGGGCAATGATACTAAAATCACTCAGCTCTAGTTTAAACTCAGCAGACGTATATACTCATCACACTGATATATTATGATGATACTCATATCGAGCCACATCACAATATTTTATTTAAGACATAAACCATCGCGTCCGTCATCGTCGTCGTCGTCGTCGTCGTCATCATCGTCGTCGTCGTCATCATCGTCGTCGTCGTCGTCGTCGTCTATCTCATCACCTTTTGGCAATTCTGGTGCAGATGGTAAAAGGCGTCTTAACAGTTTTTCATTTGGTTATAACCGTCTTTACGGCTTCTTGAACGTGGCAGCAGCCCGAGGCCAATGCACACCTCGTTCCCCTTCTTATCTTCACCCCGCTCTACAGATTCCTTCTATATGAATATATATATAACTTTATATATATATGATATAATATTTATATATATATATATGATATAATATTTATATATATATATATAAGACTAATATATGTATATATAAAGGATCTATAAGGTGATACGTTGTTTATTGGTTTAGTCCATTGTCAGCGAGGAGTTTATTACTTGTAGTTCTTGGCACTTCGAGCGATGCGCAGCCATCTAGTGGTGGGATTAGGCGTCGTTCCTCTATCTGTATGTCTGTCTGTCTGTCTCTCTCTCTGTCTCTCTTTCCCATCATGCAATGCGCCGATGCGATGCATTCGCTGTCTTCTCCAACTGTCGTAGTACTTCCGGCGCTTTGAAGCGCTGAAATGATGCCACTTCCACTGCCTCACCCTCTGTCTGCATGTGTGCGTGTGTGTCTGTATGTGTGTGCGTGTGTGTCTGCATGTGTGCGTGTGTGAGTGTGTGCGCGTGTGTAAGTGTGTGCATGTGTGTGGTTGGTTGGTGCGTGGGTGGGTGGGTGTGCGTCGGTGACCAGCAGACGCCTCTGGTGAAGGCCATTTCGCGTCGACTTAATACGCAGCTGTGGGCGCTAAATCATCTCATTATGTGTTTGAACAAGAACCAACGACAACGACGACAACAACGACGCCGACAACGACGACGACAACGACGCCGACAACGACGCCGACAACGACGACGACTAGACGGAGGATAAGGTTTGAGCGGCTAAGCAGAAGGAGGATGAGGAGGAGGAGAAAGAGGAAGAGGAGAAAGAGGAAAACGAGAAGAAGGAAAGAGAGGATGGGGAGGAAGAGGAGGATAAGGAGGAAGAAAGAAGGAGGATGAGGAGAAGAAGAAGAATGAGGAGGAGCAAGAGGAGGAGGATGAAGAAAAAGAGGAGTAGTACAGGCAGGAAGAAAAGGAGAAGAAGGAGGAAGAAAAGGAGAAGAAGGAGGAGGAGAAGTAGAAAGAGGAAGAGGAGGAGGAAAAGGAGGAGCAGCAGGAGGAGGAGGAAGACGAGGAGAAGGAAGAAGAGGAAGGAGAATAAGAGGAGGATGAGGAAAAGGAGGAAGAGAAAGAAAAGGAGAAAGAGGAGGAGGAGGAGGAAAGAAGTAGGAGTAGGAAGGAGGAGCGGTCATCTTGTTCTTATAATTGGTTTGGATTTAGCATCTCAGCTGCTGCTGATGTTGATGCGCTGATGCAGTGAAAGACTCAAACCATCTTTCGGTCAGCATCCGCATGCACTCGATGCATACATGTACAATTTGTACATGTCTAGGAGGCTTACATGCATACATGAACATTCACAATGTACATTTTTCCTCTAGACCCTATAATTATACAGTCTCTTTTACAGTATATAAAGCGACGATATGTGGCTCATGCATGTATATAATTTATATACATATATATATAATTTATATATATGCTATTTTGCCTACAAACAAAATGCCAATCTTAACATATTATTTGTTTATATCTGGGGCGCGGTGGTGTAGTGGTGGCGTCGTTGCCTTGGAGCCGGAAGGTTCGAGGTTCGAATCCACTTCGCCGCGTAATGACCTTGGACAAGTCCTTGACTGTCCTTCACTCACAATTGCTCAGCGCTTCGGAGTGAAACTCCAATGCAGTGTCCGCTCTGCATTCGGTAGCGCCTCTGAGTAGGGAGAGAGCTTGAAGGATATAACAGGAGCACATACAAACAATTATAGTCTATATATACGCATGTACCAGGGTATATATGCATGTTTAGTACAAAAACATTTACCGCGCATATTCACAAGTTCATACTAAAATATGAGCTAGGCCTATGGAGTATAGACTGCATGTATATACACGATATTTGTTTAGCCTATAGTGATTAAAGTGTAGAAAAAGAAGTGCCTGGAGGGGACCTTACCTTCTCATGCTGTGCTTGATTAATAAGTAAGCTTAGCAGGACGGCGTACAGATTTGAAAAAGTGCCTGGACGCCGTCCATGTCCGTCCATCCACACTTGGATGCATATTTGGATGACTCGCCGATTGCTTGTATTGTACATTGTAAAATTGCACATAGGCCTACATGTGCATACATGTATATAAAAATATAAAGCTAGTGGCACTCCTAAATATGAAGCATAGTAGAATCAATATACATGTACAATGTAGGGCTGTAGGCCTATATATGGGCCTAAGGCGCATGTGGCTCGTCTACATGTATGTATATACATATATATATATTATATACAATGCTGCATATTATATATTTATGTCCGCACTATTAGATAAGCTTATATTACGCAGACTGCATGGATCAGAATTTTTTTATGCAAGCTTATTGCATACCTCAAACCTTTTACTGCATGGCTTAACGTGTAACGGACAATATTATTTGACAATGACACCGGCGTTTTAAAGGGACATGCATTGATTTATAAGTGTTTACAGGCGTTCACATGCATGACATGTATCTTCATGAGGACATGGCTGGCTTGGATGCGTTCCAGCAGAACTGCAGTCTCTTGTCTATGTGGCAGAGTATCAGGCGCTTCGTATAATATGCTTTACCGGTGCATGTACATGTATTATACACAGCGCACTGCAGAGACGGTTTACAAATCGATCATCATAAATCCCTACAACGCTTAACAGTCAACTCTGATCGACGATTGAGCACTATATATTAGCAGTGTGCTTATATATATATGCATTATACAATTATATATACAATATATATACATATATTATGCGGCGCGGTGGTGTAGTGGTGGCGTCGTTGCCTTGGAGCCGGAAGGTTCGATGTTCGAATCCACCTCGCCGCGTAAGGACCTTGGGCAAGTCCTTCACTCACAAATGCTCAGCGCTTCGGCGTGAAACTCCGATGCTCTGCGTTCGGGAGCGCCTCTGAGTAGAAAGAGCTTGAAGGGGCGCTATGACAAATGCACATACAAACAAAATATATAATAATTATAGGTTTATATATACAATATATATATATACATAATACATAGATCTATAGGTTGTCCAGGACCTTGGGATTCGTCCATTGCCGGCTCAAGGGCCTAGAAAAGGAGATGAGCGCCTGCCTAACGGACCTTCGGCCCTGGGATGTCTTTACTTTGCACCTACGGGTTGTTAACCCAAGGATAATGATGATGATGATGATGATGATGATGATGATGATGATGATGATGATGATGATGATGATGATGATGATGATGATGATGATGATGATGATAGGTCTGTAAAGCCTTTATTGCACTTTATACGATTGCCTCATAGAGGAGCAATTTAGATATCGACATGGACATTTTGTCACGGTATGTTATATTATATAGGCCTATGCAGCATCATGCCAATCCTGCCATAGGGTTATAGACTTATAGGCTAAGCAGTGGTCACTGGCGGCGCCCCCCCCCCCCCCATATGTCGCGGCAGGTCATTTGACCCGACTGTTTTTGCTCTCGACCTGACTTAATTTATGACCTGCCAAAAATTCTTGTCATTCTTTTACATCTTGTCTACACTTAATTTCTTCGACCTGCTGACTTACTCCCATGACTATGACGCGACCTGCTGAACTTGTATAGGCCTACAGTTAACCCCGTCACTGGTTATGATTCTGAAGTATTTCTCTTCCACTGATAGTAATTTATTAATTGGCTCAGGCGTAAATAAGTAACATTGATTTTCGTATTACAGTATATGCGTTCACGTAACAACAGTCTACTGTTCGCGCTTCAATAATTAATATTGTTGTTTGTATGCCAATTCGTGTTCTCTGCGTTTAAAATTAATTTTAAACGGTACCGTAATGCAGGAACTCATACAATCTGTGTAGGCCTATTTGAAAGCTGAACGCTTTGGCACAATCTAATTGATAGGTAAGATCGTAATGCTGCAAACCATAGTTGTAAAAAACGTTTTTTTCCGTTTTTTATTCGCTCCCAAAAACGTCGTTTTTTATCGTTTTTTATTTTCCCCATCGTTTTTTATCGTTTTTTATTATTTCTTTGTCTTTATTTATTCATTTATTTCTGTTATTATTTTCTTAAATTTTAATTTTTTTCTGATATTTTTTATGTTTTCCGCAAACTCTCAAGGATTCAGCTAACTAAAGTCATTATTTCTTCGTTTAACATCAACATTTAAGAGATAGCCTGCGTGTAGTAGGTTCATAATCAAGGTTTTCAAGGTTAAAATGCGGTTTTAGATGTAGCAAAGTCAAATTATTTTCCGTTTCCGTTTTTTATCGTTTTTTTGTCGTTTTTTATTATTTCGAAAAAACGTCGTTTTTTACCGTTTTTTTATTCTGTTTCCATCGTTTTTTACATCTATGCTGCAAACCACTAATGCGATATCAAGATATCTGAAACGCATGCAGGCTTGTTTCATTAAGAGTTAAGTAGGCCTATCTTCTAGAGGCCATTTTACTCGATCGATGTCGATGTAGGCCTGTCAGTCAAATTGTGCAGAACAATGATCACGTGACATTTCTATTAAAAAAATTCCCTAGTGAACACGAACGGACAGACGCATGAATTAATATTAAATAATTGAAGTTATCGAAACAATAGTCCCTCCTGATTTGGTGCATGATTCTCACAATATAACCATAGGCGGAGACCTGGTCCGAACTTTGGGGGGGACGGACGAGCGGCCGAAAACTTTGCGTAGACTAAAATTAAAGAATTTAACGACTAAAAAATGTGTTTTCAGAAATTTTGACAGAGCTAAAAAAGGTGTTATCAGAAATTTTGACGACTGAAAAGGTGATTTTAGAAATGTTGATAGATAAGAAGGTGTCTTCAAAAATCTGACAACTAAAAAAGTAGTCTAAAGAAATGTTGACGACTAAAAAATGTATCTTCAGAAATTGTGACAACTAAAAACGGTGTTTTCAGAAATTTCAATGACTATAAAATGGTCGTCATAAATTCTACGCCGAACAAACACCACCCACTCAATGTTCCGCGGATCTCTATAATAGTCAAGTCAACTTCAAAACAAGAGGTCCTTTCAAAACAAGAGGTCCTTGATGTCAATGAAATCAAAATGATGTGCTGAGACACCCGAAAATCATCGATACCACTAGAATCACAGTGATGTCCTTAGACATCCGAAAATCGTCGAGAGCACTGGCATAAAAATGATGTGCTTAGACACCCGAAAATCGTAGATAACATTAAAATCAATGTGATGTGCTTAGACACCCAAAAATCGTTGATAACCTGGAATCAAAAGATGTAACTGGACACCCGAATATCGTTGATAATACTGGAATCAAAATGATGTCCTTAGACACCTGAACATTTTTGATACCGGTAATACTGAAATCAAAACGATGTCCCTAAACACTCGAAAATCGTTGATAATACTGGAATCAAAGTAATGTCCTTAGACACCCGAAAATCGTTGATATTACTGGTATCAAAATGATGTCCTTATACACACCCAAAAATAGCTAATAATACTAAAATCAAAATGATTTTCTTAGACACCCGAAAGTCGTTTATATAACTGGAATCAAAATGATGTCCTTAGACACTCGAAAATTGTGGATACTTCTGGAATAAAAATTATATCGTTAGGCACCCTAAAATCGTTTTTGTACCAGGAATCAAAATGACGTCCATTATACTGCAGAAAATTACATCCGAAAATCGTGAATAACACTGGAATCAAAATGATGTCCTTAGACACCCGAATGTCGTCAATAATATTAGAATCAAAAGGTCGTCCTTAAGCACCCTAAAATGTTTGATAATTCTGGAATCATAATGATGTCCTTACACACCCGAAAATCGTTGATAATGGTGGATTCAAAAGGATGTTCTTACACACCCGAAAATCCTTGATAGAACTGTAATCAAAATGATGTACTTACACACCCGCATTTTTTTAATAGTACTGTGTTCAAAATGATGTCTTTACACACCCGAAAAATGTTGATAGTACTGAAATCAAAACGATTTCTTTAGACACCCGAAAATCGTTGATAATACTTCACAGATCACAAGTCGCGAGCCAGATCTTATGATCAGGGAGCAAATGCACAAATTTTAACTTCCATGAAAATCGCTTAGGATTTCACCTCAAGGTGACAACACGGTACTACGGTAGTAATGTGATATATAATAATAACTGATTGATTACTTCTTCTATCTTTTAGTTTGTCTCAATGTCCCAGGTTGCAGTCTGCTAAACGTTTTTTTTACAGATTACATGAATATTACTCCTGTACCGCTACTTCGTTTTCACAGTTTTGATGTAAGTTCATGAAGAGAGGAGGCTGGTGGCCAGAAACTCACATGAGTTCTTATTCATGCACGGTCAAGTCGGTGGATTCTGAGGGGGGAGCTTAGCCTCCCTAGCCCCTGATAAACTCCGCCCATGACTATAATATTATTTGGTTGTGATTGAATTATAGATCTTGAATAAGCCGATTTTATCTTGTCAAATCTTCACTGGTTAGGTTGAAATTAAACTCATTTCATGATTAGATCGAGAGGTTTTTCGAAGATTTGTTCAATATTTTCTTATAATTTAATGGGCGAAGCTAAATTATTCGAATTATGTAAGTTTACAATATCTTTATAGCTTCACGAAGAAAGAATTTGAGGGTGTCCAAGCAGGGTGTTTTCAAAAAGGGACGATGTATTAATACCGTTTCTATTACGGCATCGCTCTTATTGCGTTGAACAGGCTTTTTTAGTATTTCTTTCGAAAATCTGTTCTTCTAACATTGTAACGTCGTCAGTCGCCTGCAGTGTGTTCATCAAGTGTCCATGTCCTGACACTTGACGATTGGGGGGGGACGGATACATGGACCGTCCCCCCCACCACATTCTTTGGGGGGGACCGTCCCCCCTGTCCCCCCCTAGGTCTCCGCCCATGAATATAACCTATATATAGGCTATATATAGCCTATAATAGCACTCGTTATAGTAATAATAATAACAATAACAATTTCTATGGCGCCGTAACACATGTAGTCATGCCGTTACAAGGGCGCCTCACATACTATATTATATACTCACCGACTTTAAATAACCAGCTAAAGATCGAAAAATACTATAATTATTACAGGCCTACATACATTACAAATCATTCAGTCACATGTTGAAGACTATATACTAATTTCGAATGTCGGTGGGGTGAGGAATGATTAAAAACAGCTGGGTAACAATCTAAACAGGAGAAAACGCTGTAGTTCTTGGTCTACTGTTACAGTCTTTGTGATTACAATAGATGATTGGCCGGAAGTTTATAGTAGACTAGTCTTAACTCGTCAGTCACTCGCAGAGAATAATAAACGACTGGTTCTCGAAGATATTTCTGACCGAACAAAAGAACAAATATATTATTGTTGTTGTTATGTAACTTATTTTGTCTTATGAGACGTCGAATCCCAGACGCAGATATGAAAGTCGCTCTGACCACTTGAACTCGAGTCACTGAGACATCAATAAAATCTCAAATGACAAATAACCGACAAAAAACAAACTGAACGACAAAGAAGAAAAGTATTTTCTCTTCCACTGACATCAAATGAAGTCTATATACATGTATACATGTGTATACGACCATCAGAAGCTGCTTCCCTTCCATTTGCCCGTTTGCTCGTCTGCATGTATGCCCCTCTGTCTGACTGTCCTTCTGTCTGACTGTCCTTCTGTATGCCCTTCTGTATGCCCTTCTGTCTGACTGTCCTTCTGTATGCCCTTCTGTATGCCCTTCTGTATGTCCTTCTGTCTGACTGTCCTTCTGTCTGACTGTCCTTCTGTATGCCCTTCTGTATGCCCTTCTGTATGCCCTTCTGTCTGACACTCTGACTGTCCTTCTGACTGGTTGGATGGATGCTTTAGGCAAGAGTTTTTCAGTGGCTTGGTCAACTGCGGCTGTACGCAAGCGTTTGAGTGCATAAAGGCCTATGTATGTATGCATGTCTTTCTGCCTGTCTGCTTGCTCCTGCATGCATGTATGTCTCTGTCTATTTGTCTGCCTGTCTATCTATAAATCACCTGTACACTGACGAAGAACTATTTTCTTAGGTTTGCCGTTCTTGCCTCCGACTGTCTGTCTGTCTGTGTGCTTTTCTGGCTGCATGGATACTTGGATAGAGAGACTGCAGGGTAACAAATTTTTCGGTGGCAGATTAAACTATCTGTCAATGTCTTCTGTATGTAAGTAAGTCAGACTTTTGCACATTGATTTATGTGACGATAGCGGCCAGTTAGTTCACGTCATATAATATACATGTATACTTGTATAGGTTGTTTCTTTGCTTTAGTCCCTTCTGTCATTAGCACACACCGAAAAGAGGAGCGGACGGTCCTGAACAGCCCAAGAAGTGGAAGGTCCTGGTCTCCTTAAAGCATAAGGTCTTGGAAGTGGAAGGTCCTGGAAATGGAAGGTCTTGGAGGTGTAAGGTCCTGAACGCAAAAGGTCCTGGAAGTGGAAGGTCTTGGAAGTGTAAGGACCTGAACGCATAAGGTCCTGGAAGTGGAAGGTCTTGGAAGACTGATAAGCTTTTCAACTTATAGCTTATCCTTCTTAAGTGAAGGAGTGACTTTGAGTTCCTTGACACTCCTGTCACGCAGCAATCGCCAACTTTTCTCGATTTTTTCTATCTGCGTGACGACGCAATCGTCGTCATCATGAGCATCTTCAGCAGCAGCAGCAGCAGCAGCAGCAGCAACAACAACAACAATAGCAGCTATTAGAACATCTAAGCAGCAGATGTTTGGACCATTGCATGACGATGAGAAGAAGAGGGACATTAGCTTCCGCTTCTCGGAATTCAATATGTGGCACGAGAGCATGCAACGACCTTTAGCGATGGCGAAACGGACGGATATACAATCGGACACACAGACAGACACACAGATGGATACACTGACAAACACACAGACAAATACATATACGGACACACAGACAGACACACAGATGGATACACTGACAAACACACAGACAAATACATATACGGACACACAGACGGACACACAGACAGACAGACAGACAAATACACAAACAGACACACAAACAGACACACAGACAAATACACAGACAGACACACAGACAGACACACAGACAAATACACAGACAGACACACAGACAGACACACAGACGGACCCACAGACAGACACACAGACACACAGACGGACATACAGACGGACACACAGACAGACACGTAGATGGACACACAGGCAGACGGACGGACATATGAACGGACGTATACAGAGGAAAGGACGAACGGAAGGAAGTCCGTAACTGTCCTGAGTGTCCTCCTCTTTGCGTGAAAAGATCAAATTAATGCGATCGTGTCGCGTGCAGTGAGAGGCTCTGTCAACACAATTCGTCACTTACTCGCCTCCACAGGTCAAACTAACTAAACATGCATGTCCCCCAGTTTAACAAATGCATTGATAATCAGAAAATCAGATAGGCTACATCGGAACTTTAAAAACAGCGAATAATATCGACGTCCTTATAAAAAAAGGTGTCGGTATCAAGGACCGGAAAGAAAATAGCGTCTTTAAAGAATCGCTTGGAAGCACATTAATGTTTATTAATATAACCAGAACGGCGAAGGCACCAGAAAAAGCGAGAGCATGGCTATATAAAATACGGCTTGTAAAACTGGGTTCATGTATTATAAAGCCTCGGAGCTTTGTAGTCTAATGATCTAAAATTGCATTCACATAAAGAATGATATAACGGTGAGTGTCTACGACCATGTTTAAAAAACCCTTTCCACTTTTTGCTGTCAGCGTAAATCTCAGAAATTTCTCATCGCTACACAAAATCCGCGTTCGGCTGCAGATAATCTTAATGACTGGCGCTATATAAAATCATGTCTGCCGAGAGGAGCTAGATAATTTGGTTGACACCGCGGTGCCAGGTCAGACATAATTCGTGGTGTAAAGTGAAGAAAAGAATTTGGTGTTATGGTGCAAATCGTTGGTGATGGTGGTCATCGAAGGATGATCTCCCCCCCCCCATCACTACGGGTTAAACTAATGACTCCTTTTTTATTATCAGTCTCTCGCTCATCTCCTTCCCCCGGAGGTTTTAGTAGGCTACTGAGAGCGCCTCTGAACAGTCATTCTTCAAAAAGGCGCTATATAAACGTTTAGATACAATACTGTAGAATATAGGCCTAATAGAACCGGGGAAGGCCTATACAATGATTTAAAAATAGAAAATGGAGTTGTAGTAGTCGAGCTTGAAGTTGAGGGTATACACCACATTGCGAGCAGTTTCATAATCAAGTTGTAGAAAGACCTTTGGAAATGGGAACACGTTAATTTGTTTAGCTTTTTCTACAGCGACCAGTTATTAGATTAGCTTGTTCTGTGTTTGAAAGATTGAGGCTGGCGGTCATTCAAACTGGCAAAAGGAACGAAAGGTAATCCCCAGTCTCCGCTTGAAAACTATAATGCCCTTGCGTCTCTATAGATTTACGCAACTCTTAAGCGTGCAGCCAAAAAGAACCTTAAGTTAATTATGCAATGGATTATGTCTGACCTCGCACCGGTAGACCTACCAAAATGTCCTGTAATTAACCTGTAGCTCTCGGAGGGCAGTAATTCGCAGTATCTCTGTAAATTTATCTCACAATCGTAATCGTAATCTCTGAACTTCCAAAGCGCTTCTCGAAAGCCATGCGCAGGGCTCCAGCTTATTCACGAGCGCTACGTTGAGTCAAAAAGGTTGTGCGTAAGAGTAATCAGAGTATAGTTCAAAGGTGGTCCGGTTCGAGTTACCATAGCATCAGAATGGACGAAACAGCTAATAAGGCGACTAGGCGAGTAACAGCTATAGACTAAGGCGGGTGAACAGCTACTAAGGTGGGTGAACAGCTACTAAGGCGAGTGAGCAGCTACTAAGGTGGGTGAACAGCTACTAAGGCGGGTGAACAGCTACTAAGGCGGGTAGGCAATCTATTCCAAAACGGATTAGATCTCCTGTTCAGCTGGCCCTGCGCTTAATTATCGCTAACAAGACAGTGTCAAAAAGATTCGATTTAGGATTAAAAAAATTAACTGAGTCTGAAATTTAATAAATAAGCAGGAATATGATTGAATTTTTACCAGTTAAAGAATAAAATTTTACCATCAAATAATGTTAATCAATATTAATAATTAATTGGCGAATTTTCCATTTTTATTAAACTCTACAGTGTACACTGTACAGTCTACAGTTTAGTCCTATATACTTTGTAATTTCGTGTTGTATTGTTGTATAGTGAAGCATTTGCATGGGTCTACAGTTCTTCAAGCATCTATAATTCTATATCAAACGTTTCTGCTCTTGTGATTCTCTATCTGAACTCATGGGCGGAGACCTAGGGGGAGGACGGGGCGCCCCCAATAAAAGTGTTGGGGACGGCCCATGCATTGGTCCTCCCTCCCAATCGTTGAGCGTCAAGACTAAAAAAAGACATAGAAATTTTTGGCGGTGAAAATAGACATTTTTCTTTTAAAAAAGTCATCAACTTTTTTGGCGATGAAAGCAGAAAATGTTTGCTTGGAAAAATGTCGTCAGAAATTTTCGTCGGTCAAAAAATCTCGCGTCTTTCCTTCGGCCACTCGTTCGTCCCCCCCCCCCCAAAAAAAAATCTCTGCCCAGGTCTGAACTAGACAAGTGCAATTCTATGGCAACCAGAGAGTGTGTTCCAGGTGAATGAATCCAAACAATGGGGCCCACGCATAGCTAATTAGCCTAGCTATTCAAAAGAAAATTTAGAGGGAATGCGACGCATAAAATTATGAAAGTCTGATGAGCTTGCAATAATAAAACAAGTGAGGAGGCTATTAATAAAAAAGTGCTTCTGAAGGTAGTGGCATTGACGCAATGCTAATCAGACTGTGTTTGTAAACCACAATC